>JARHVA010000279.1:1195000-1795000 GCA_037957365.1 Torreya grandis
AAAAAATACCAACACAAACTTTATAAAAAATGGCCTAAAAATAGTATTCATCAAACTCTCAAATGTAGATGGTGCATTTATGAAACCAAAAGGCATGATCATAAACTCATAATGGACTTTATGAGTTTAAAAAGTTGTTTAAGGTATGTCCTATTCACTGATTCGAATTTGATGATACCCAAAGCAAATATCTAATTTAGTAAAATAAACAATGTCATTTAATTCATTTAGAAAATCATCAAGTTTTGGAATAGGAAACTTATCTTTGATGGAATACTTATTGAGTTTTTTTAGTCTAGGCACATCCTCCAAGTGTCATCTTGGAAGTGGAATACTCACTTTGGTTGTGTCTAATAATTCTTGCCTCCAACATCTCCTATACGATTTTTTAAATTTCACTCTTTTTGGCATAGGGATACCTATATGTTTAGATGTTGGGGGTGTACTACTTGAAAGTATTTTGATGGCATGATCATGCTCTACTTGGTCGAAGTCCTTTTGGCATGGCACTAAAAATAATAGAATGTTCATCTAGTACTAGTTTTAAATCAAGATGTGTAGACTCCTCGGTTGGTTTAACTTATATGGAAAATAATCACATAATAAATCCTTTAGCACATTTTCTAGGCATCTTCATCATCTGGTGAGAACTAACCAATTATGGAGATTTAGAATGTTAACCACATTATTTCAATGACCTACCTTCTGAATGAAATCACATGAACAATTCTTGGATATTCATCTCAATTATCCCAAAAGTGATGAGCCATTGCACTCCCAAAATAATGTAAGCCTCACCCATGGGAATAGTAAATATAGGATAATCTAATAGGTAGTCTCCTATTACAAGCTTAATACTATGTAATTTTATAGAATACTTGATTGTACCACCATCTACAATCATGACTTGAAATTTTATATTTGGATAAATGAAATAGTTCAAATGAGTAGCCAACTTATTATTGATGAAGTTGTGTGTAATCCTAGAGTCAATCAACATAGTCACCTTCTATTTATTAAGGAAACCCACCACCTTAAGAGTTTGAGGAGTACTAATACCTAGAAGTGCATGATATGAAATAGTAGGTTGAGAATCTTCATATTCATCATTGGGTTATTCTAAAATTGCACCGGATGCCTCATCATATTCTTCATTCTCATTGGCACCTTCAATGTAAAATAAATTTTTAGCACATTTATGTCCTTTTCTCCATTTTCTATCACAAATGAAACATAACCCTTTTTCACATTTCTCTTCAATTTTTTGAAGGGTCAATCTTGTAGGCTAAGGAAATGATGGGGATAAAAAATTACATTCACAAACATTATCAAAAGGTCTTCATTTGAATAGATATTTTTCCTCTACCATGCATACCATTGGTACAGATTTAGATATTGAAATGAGACTAAACATGTGAAACTCCATTTAGATTATATCTTTGAGACCACCCAAGAATAAGTTAGTCAATTTTTCCCTTTTAACGCCATCCACATGTAAGGAGAGATTCTAGAATCAATTAATATAATTCTTCACAATCCCTATTTGATGCAGTTTAGATAGTTGACTAAAGTAATTTTATGAAACATTATTATGATAGTGGTGTTATTGCTTGCAGAACATGCCCTCATTCTTCCAAGAATGAGGGAATCTCTCTCTTTTTCCCCTTTTATTCTGCTCTCACTTTCACTTATAGTTTATTGGTCTCAGCACCATAAGTTGACTTGGTAGCCTATATTAGTTTGCATGTTGAACTATGACTTGAAACCACTACCATTGGAAAGACCACGTCTATGTGATAAATTTTCATATACAACACTTGGTCCTAAAACATAGTTTTAATATCCTTTTTACAGTGCAGGAGTTAGGACCCTATTCTACATGTTGTTTGTTCATCTCTCTTGAGTTGTCTCAGGGGTTATTTATAATTTGCATTCTATTTTAATTTCCAAAAAACCTTCCATCTCTGAGAGCATGTTTGTGTGAGAAATTTTCATGTTTTATCCTTTGCTTGAAAATGTCTTCTTATCCCCTTTAGAAGCTATTAGATGTTTACCCCTATAATGCATTCTAACTATAATGAATTCTAACTATAATGAAATCCAATTGCATTGAAGCCATGAGGATCCAATGGCTGAATTATAGTCATCAAGTTCTAATGATTGTAGTGTAACCATCAGGTTCTGATGACTATAATGTATTCCAAAAAACCCAACACATCTAGGCAATGGGTTGTTCAAATGACCATAACTTTTAAACCATGGATAAGATTTTTAAACCGTTTAATGCATTAGTTAATATGGAAATAAATTGACCTCATTTTAATATAACTTATTTTATTGAAGGATGAACCAATATGATTTAATGGGATTTTTCCTATACCTATTCTTTTTTCTCTCACCATCACATAGATCAAGTCCAAGGGAAGGTTTTTCATTTATAACTCTTGGTCTGTAAGTGTGTTTTGCCTCTCTTTTTTCCATGTAATATTTTTGGAAGTCCCATGCAAGTCTTAAGGTTTTAATAAAGCATTATAATAGTCATAATATGATGCCTACACTACAAGCATCAAACCCTGACAATTGTAGTGTAACCCCAAAGTATTGACATGGTTTGATAGGGTATGAGGTTTTTACCCATAACTTTTGAACATGAGATTCATTTTTTAAACCACTTTGTGAATTAGAAAGGTGATTTTGATACACACATCATGGTATAATTTTTTTTATGATATGATTTTACAATCAATAGGTGTGATAATTTTTATATCCCTATTCCTATATATCTCCCCCTTGTGAAGATTGGGTCTTGCCAAGGGTTTTTTGTGTTTGGCACTTTGTCCTAAGGAAAAAAATTGACCTCATTTTGTAGTGTCAAGGTTATAAACCTCCCATACATGTGTCAATATTTTAGGGCTGCATTTCAACTTTCAAACTCTAACACCTAAACTATAGGCATCATGACTTGAAAGCTATAGTGCAACCCCAAAACCTCAACACCTTTAGATAGGGGGTCAGTTTTTTGGTCATAAATTTTGATCCTCTTATTAGATTTGAAAACCATTGGATGTATTAAAAATATGGTTTCCATGCAAACATTTTTATGTAATTATTTTCTTGGGAGGATTTGTTAACCATATTTATGGCCATAAATCAAACCATGTTTTATTTTTTGCCTTGGTAAAGTACACTTAAAAGACCCAAAATTTCTCCATTTTGAAAAGTGACTTGTTTTTTGTTTTGTGTAGGTGATGAATAGTAAAAGTGTCACAACAAGGATCAAAATTTTCATGAAAATAGGTTTTTGAGAATTAATGGAGGTCATTGAGCATTTTGGGGGGAAAATCTTCCCCTTGAAGACTGTAGTTTCTATATAATGAAGGAATTTTATTGTTAAAATGTTGGCTTTTATTTTTCCCAAATATATTATAGAGCCATTCCCTTTTATTTTTCATGTAAGTTACTATTTTAGTATCTTAATCTCTCCCTCATCTTATAACCCTGTTGTTACATTGGCAAAATTTAGATGTATTTGATTGTAATCAACTCAAACATTATTATCAACATGAAAATCTTGATTTATATAAGATTGTCAAGGTTTATTGGTGATATACACATGTGAATGGTTGTTATTTAATTTCCTCCCATCCTCTTTCTCTCTCTCTCTCTTTATATGATTGCATCATTCACATGGTGATTGTGTATCAGTTAGTCACACAATAGATTGATTTTTGAGTGTTTCATTTAATTTGTGACTTTTAAATTTATTCTACTTATCACATGATTTTATTTTCTTTCCTCTCCCTTATATTTTATTATTTTTATCAGTCGATTAGATTAAGAACCTATGAATCTAATTTGCTTAAACATATATCTTGATTTTAGTATTTGTTTTCATTATTATTATATTATTATTGAATGATTAAAACCAATGGAATGAACATTGAAATTAGTTGTAAACACATTATGGAAAAGCCTAAATACAAATTTGTTGGACATATTGAATGAATGCATGTTTTATTATTTTTGATATATACACAAACCCATAAAAATGGGATAATAAACACATATTACTCACTCAACTATTCAAACACCCACATATCATTGGAACTAAGTTTTAGATTTGAACTAGCAAAGACCCCTTGAATAGAATGGTAACAATGAGCCACTCAGTGAAGATTAGTGTGCATAGATCAAGTAGATATAAACCATGGGGAGATTCCCCCAAAATATCTTTTCAAGAGAAGAAATTCATGAGATGAGCCTAGAATGTTAACATGTGCCAAAATGCATGTCAATAGAACTGGTGCTAGAAGGAGGGCTAATAAACCTAAAACTAAAATTTTAGTAAAATATTTTAAACTTGAACACTTAGGATCATTTCCCACATTTGAGTAGTTTGAAATATAAACTAGAAAGAAGATAGATAACCTTGAGATCAAAATTTTTAGGGCCTAATTTTGAGTTGTTAGAATTCACTAAATATCAAAAACCAAGGGTAAATAAAGGAAAATGAAAAATATGAAAGATCCACTCAATTAATAGCTCGCCTATTCTTGTAACCCTATTTATTAATCCTTTTATGGCCCTTGAAATCCCACCAATGGTAGATAATCCTACTTGGCTTGGTGGATGTGGATGCCTTTTGAATGTCCAAAGGCTTGCCCATGATTTACATAATAATATAGATAAATTATGTCCAAAATATACACTTAAGTGGATTCAAACAATTGAGGAGTATATTCAGGCATTTAAAGATGCTTTGATCTGAATGTAAATACAACATGAGGATGTGGATTGTCACCTATTTCCTTACTCCTTGGGAGAGTTCTCCTATGATTTATATCTTGGGATACTAAATACATCTATCATTTCTTGAATGATTTAGAAAATATTTTTATTAACCACTTATGGATGCCCATTGATTTGATTTTCCTATATTATCACTTTACAACTGTTTGTAGAGAGTTAAATGAGCCTATGAGTATTTTCAATGCACACTTCCATAAGTTTTATTAGAGGATAAATGACTCATGCACTCAAACTAAAATAGTTATCATACAAAAATTCCTAAGGTATTTACACTCTATGACATCCATTTTCTTCAAAAGAACCCTAACATCCCTCTTATCATTGTCCTTGGCTTACAATGAGGCTATAAGCATTGAACAACAAATGGTTCCATAAGGTTATGGAATGGATCTTTTTCATTCACTAGGTCAAATAGGTTCTTATAATCAATCCTAATTATTAATCATTCTCATTAGCACCATACATCATGGATGAATCCAATCTTGAGTGCCTTGTATGTAAGCCCAAATTTGGTTTATAATTTAATACCAGTGAACTAAATGCCTAAAATGCTACCTTATACACCTCATAATCACATTTTACCTTGACCAAACAACCAAAAAAAATTCTTGTTGCATATAAAAATACTATTTCCATGCCTAACAATAGCAGTTACACTACTTATATTAGCAGTTAATAGGCTATCCCACCATTTCTAATCAATCAGACACCTGTCAACACTATTCAAAATCAAGAACACCTTGTTATCCCTATATTTGTAAACATTAGTTCACTTGTGGTAAATCCAAAACCACAAGCAATAAATCCATAAAATACTGGTGTGAACCCCAAGTATCCAATTTGTCGTAGATGGTTCAAAGGTTGAAAAATGACATAATCAATTTGCATAGATAAGTGCTATAAAATATTAATCAGAATGTAAACAATCCATCACCAAGTAGAAATTTCAACTTCCAAAAAAATAATAGACAATGGATCATGAGACCAAACAATAGAGGTGTACCTATCCCATTAGACAACAACAACAACAACAACAATAATAATAATAATAGTGATTCCAGTGTAGTGAATTTGGCTGATTTAGAACTATTCAGGATACACAATATAGTGGACCACACTAAAATTATTTATGCATATTTCATTTTTGCCTTGAACATGTCCTAAAAATATATGGATAACATAGAATTAGTCCCCACACATGATAACAACTCTAACCAAGGTGGAGGTAACCCTGGAACAACTCTAATCTTGGAGACTTACGAGTTTTTGTTTGAGAGTGACAATGAGCCTGAGGACAACCTGGATGAGGTTCACATATTTAAATAGTTTCAAAGGGGAAATAATTATTAGTTGAGGAGCAAATTTAAAACTTCATTAACCATTTCTACTCCTCCTAACAAAATTCAAGTTCTACTTGATGATAACTCAAAAAATAATCTATTTCCCCTATAAAACCCACTACATCCTATTAGCCCATGAATAATTCCACACCTCCACAAAGTGATAAACTAGTGGAGCCCAATAAACGTGGATACATCATTATTGATGACTTGAAGAAAACTAAGGCCAATATCATAATGTTTGACTTGCTTTAAATATCTAACCAAAAAGAAATGTTGCTACAAGAATTATCTAATCCTAAAGGGAAAGAAACTAATGGAATGGATAATGCCCACATACTAATCTATAAAGAGAAAAATGAAACCTCTCCTTACCTCCTAACAATACATATTTTTGGTAAAATCTTTCACAATTTTTTGGTGGATTCAAGTGCTTTTTAAATGTGATGCCTTATACCATCTGCCAGCAGTTGGGTCTAACACCTAAAAAATCAAATAAGAAGGTGGTTCAATTGGACAACTTAGAGGTCAAGTTTTTTGGTGAGATAAACCACATTCATGTGTAGTTGACCTTAGATCCAAGGG
Source organism: Torreya grandis (assembly GCA_037957365.1). Lineage (NCBI taxonomy): Eukaryota > Viridiplantae > Streptophyta > Pinopsida > Cupressales > Taxaceae > Torreya > Torreya grandis. Next base: position 1,201,735 of record JARHVA010000279.1, read on the forward strand.
TATAATGGTTTATTGAAATTTAGGTAGTGGATATACCAGATGCTTATGGCATGCTTCTAAGCAGAGATTGATCCAAAATGGTTATATGGCAACATATTTCTCTCACATATGGCTCCCATGGAGAGGCATCCCTAATCAAATCATAATTAAACATGAGCCCAAGATGACTCATATGATAATAGAATATAAAAAAATGAATGAGATCTTATTTGAATAATCAAATCTCAAGGTGTATGCACTTGAGAAAGAGGCAATAACCTACAGTAAATTTTCTATTAACATGTTATCCACACAATATCCACACAAGAAAGTTTAGAAATTAAAGAACTAGATCAACTAGATGAGGATGATTTCCTCTATGCACCTAAAATAAATTTGTTTCCTAGTGCTTCCACACTATAGTAGTAGTTGAAACCAATTGATCTAAGTGAAAAATAAGGCTATAAGCAAATATTAACAACATTGGGGATGGATGAGTCAGAAATCAACAAGCTTAATGAGATTTGTCCAAGCAAAGTTAAGGAATTTGTGAGCTCCTTTGATGAGGAAGTAATTATTCCAGACAACCCTATACTCACTTTAGCCACTAAGGACTTGGATAGAAGGTCCATGTCATCTAAAAAATAAGATGCATTCGCACTAGACATTGATAAATTTAATGAATAAATTAATGTTGCATCAACACCAGTACTTCGGAATCCTACACATATAGCTAAAAACCATTAGTGGATACTAAAATTTGATGGTTCTAAATCCAAGAGTAGATGTGGAGCCAATATTTAGTTCATAAATATGAGGTAGGTCCTATTTGCTTACATTATTCCTATAATTTGATCACATGAACAACATATCTCAGTACAAGGCACTAGTTCATGGGCTCTAATTTGCATTAAAGAATAAAGTTAAGAACCTCAAAGTACTTGGCGATTCTGAACTGGTGATTAAATAGGTTAGAATATAGTATGCTTGTAATGACAAATGTTTGTCTAGGTACTAAAACTAAGTGTGTAATTTAAGAAAATACTTTGATGCATTCAATATTTATCATATCGAATAAATTACATAGTGGATGCATTGGCTACAACTATAAGTACTTTAGAACTTATAACTGACTCCAAGTTGAGAAGGCTCTTTGTGGAGTTAGTCTCAACTCCTTTCATTCTCACTAACATCCAAAAATTCCAAGTATTCAATTATAATCAACACATAATTGAATTCATCACCAACATAAACATGTTTGAAGCATAGATTATAGATGAAGACGATAGAAAAGAGTTTGAACCGAATGAGGAAAAGGGGTACTCAATATAAAAACAAATAGTATAGCCAATGACATGAGATGAATAGAATGTCTATTATACATAGATTACTAGGGTGAGAAAGATAAATTAGCCCCCACCAAAGGTATGTTGCACCAACATTGCAATCTAGGCAATGCCAATGAGTCAAAGAACATGCTTTTAGGCACAACCTATACTAAATAAGAAGACCAAGACTTTGTTCAGGATTTAAAGGACTTTAAGGATGTTATATCATGGATTTATGAGGACTTAAAGATGTTTAACATGTCTATTCTCATGCATACCATTCCTATCAAGCTAGGGGTCAAACCATTTCATCAAAATCAAAGACCAATCAATCTACTATAAAAACCAATGATATTTAAAGAGGTGTAAAAATTGCTCCAAGCAAGGATAATTTTCCCTGTTAGACACTCCACATGGGTAGAAAATTTGGTGTTGATTATAAATAAAAGTAGAGAGACAAGGTTATGTGTTGAATTCTATAACTTGAACAAGGTTCAAATAAAGATAATTATCTACTTCCTTCACTAGATGAAGTTCTACAAATAGTGAATGACTTACAAATGATGTCATTCTTAGATGAGTACTTACGGTATAATCAGGTGGTGGTTAATTTTGAATATTAGATTAAGACAACATTTACAATTAAGTGGGGTAAATTCACATACAAGAGGATGCCATTTGACTTGATCAACATGGGTAACACCTTTCAACATTCCATGGATATTGCATTCAAGGATTTTATAGGTAAATGCATAGTAATATACATGAATGAGTTAACTATCTTTTCTAAGGACATAAAACACCATGCCAAGGATTTGAGAGTAGTCCTACAAAGATACAAAGACCATATAATCTCCTTGAACCTAAAAAAATGCTTCTTTGGGGTTACAAAGGGTAACTTATTGGGCCACATCATTTCAAAATTAGGCATATCAATAGATCCTAAAATATTAGAGGCAATTCTAAAAATTCCATTTCCTAGTAGTAGAAAAGAGTTGAAGTCATTCTTTTGCAAGATCAAATTCATCATGAAGTTTATTTTAGGTATTGTAGAGATAGTCCAACCATTAAATAACATGTTGAATAAGGATGTAAATATTGAATGGATGGATGAAGCACAAAAAACTTTCACTCAAATCAAGAAAACAATTATAAATACATTAGTACTAATTAGTCCTGATCATACACATCCATTCTATATCTACTCATTTACCTTAGAATACTCAAGTGAAATTTACTTAACATAGAAGAGAGAATTTGGAGATGTGAGACATGTATCATTCATGAGTTATCTCTAAAATGCTTAATTGAAGTGTATGACTATAGACAAGCAAACATTTTCCTTGATTAAATCTATCAAAAAATTCAAACACTACATTCTCTATAGAAATGTGTTTGCAATGGTGCCTAACCCAACAGTAAAGGCTATGCTAATGAAAAATGAGTTAGGTGAGTGAAGGTAAAAATGGATGACCATTATCTATGAGTTTGACCTAGAGCTACAACCAATGAAAATTTTAAGAGGTTAAGGGCTTAGTAAGGCCATAGCTGATGTAGACCCGTAGATTGTTTGCTAGTAATGCACAATGCAAATTATTACTAATGATGATTGGTATCAAGATGTGGTCTATTATTTGATCAATAATGAGTGCCCGAATCACCTAAATTCAACTCAAATAAGATATTTATGCCTAGAAAATAACAAATTCATGATCAAATTATGCATTATATATAGAAGGAATTATAGAAAAACATTTTTGGCCACATTCATGTTTAAATGGACTTCATACTAATTTCTAAAAAACTATACAAATTAAGCCTAAAAATCACTAAACATCCCAAATTTGTCCACTCATTAGATGTAAGTTCTTTGAATTGCATAAAAACATCCCTAACCAGGTTACGACCTAACAAACTGACATTTTTGACTAATTAAGCGGGGCAAATAACCCAATTCTTGAAATGACCAAAAGCTTAAGCATAATTGATTAACCAAGTAAATAAAATTAAATGTTTAGTTAAATAATCCATGTTGAATTATTGAATTTATAATTTTCAAAAATCAAAATTCAACAAATATCAAGGGAAATGAGGTCATGATGATGCCATCATCCTCAAAGTCAATCATTATAAAATATCAATATAAATGTCCTTAAAATCAAAAATGTTGAGCCATACATCCATAAATGCATAATTATAGACATTATTTATTGCATTTAGACTCCCAAGCCTAAACCAAGGTTAGCTTAAACCTAATCATACCTAGGTTGGGGTTAGTTTGAAACCTATAAATACAATGTCTCACACTCACTTCTAGCAAGTTCTTTTATGCCAAACTTATAATTCCAAATTGATGAAGAGAGAGCTTTATTGTTAATACATGCCAAATCCAAAACCATAGTGAATAAAGGGGAGGCTTTTCCCACAAAGAAATAATGTCGATGAAGACTCCATTTGGACACAAATTGATCACAAGCCAACTTTATGCTGACAAGCAAGCTCTTATTGAAAGGAAGGTGAAGGTAAGTTTTCCTTTGTTTTCTCATTCTATTGGGTTTGATTTTATTATTCACTCCCCCAAGTATCTAATCTTGGGAATGTTTTATCTTAAGCTTGTTTTTATGTTTATTCTACTAACAAGTGACTAATGCATTTTTCCCTTGGATTCCTATTCATACATAATGGCACACATGGTGGAACCACACACCCCACACTCATCATAAGAGAATTTTTAGACCTCTTAGGAGACTTGAAAAACTCATTTTAGACCTTATAATTATAATTTTATTTCAAATTCCCATGTTTTTTATTTACTATTAATCGACGATTTTAACCCAAAATATTGACGAATTCACTAGTTTTCTTTATTCTATGTATTACTACATTTTAAAAGGATATGAGTGACTTCTCTATGTCACTCAGAATCAGTTACTTTACCAGGTAATAATTTGTTTTGTATTTGATAACTTCACTAATTTTTTTATAAAAAAAGTGACATAATTGAAATTGGTGAATTTGTGCCTACTAATTAGTGACTTTTCCAAGTTATGTGTTACAGGGAAATGACTTCTCCATGTATGATAAACGATGACTTTACTCTGAGGCCAAAACTTGAGACCTTAAAAGTTTGAATTTGTTCTTTGTTAAGGAAATATGAAGAAACATAAATCAATCCTATAATATTTTTTATAGGGAATTAAATAAAATATAAGAGGTTTTACATGCTAAAAAATTCATTTCACATGTCTTTTGGTGCTTAAAATACTTGTGCAAATAACTTTTTGTCATTTCAAAGTTACAACAAAGGCCAAATGTCAATCACACTTAAAATAGGTGTTTAAAAACAAAAATCACATCTAGACTTAGAGATAATAAGACAACTTTGATTTTTTTTCTTCTTTTTCCAAACATTTAGTTTCATTTCTTAAAGTAGTTTCATTTTAGTAAAGCCTTATGCATATACTCTTCCCTTGTCCCTGTTGATTATTTTGATCACAAGCCAAAATAAGGTCAACCCCATATAGTAAAAAACTTGTATAGGGACTTATTAGGGTCCTATAGGTTGTGTCATAGTCCTAGATAAGGGTCATATAATATGTCATTACCTTGATTACACCTATCTTAGCTCTTTATGTCATTCCTAGCCTCATAGGGTCATATTTGAGCTATTTGTGAGGGTTAGATAGTTTCAGTTGATGTAAAAGTGTTATTAACTATTCATAAACATCAAATATGTCATATTACATTCAATAATGTCAATCATATCTAAATCATGTAGGTTCCCAACTAAAACTAAGAAAATAGTGAGAAAAGGAGTTTTGGTAGTTGTATGACCTATAGAGGAGAGTGGAACATGGGAAAAGCTTCTAGAATGTATATTTAAATTATATGAATTAATTTACATGATTTATATGCTTTGGAAGTATCAAAAATGGCTAAAAACCATTCTACTCCTCCATCACTCCACTATACAATTAAAATTAGTCAATAAGTCTTCTAATGGTACAACCAGTAGGAGAAGTTTTAGGTCAAATTATATTGGTGGTAGATATTGAACTTATTAAACTTAAATATCATGGTATTATTTCTAGGATTGGTCACTTATGCTTTATGAACCATGCTTAAGAATTTGACTATCTTTTTCTACATACTAATCCCCACACCCTATAGGTTTTCTCCTTTTCTCAGTTGTTCTATAGAAACCACTTGTTTATCATCTTTATTTTCATGTTTAAAGATGAATTTATGAGCACAACATCTCAAGTTTTATGTCGAGACCTTTATTGCTAATTGTAGGCATGATCCACCAATTGCAGAGGTTCTTATCCTTGTAATGGTTTTAGAGGAAGGTGTTATGTTTTGTATCATGTTTACCATGTGTTTTAAACATTATATTCTTCCAGAACTAGTCTTAAAGGAGATCATCAATAGAGTTACAGTCAACCTCCAACACAGTCAGACCTTCCTACATGATTATCATACACAATCAACTGAGTGAGATGTTTTGAAGTGTTGAGAATGTTCATGGAGATGTAATGAAGTTTTTAAAGATTTTAGACACACTCTTGAATAATAAAAATCAAGTTAAACTACTCCAATGACATGTGATAGCATGTGATAGTTAGTTCTCTAATACACATTGTCTTACACCATTAATGTGCATCTACAGGTGCCACACAAGAGAATAAACATGTTGTAAGGAAGCCTTTGATTTATTTTAAGTCATTATAGGTATATAATATAAATTTGAATAATTTAAGGAGAACTAGGGTTGGTTATTGAATCAACATACTATGCACACTTCCCATATCTCACTCTCATTGCCCTATGACACACCTGCACATGCACCTATAGGTCTCCACAAAGATCTAGGAAGATTGAATATTAAGGTTGAAACTTGTTTGGATCTTTGTTAAGGTATTAAAGTGTTAAGGGTGACATGAAAATCCTTTTAAATCATGGAGTGACAATTAGTCTTAATAATAATTCTCACAACATTGATAAATGACTTCATGGACACATTACCTTAATCCCTCTGAAATAGAGCCTTGAACATATTTGGTCCCATCATGGAATAGGTGATATGAGGTACAGATAGATCCAAATGAATTTATATTGTAGTCAAAATGTAGGGGTAAAAATTTTTTAAAGGAAGAGAGTTTTCATCGAAAGAGCATGATGTTTTAAAGCCTCTATTCCATACAATCTTTCACTATAAGTTTTTAATGTTTTCTACACTAGCTTGAGCTTTCAAAGTGACTTCATAGTCCAAGGTGATAATACAAGAACTTGTCCTCATGGTAAAGGCCCTTATTGAAGAATTAATAGTGATAATATCTCAAGTAACAAGTGAAGGAGTTGAGACTTAAGGTTTACATTCAAACTACCACCTATAGTAGCTGTGTTTCCTTCAAGATGAACATCTACAATTGAATATAGAATGGAACATGTGATGGTTTAACACTCTAAATATTGATTGAAATCCAATGCATAATATGGATGTGAATATATAATAAGGGATATTAGATACATTTTAAAGGGTCTAATCCATAAGTATACCATGACTAAATCATGAATGACCACCTACAGGTGTACTTTTGCCTCAAAAGGGTCACTTACAATCAATTGAAGGATAATAATGTATTAGCATACGAAATTTTGGTATTATCACATGTTTTTAAGCACAAAGTGAGTTCAATGAGTTGTAAGTGATCTTTAAATAATTCCAGAATGCCTTAAATAAATTCGCAAGGTTTAATAGTACCATACACACCTACAGGTGTCACTTTTTAGACAAGAAAACATAGTCACAATTGACTGCCAACTAAGCATCTCTAAATGGAGGGTCTACCTTGAAGAATATAGTAGAGGATTGAAGGAATATAAAGTTTAGAGTCTATTTAAAACAATAATTATCATCTCATTATTCTCAAGACAATATAAAATAGGGCCAAATTTGGTTTTCATGAAACCTATAGTCAACATACAAATTACTGCACAGTCAATGCCTCAAGAGTCTATCTTGGAGTTTTTTGAGGTTTGGAGGTGATAAAAAGATGATCTAAACCTAATATTTTATACATAGGGTTATAAATACCTTCATTTATTCATATTACCTGAGGCAATAGGGGAAGTGTCATTTATTCCATCTCAAACAAAGGGCACTCACAAGAATATAGAAAATACAAGTTTAGTTAACAATGGAGAAGAAGGTGAGTTGAGGACTATAAAAACCTTTAAAAAGGTTTTATTAAATTGAGTTAGACATATATAAAACATCTAATGTAACCCATAAGTACAAGAACATGATAGGGTTTCCTAAAACACATAAAAACATAGTCAAGCCCACTAGGCCTACACTAAATCTAGAGCCCTCAAGGGGGATATGATCCCACTTATAGAATTAGATGTGTCTTAAAACATAATTTATGAATTTAAAATGAGGTTACAATATGTTTCAAAGCCTTTAGATTTCATAGGATACCATATATGAGTCATTTCTTAGCTTGATAACATGACATCTTGTGCAAAATGAAAAGAAAAGCTCAAGAAGGCAGGTTGGAAGCTCACAAGTATATGGACATATAGAATGGATGCCTAAGTAGTAGGGAGATGTTTAATAGGGTCACAAGCAAGGTTATAGTGGAATTTATTGGAGGATTGAATGTTAGGACTATATGAACAATCCTTAAGAGCTAAAACATCTCAAAACCCTCCAAAACCCTTATTAATGACTCGATGGATAAGAGGTGGATATAAATGCATAAAAGGGGGGTATTTTGGGTAGTAAAGTGATTGGGACTTTTATAGGACTCTAAAGGGCACCTTCCCATCATACTGAGTTGTACCCTATTTGTATGAACATGGTACAAAATTGTTTTTTGATATATTTGTGTGTTATGCAGGTAAAGATGGTTCTCAAGAGATGTAGATCATTTTGGGAGAAATATTGGGACCTAATATAACATAAAAAGTCCATTTATTGCATTATCTAAGTTCACAAGTGCCCATGCTAATAATTTCATCTCACCTAGTCCAAATTGGCATAGTGAGCAAAGAGGAATGATCACCAAGTGAGAAGATTAAAAATTCAATTGGGAGGCCTTTTAAGGTCTACTTGATGAATATAAGGTAATGAGGAATATTTATAGGTGTCACATCACCTTTTTTATGGATTGGATTGGAAAAGTAAAGACCATATTGGTGCCAAAAGTAAAGGGTGAGTGAAAGAAGAGTGATTGTGACTACAGGTAGTGAGAACACTTGGTTAGAATAATATTTATGATTAGGGACACATCTAATTTATGTTGGAGTATGTTTATAACCCCTCCCTCATAGTGAAATGATCTCATTTATCTCTAGTATATTATGTAGCATTCAAGGAAGGCCACATGATGAAATCAATTTCTAGGCAAGCAATTGAAGAAACCTACACCACATTTGAGAAGCTTCATGCCTTTGAGGGACATTTATCCAAGTAGAACTTACATGGTATATTATATATTACTTTATCATGTAGATGTAACTCATTATCTCATCTTGACACATGTTCTAGTGAATCTTGGACTTCATTCTCTTCTCCCCTCTCTCACATTCTATAAGTACTAACCTTTTTGGCTCTTATAGATAATTTGACACCAAGTATGGTGAAGCCCTATTGGTCTAATGTTGTAATTTAAATTTTAAAAATAAATAATATCTATTTTGAGTTCATATATCACCTTTTCAAAGTGTTTGGAGATATGTATAGTGAATAGCTAAGTGATATTCATTTATCCTTGCTTTCTCTCAATCCTTCCATGTTTGATGTAAGTTGTTCTACTCTAGCAGGTCATATAAAGTGTTTTCAAGTGTATGGGTCTATTTTTAAGTGTAAAATTAGCCTTAGTGTCTACAATTGATATATATTTCAATTAACTTGGATATTCTTAATACATATCACCTCCATATTGAAATACTAATGTTAAAGCATTCTAGGACTTTGAAGCTAGTGTTGTAGGTCTTGTTTCTTAGTGAAAGAAGTATTATTGTATTGTGGAAATCATTATAGTGTATCACCCATTTAGATTAATTTCATTTCATTCATACTTCTACCCATTTTACCACAAGCAAATAGTTAGTTTAGGTGATAACCACTTCAAGGTAAATTCAGGGAGTGAGCCCTTAAACCTTGAGGTCTACTTCTATTATAGGTAAAGCCACATACCTAGAAGCATTCCCATGTTACCCAAATCAGGAGGAAGCTTGAATAACCTCCTCTAGGGTGAAATATTTGGTGATAAAAGTCCCATTTAGGGAACTTGGGTGACCAAAAATACATTTTTTTTGCTTTTTTTATTGAGTCAAACATGAATAAATGTTGTGTATGCTCTCCCCTTGTTCCTAGGGACTTAGGTGACATATAAACGACCTAGTTCTTCCTTAATTTTTATTTTATTATGTTTTGTTAGTGGGAGTTCATCATCTCCTTATATATTCTTTAGGTGAACATTTACCTAGGTTTTCATCTCCCAATATTGTTCAAACTCCACTTATCTGATAGGGTATATAGATTGAGTATGATAAATGGATGAGATAGTGTTTGATTGGTTAACCTAATCAGATGGAAGAGGACTCAGATTAAGTGGTAGCCTAGACATCAAACTTCACTAAGTATTACATGGCTAAAGTCATTATTCAAAGGATAAAAACCTTTCATAACAAGATAGGTGGTTTGAATCTATTGATAGATATTTATTGTGCCCAAGTAATTTTAGGTAATTGTGGACCATCTAGATAAGCCAAGTTAAAAAATTGTATTAATTGACCTATCTTGCCATGGATTATCCTACCAAATGTTGAGTTGCTTTGACACTCTAAGTTCCTTACCATGTATCATTTCTTGAGATATAGAGGGGGGATTTAAAAACTCCACCGACATGTGCTCTTTATTTTTAGATTAAAATTAAATTACTTTCAAGACTGGTATATTGATGGAAGCTTTGGTGGATACTATGTACACCTCATATTGTTTTTAGTAGAGGAGCATGCACTTAGGTGCTACTTCTTTTTTAACTTGTATTATTTGAGTATAAAATCACTTTTCCAAATCAAATTAATTAAAACATAAAACAAACACATGTTACACACACCACTTTGCACAAAGAAGTATTATGTTGCTAAAGTTATTCTAAACTATTTGTTGTGTTCAAACAATATCAAAACCATTTATGACCTTTGTTTCTAAATAGTGTTATTTTGCTGGCCGTTTTTACCTAGATTAGTTGGAGTTATCCTTGACCAAGTTTCAAACATCCTAAAATTGTGAAGCTAATTTCAAATTTGGCATGGTTATTCCATTCACATAGACTTACGACCCTTTTACCAATAGTTAATTTACCTTCTCAAACCAAGTCTAAAACCCACTTCCAAGTATAGATATAAGTACAACTATTTTACATTTGATTATTGCTTACCACTTGGGATTGAATGTTTTAATTTTTGCACTTAGTTTATGATACTTGAGTTGGATTTCCAATTGGTTTAGAGACATTTTCCTAGAACAACTTCAAACCTTCATTTTATAATTGTAAGTTCCTTTTGCACCAAGTTCACTTTTGACCTAGTTTCCATGTTTACCTCAACCAAGTGCACTTTTTATTTTAGACTAATTGCCTTAGATTTTAAGTTTCATGCCTAGATTGAGTTCATTTCCAAGGGTAGATTTATGAATTTTGCCAAGGACCTAACACAATTTCATTCTTAGATATAGATCAAGGTTATTTTGCCTTTAGATAATTCAAGACCTTTGTCAAAGATCAATTTCACATTTTCATTCCAAATTTTCCTTATACTTAGTGTAGATCCTTGCCAAGACCATGTTGACATTTCAATTTTAGACCTTTTTCCACAAGTTAAGTACATTTTTCATTATTGTTTTAGACCATGAAAAAAAATTTCAAGTTCCCCATTTTATGCTAAGTTTAAAAAATTTACAATGATAGACCAATGTTTTCATTAGACACTTACCATTTATTCAACCATGCCTTTATATATACATAACAAAACCATGTATAATTCAAAAAATAAAAATATTATCATAAGTGACCCTTTTGTTCAAGAGCCTTATGGATATGGCATATCATATGAGATGGATTTGTATCCTACATATGATACCCACTATGCACAACAGGGCCAAGACCCATTAGCACATTATCTTGCCAACACACCTTCTTATCTAGGGTAAGACCAAGACCAAACCACTCAATACTTTACTAGCATACCAGCTAACATGGAACATGTCCAATAATAAAAAATCTTACTTTATGACTAATTTAACTCAGACCACTTATGATCTTTACTTTTCTGATCACCATCTCTTGGAGATTAGAGATGAAATACTTGATAGAGTAGTAGAGGTAAGTGCTAAATTCTCAATTGAATTTCCACATGAAAGTTTACCTAGTTTGGTTAGATCTCCTAGTAATGCACCTTCTATTAGACCATTTGAACATGCATCATTTAGCCATAACTAGGCCCTCATATTAATGCATAACCAATATCTTACTATGTTTGTGAAAGGAAAGGGTCAAGTTGTTAATCAAATTATTTCACTCAATTTTTTCTATTATTCAAAAGAAGGTAGTAAAAATAGAAATATAGGTTGTGGTAGAAATACATGATAAAAGTGCATACATTGGATCAAAAGATTATGAAGAGTTCCTCTTTGGCTTGGGAGGAAGACCTACAAATAAAAAATCACTAAAGCAAATTTTTTGGTTAGAAAAGTAGCTAGGTGGATTGCCTAGTTATGACTAGATCCCAGAAGCATGAGATTCCTTAGGGGCTGCCAATCCATCATTTTAAAATAATTAAGTTGACAAAATAAAAATAAATTACTTGCATCAATAATCAAAAGGTATTAAAACTAATAACAAGAATTACTTGGTAAAAAGGTGTGCTATAAATGATCAGATTAATGATAAGCTGATTAGTGTTAGTGCTAATAGGTCGAGGTATGGTTTAGAAAATTAGGTAAAAGTATGTGGTTAGGTAAAAGCATAAAAAAGAGGATTTGATTGGGTGTAGGTGGTAATAGGGACCTTTCTAGTTCTAGGTGTGATAGTGAACTATCGGCGGTCAAGATGACCATCAACAGTTAAGGGTAACTATTAGTTGTTAGGTAACCATCGATGGTTGGTCTAACTATCAGTGGTTTCTTGTAGGTGAATTAAGGTTAATATTTTAGGTATGAATCCTAAGAGGTGGGTGAGGTCTATATTAATTTCAAAGTTGAAACATGACAAATAAATATGGAAAATAAATGATTGTCTTACTAGGAAGGTGGATTAGATGGATAGTTGAGGTGGATTGCTTGATGTAGAAGTCAATCATAAATTCGATAGAGTGATAGTGCTTAGAGTGGTGATGGAAAGTTGGGCTTGCTAGATTACTGAAGTGCTTGATGATGATTGACCTAGAAAGAGATTCTAGGACTAGAGCTCTTGATAATAATTATAGATCAATTTTCCCTTGCAGCTCTCCTCTTCTTATAGGCAATGGTAAGAGGCTAAAGTGGGAGTGTAATTGGGTGATCTAAATATAATTCATCCATGCAATGCCTCATGAAAGGATTTAGATGCCTTATATTTATAAAATCTAAGGTGGTAGTTTACATGGTGATTGGATGTTAAGTTCTAGTCGGTAGAACTTGACCATTAATGGTTAGGTTGATCGTCGATGGTTAGCTTGATCATCGATGGTCAAGGCTAAGAGGTCAAAATGGGTAAAAGGTCTAGGTTCAAGATAGTTGGGTTAAAATGAATAAAAATGGGTTTAGGTAAGGGTAAATGGTCTTAAGGGGTCCCTAAAGTGGTCTAAGGGGTTATGAAATTTAGAAACATGCATGTAGATTTTTGGTGTCTACATTTTCCCCTTTTTGTTATGTGACTTAAATCAACAAAATGCAAAATAAAAATGGAAGCTGGGTAAGGTAAAGGTCAAGGTTGCCTTGAGAATGGGAGGAGGTGTTCCCCCTCAAACCAATAAGTGATGAGGTAAAATGAAATCAGGCTAAGGTTTGATAAAGTGGAAGGTGGTAGCTGGTGAGTGAGATGCAAAACTTGTGCATAAAAGTGACTGAGTGAATTAGTTCAGATCATGCAAAGATTAAAGTTTCTAGTGTTAATGAAAATAAGTTTGGTGCAAAGAAGATAAATTACCAATGTATTATGTAACTACTATAGGCATAGCAGTTGGATACACTTGTTAGTCTCCAAGTTAGATTTGAGTGTTTTAGTGTGTATCTAATGTAGGAAGTGCTCCCAAGAAAACACCAAATGGGTAAATGTGTAATGGGTATCTAAATTAGGAAGTTCTCTAAAAAGATACAAATAATCTATTTGTTGATTTAGGTGGTGCAAAAATAGTGAACATGGCAAGGTCAATCAGTGCAGTCATAAAGACCCACATAAAATCATCATAAAACATGTGAATAGTGTGGTAAAAAATGATCTACATCAAGGTGGATGTGGGTAAATGCATGGGTTGGGGTGTGGTTAAGTTGACTCCATATACACTAGGCAAGTAGATTCTACCTGCATAGTTTAGGAGATGTAAGATCCCATAATAACTTCAATCCAAATGTAGTTCTTTCTTGGAAAGGTAGTGATGAGGTAAATGCTTAAGTGAATAGGTGAGTGAGAGTGAGTAAAGTAAGGTAATTATATAATTGAGGCTATACACAAAATGTGATTAAGTATGATAGTCCTAATTATAATGGACAACATTGAGGTAGACATGGTCAAATGAGTCACTCAGAGAAGGGTACTTTCAAAAAGGTTAAGTGCTGGTGGGTTTAAGTGGAGATGAGGCATCACCTAGGAGGATGCTAGTGAAAAATTTAAAGGAAAGATGTGGGACCCTGATTATCGATGGTCAGGGTTTTGAGGGGTCAACCATCGATGGTCACCCTAACCATCGATAATTAAGGGGAAACCTTAAAAGTCTAAACATAAAAAGTGAAAGTGGAAAGTCATTTTCACCTTTTGACATTTAACCTCTATGCTTTTTACTCTAGCAAATTTATACTATGGCATTTTGTACTGAGTGTTGACAAGGTTAACTATGAGGTGGGGAGTGGTGATTTTTTATCTATTACTTGAGGAGGTTTAGTGTTGACTAAGATGGAGGGTGGATGAGGGCATGATCAAGTAGAGGAACACAAGCTCTGACCATGTCAATGATAGTGGAACAAGGTAGGGTTGATCTAAAATTGATAGCATGGTTAAGTTAGTTGTGTTAAATGTTAATTGTAGAAAATTTGGAGTGAAGTGGTTAGGGTCTTAAATCTAGTTTGCTATTTAGGGAAATAATGCCCTAGTTTTAGGTTTTTAAGTATTTAAGCAAATGTTTTGGTGAATTGGTAGTTGGAAGGTGTGTTGGGTTGGGAATGGGTGTAGATTGTTTATAAGTAGGTTAGTCTAGGAATTTATTATGGGTCTTAGGGTTTTAAGAGCTCTAAGGTTTGAGGGTCATGCCACTAGTGGTTACACACAGTGACCATCGATGGTTAGACCCAACCATCGATGATCGAACCTAAGGGCCAAAAGGGTTTATAGGGATCATTGATGGTTTAAGGAATTATTAGTGGTCAAGGGTATGGCTGTAAAATATAGGTATAGTTTGGTACTTAGCATGATGTAGCAAACAAAACATATATACTAATATTGTCTTTACAAGCCCATGACCAGATTTATATGAGAGACTAAGTTCTCATACTCTTCATAGAGGTTTATGATGTAATGACTGTTGATGAGTGGAGATATATGGAGGCTATGGGCCTAGGCATGATGTGTCACTATCAACATGTAAAATGAGATCTAGTTATGTTTATCGCACTCATCGAGAGGTAGGATCCTATAACAAACACATTCTAGTTGCCTACCAAGGATATCACCATCCTACTGGAGGATTTGACCAGGATCACTAGGTTACCCATTTGAAGAGAGCTAATTTACCACATAAAGAGTGAGGAGATAGATTACCACATGGAATTGTTATATGGTGCAGACTGAGTTCATGCATAGTTCCATGTGGGTGGATTTAGGTATGGTCCATTATATTAGATGGATCCTAGGGACATGTTCTTGATGATGATGATGATGATGATGGCTTTGATGAGTTTTGTGTTGTTAGATTTTGTGGGTGGTTGATTCCCATACTTTCTTCTTGGCATGTTAGTGGAGATGTTTTTGGGGAGGACCATGTTTGGGTTGATGCATGTATTACTTGTATAGATATATAGAGATTTGTGGGCCTTCTGAGCACATAGGTGCTATGAGATTAGTGTTGTATTTATGTTACATTGTTAGGATTTTGAGCACATTTAGGTATTGAGATCCTTAGGATTGCTAGAGGATACTCATGCACTGATCAATTATGTTGCTAGATTCATTGGTGGAGGAGGGTAGTAGCCTACATAAGAGTAGGTGGTGGGGTCAAGGACATCGAGTGGTTTCATGATGCATTGGATCATCTAGTACTAAGTGATGTCACATGGTGACCATATGTTGGGTGGTCATAGTGGGCATGGTTCAAGTACCACACCATAGGGCTATAGAGCTAGGGGTGGGTGTATGAGAGGAGAGAGATGGAGATGGGGTTGATCTAATTTGACCAAGTATGGAGGCATTTTAACTTGGTATAGGAGATCCCACTTGACACACTAAGGGACTAGAGAGAGGAGGTCAATTTTTTGCTACCTGAGCCACAAACATAAAACATAATGCGTGACTTTGAAGAGTTACTAATGGGAAGCCAAGTTGATGATGTAAGTATTGTTGATGATTACGTATCCTGATACCAGGTGAGGCATATTGTAATGGATTTTGGATGGGGTGATGGGGGCCATCAAGCCATGGATGTTGATCTAATGGTAGCATAGTTGCAGGGTGACGCATAGGCAATAGCAGCTCTAACAGCAACCTAGGTATAGTTAACTACCTTATAGGGATAGGTAGCCACTTTTCATAGCCAAATCATGACACTATATGGGTAGGTGGGGGTAGTGATAGTGGAGAGGGATTAGGCATGGGCCTAGGTCATATATTTACATGGGTATGTGGCCATTTTGTAGGGCTAAATTGACTCCTTACAAGGATAGGTTAGGGTTGGGGTGAAAGGTGTAGTAGCAGGAGGGCCACCAAATTTAGTGTTATGGGCATGGTATATAGAGAATATATAGGAGAATAGATATTATGAGGTGATGGTGCTTGATCAATTTCCCCATGACATGAGATTTGTAGAGTATAGAGCTAGTTCGGGTGGTGGGGCTGCACTAACTATTCCAGGTCAATGGGATGCTATAGTTGGGTAGATAGGGGTCCCAAGGGACCACCATTAGGTATAGGTATAGGTTTAAATGGGGCTAGTGGTAGTAGTGTAGGTGGTTTGAGTACTCTAGGGGCCTAATTGATATATGATATGTATGCAATTTTAGCCTGCATGTTGATGATGCAAGATGTACATTTTGAGAGAGAGGTCACACATTATGACATGGATTATTATTTTTTGATGATTTGATGTTTATGATGTTATGATATTCAATGTTTCATATATGATATATGTATATATTTTATGTGATGTCCATGTTTGTGATTTATGTTCATGAATGTTCATGGTTATGGTTATTTGACTTAGTAGTTTAGGCATGTGATGTTTATAAAGTTGAATTATGATGTTTTAATTCTACTCATGGGTATGATAGGATATGTTATGAATGGATACATGTTATGGCTCATGTTTATGGTTATGTGGATTGAATGGTGAATGGTATATGCTGTGATGGTTTGCTCATTGATTTTGTTTACGATGTAATAACATGTTTAGAGGCTTACACAATGTGTTGGATAGGTGAATGTTTGTGGTTTGCTGTTATATGTTTACATTATGCTTGACACATTGATGGATAGATGATGGTGCTTATTGAGATAGTTCATGTTTTTGGTATGATGTTTATTGTTCACATTTATAGGCTTACATAGAATAATACAAGATAATAAAAAAAAGACATGATGCCTTTTCATTGGAAAAGACCAACATGAAACCCAAAATTGGATTGGCTTAGTGAAAATAAGCCTTTCAAAATGTTTTGCATTAACATGCCTAGGTTGATAGATATGGTTCCTGATAATATTGTGTCAAATAAGCTTATGGTCTCGTGCATATGAGATGTAGAGGGAGAATGGTTGAAATTGGAACCATTTAGTAAGACTAGTATGCCTTCTATGTAGGCATCCAAAGAGGTAGTATAAACAAGTCTATGTCTATATATAATGTGTAGACTGATCGATGTGGGAAGTATACTAAGGAGAGCTGATTATGGATTTTCTAAAATTATTATTAATATGAGAGATGATTACAGCGTTCAAAATTATTTTGCTTTTGCTTGAGGGCCTTTTGCTTTATGCTTGAGGGTTATTTGCTATTTTCCTTTTGTTGTAGGGTTGGGGAAGCTGATCGATGTGGGAAACTTATAAAAATTACTTAACATTTGACAAATATTTTACTTAGCCATCTTTCAAGGGAATGGTCTAAGTTTTTGGTTTCAAATGCATTTGATAGTTGTCCTTCTATGGATTAGTCCACCTTACATTTTTACAATTTTAAATGATTTTCAATAGCTATCCTTCAAGGGAGAAGTATGTAGATGCTAGGGGTGACCCATGATTTGTTTTTGACTTTTGCTATTACTTTTTCCTTTGATTGATTTTTATTGACATAGACTTTCTCATACATGCTCAATGGATTACCTTTATAAAGGCAAAACTAAGCTGACATGAAGGTTCAGTAGGTGAAAGAGAGGACAATGACCATAGGAACCAATCTCAAAAGAGATGAGAAGTATTATGAGAATCATGCCATCGATAGATCTATGATATCCATAGTTCAAGATTAGGATATAATTATTATGGACAATCACATGATTTAGTTTTAGTTGGTTGCTCCTAAAAAAGAGAGAAATGAATGTGGTTGTAAGGGATGAGCTTAAGTTAGACAAATGATGATTGTGACCCCTATCTAATAATAAAATGGATGCAAATTTTAAGCATTAAGAGGTGTAGGTTTTGGTTTACCTTTGAGAGAGGATAAAAAATAATCTCCTAATCCATACTTATAAGTAATGATGTAGGGTCCAAGCCAATTGAAAACAAACTTGCCTCTTTTAATTTACTCCATATCAGTGACATGTTGGTTTTCCTTAAGGACAAGATCTCCAATGTTGAATTCTTAGACTTTTAGGTGTTTGTTATAGGCTCACTTAATTCACTCTTGATAGACATGAAGATGGGAAAGAGCAACTAAATGATGTTTGTCAAGTAGCTTGAGTTGGGTTAAATGTTATTTATGATAATCATCTTCTAGAATGAGGTCATGTAAAGATATGAAAAGAGAAGGTATTTGGATTTCAAGAGGCAAGATGGCCTCGACTCTAAAAATGAGATAAAAAGGTGTAGCACTAGTGGGGGTTTGGATGCTAGTATGATATGCCCGTAGTGCAAAGGGGATGTGCAAGTGTCAATCCTAACCTGAGGCATTGACCAATTTAGTAAGCATGTTATTAAGGGTTTTATTGGAGGCTTCAGCTTGTCTATTTACTTATGTGCGATGAGGCAATGAAAAGTTAAGTTTAATACTAAATACGTCACAAAGGCCTTGAAATTTTTCATTTTTGAAATTTTTTCCATTATCGGTGATGATCTTATGGGGAACATCAAAAAAATAGATGATATGATGGGTGATGAATTTGATAATCTTTTTAGCTTTTGTTGAGATAAGGGGAATAGCCTCCACCTATTTGGTAAAATATTCAGTTGTGGTAATGATAGAATGATGTCATTGTGAAGAATGGGGGTTGATTTCACCAATTAGGTCTACACCCCATTATAAGAAGGGCCAAAAGTCTATAGAAACGTGAAGACTATTGCTAGGTGCATGATGTAAACTAGTGTGTTATTGACATTTGACACATTTTTTCACATAATCATAGAAATCTTGGTTAAGGGTATGCCAGTAATATTGCAGGAAAAGGATACACTTGGCCATAATGAGGCCACTAAAGTGACCCCCATAGATACCATCGTGTGTCCTTTGATGGCATGAGAAGCTTCTAAACCATGGAGGAAATGGAATAAGAGGCCATCCAAGACTCATTTGTAGAGGATTCCTCCCATAATGGTATAACAAGAGGTGATTTGAACAAATGCTTGATGGGCATTATTAAAGAGGTTAAAGAGAACTATGCCAAGGTGAAGGTAGTCAAAGGTTTGCTAGTACCAAAGGTCAGACAAAGTTTATTCCACACTAAATATGGTTGGTATGTCTAATTTGGTGTAGGAAGGTTCAGCGAGGTGATGGACAATGAAGAATAGTTTGGAGCCTAAGGGTGCTGATAGGATTTGAGAGGTAAGAGAAGCCATGGTATCAACAAACTTGTTGGTAAACTGAGGGGTGGTTTGGATATGGTAATGTTTGAATAAGACTAAGTTATGTGATGAGTTATTTATATAGTTGCATCATTTTATTCTTACACTAGTAAATGCCATTAACTTGGTTGACCACAATCTAAGAGTCTCCAAAGATATTGATTTTTCTTACTCCTAGGGCTAGGTCAGTTTAGAGACCTATTACTAGGGATTCATACTCAACCACATTTTTGGTACATTGGCAGTCAAGTTTAAAGGATAAGGGGGACAAGGATAATATTGGATCCCCCACCATGTTGACATTTGGAACCATAAAAAAACATGGTTACTTGATTGGTGAAATCTACCTGACATAGGCTTGCAATATACTCATTTATAAATTCAAAAGGAGGAGCTTGATTGTTTGCTAGGGGTGCCTCAACTAGTTGGTAAGCAATTGCTTGCCCCTTTATTGAATTCTACTGGAAGAACTCAAGGTCAAACTCAGCTAAAAGCATGAGCCACTTAACCATATGCTAGTTTTGGTATGGTTTAGAGTGCATGTATTTGAGGGGGTTAGTATTGGTTATCACAAAAATTTTGTGGTTAAGAAGGTAGTTGTGAAGTTTGGTGGCTAAAAAGACTAGTGGCAGACACAACTTCTCAATATATGTGTAGTGATTCTCATATTTTAAAAGTGTGTGACTAATGTAATAAATGGCTTGATCCTTGTGTTGTTTATCCTGATGGGCAAGTATCACCCCTAGGGAATGGTCTATGGTAGATATATAGAGGTAGAAAGGTTGGTCATCTTTAGGAGGTTTAAGGATAGGTGTAGATAGCAGGTATTCTTTGAGTGTATCAAAGGTCTTTTCACAATCGATATTCCACTTGAAAGAGATGTCTTTTTTCAAGAGGTAGTGGAAGGGATAACACCGATTAGAGAGCTGGGAGATGAAGCAATGAATGGATTGATGTTTCCCCTGTAACTTGTGGAGTTGTTTAAGAATGGTTAGAGGTAGCATCTCAAGGATGGCTTTGATTTTGGTTGGATCAACTTTGATTCCTCGAAGGGAAATAATGAAGCCAAGAAGTTTGCCTAATAAGACTCCAAAAATACATTTCTTAGGATTAATGCAGACGTGATAATGGATAAGTCACTCAAAGATAATATTGAGAATGGATAAATGGTATTTGCATACCTTGAACTTCCCAAGAAGGTCATCCACATAGTCCTTGATGTTTGTATGGATAAGGTCATGAAAAATATAGGTCATGGCATGTTAGTAGGTGGTCCTAGTGCTCTTAAGACTGAAGGGCATGATTCTATAATAGAAAGTCCTCTATGGGGTGATAAAGGTAGTTTTGTGTTGATCTTTAAGGGAAATCAAAATCTGATTATAACCTAAGAATCTATCCTTGAGTGACAACATCTCATGGCCTGTTGTAAGATCAACAAGTTGGTTAATGCTAGGTAGAGGAAATTCATCCTTTTGGTAGGCAAGGTTTAGGTCATGAAAGTCCACACAGATATGTAGTCCCCTTGTGGCTTTAGTGATAGGTATAATGTTTAAAACCCATTGGAGATAATCAATAGGTTGAATAAAGTTGACAGAAAGGAGGAATTAAAGCTCTTCTTTGACAAGGAAGGTTATGCAAGGGTGAATTTGATGAAGTTTCTCTTTAATAGGTTTGGTTTCATGATTGGTTATAATGTTATGGGTGGCAATGGTTGGGTCAATATTTTGCATATCAGCGTATGACTAGGTGAATACAATATTATGGTCTTGGAGGAAGGTAGAGAAGTCCTGTAGTTCCTCAGACGTGAGAGGTTGGCCAAGTTTCATGATATGAGGATTATCTAGAGTGCCTATGTCAATTTTCATGGTAGATTCTTTCAACATGGTTGAGGTTTTTGGAGGTAAATATTTGTGAATGTAGGAATCTGGTGCACCAAGGTAGGTAAGAATATCATCATCATCTTGACACTAAATAGTGTTAATGGTAGGAAAGTCTTCTCCCATGAGTTCAATATGGGTCAAAGAGATGGATATGGATGCCCCTTCCTTTTTATAAGTTAGGGGGCCAAGGGTAACCATGTTGATGAAAAAAAAGTTGGGTGGGATGATGTCCTCATCTTTAACCATAGGTGGAGGGGGTGTTAGTGAGGAAGGGGCTTCTTCTTCGATAATGGTAGGGGTAGTTTGTCTCACCTTCTTCTTATTAGGTAAAATGAAGCCAAGGCCATGCTTTTCATGAGGTTTTTGGGTCTCAATAAAGGTTAATGTGTGTGCGCCATACTCATATCATCTTAAACTGAATCCCTTTTAGGCACACCTATGAAGGTATAACTTGGTGAAGTTGAGGTTATCTAAATAAGAGAAGGTAGAGGTGAATGGTTGAGGTGAAGAGGGAGTGATGGTAGTGTTAAGTGGCTTGTCAATTCCCCCATAGATAAAGTGAGTTTGATAGCTTAGAGGCCCCAAGGTGGTAATGGCTCCAATATTGGGGTCATAACCTAGTTGGTGGTTGAGTTTCCCATATTCTTGGGTAGTAAGGAGGGTATTAAGGGTGAGGAGATGGTATTCTCCAAGGGTGAGGTGTTGGAAGGTAGGTTATAAAGGATAAGTGATGGGTATCTAGTCCATGGGGATAGACAAGTTAGTAGAGGCCTCAATGGAAGGAGAAGAAGCAACAACTTTAACTTTCATGGGTGAGGCTTTGATGGTGGTTGTTTTCAGTGCTTTGGATGGAGGTAGAAGAATGTCATTAGGTTGGTAGGTCATATTACATGCTGCAAAATGGCTAGGGTTAGTTTTTATGATAACAAATTGACATTTGTATTCAAACTTGATGCAATGGTGGAGGGTAAAAGGTACACATCCTATGTCATAAATCCAAGGTCTCTTGAGTAAAACATTGCATTATAAGTCACCTTCAACTACATAAAAGAGTTTAAGGAGTGTGTGAGGTCCTAGCTAAATGTAGAGGATGACGATTCCCAAGGTAGTGGTCATAGTGTTGTGAAAAGATTGAAGGATGGCTAAAGTTTTGGACATGACATTGTCTGATAGCTTAAGTTGCTCATAGGCATGGGAAAATATGATGTTGATAGTGCCCCCCCATCGATCATAACTCATTTGATGTGGGTTTGGTTGATGTGGGATATAATAAAAATAGGGGGATCTAGGTCTTCAAGGTGGATATAAGATATCTCTGAGTCATTGAAGGTAACAAGGGTGGAGAGTCAGAGGGCACCAATGAAGGCCTTTATTGGTTGGAAATCCCCCGGTCTAACTTCAATGGCCTAAATAGCCTCAATCATGGCTTGATGATGGTGGGGTGAGATGGAAATGAGCTCATAGAGGCTCATTTTAGTAAGTGTCTAGTGGAGTTGTTTAAGGATGACTCTCCTAATAGATTCAAAGGGGCTAACCTTCGTTGAACCTAAGATAGTAACTTTGGGCTTAAATGTAAACATCGAGGTTGGGATCAAGTTTGGTTTAGGGTTAGTTGATGGGTATGTCCATATAATAGACAATTTGGCCTTCCCTTTCTCCTTTTTTGTGATAGTGTGACCACATTAATGATATGGATAGAGGGGGAATGTGTGATGGGGGATTGGGTAAATATTCCATCACTTTGAGGTTAGAGTGGGGGAGTAAGAATGTGTGGGTAAATAGTTGTTGGGTGTAATGGTGGAGGAATAGATGGAAGGTCATCTACCAAAAGGTCATCCTCATCATAGAGTTTGTGGATAATGGCTTGAAGAGCTTTGTAATTCTCTGTGTCATGCCCGTGTCTTGTGATATGATCAGATTTGATGGGCATTATAATAGGTTAGCTTCAAACCAAAAGGATCAAAAGGTCTAATGGGAAGTAATGTGAGGAAGGGGGTTTGTACTAACCTTTGAAGAATGGTTGTATAATATTATACTAGAGATAAGGAAGGTTTTGGGCTCATGGTTTTGGTTGGTAAGATGGGTGTGTGGGTGGTAATAGGTTGGGTGAGAGATGGCTTGGATAAGGTAATTCATGTAGATGGTCTTGGCTTAGGTATGTTGGTAGTTGAGGTGGTCAAATTTGTTGGTTTGATTGGTTGTGATTTGGGTAGGATCGATGCATCAGCTAATAAATTATCAGTGTAATAAATGGTAGTGTGTGACATATTCTAAAAGGAATTTTCCTTTTAAGAAAAGTGGAAGGGTGTGGCTCTAAGATAGAGGGTAAGGTAGAGGGAGGTAGAGGCTTAGTCATGTGTCCTTTTAATGCTTTCATCCTCTTGGTTGGTGTAGGTCAAGACTTGGGTATAGGCTTAGGTGAAGTTAAGTCTAATTTCAAAGATGGGTGAAATGAGTAGGGAAGGCACCAAGAGTTTTGAAAGGTTTTGTTGTGAGGTGGTGGATTTTTTGGTTGACTAAGAAGCTGAGGGGTTGTTGGAGGTTTGGATTGGTTTAAGGGGCAGTGGAGAGATGATGGATTGGTTGGTTAGAGGTATGTTAGATGGTTCAGGTTTGTTGATGGAGGGAAGCCCTAACTATTGCCAAAAAGTGGCTTGATCCATGTCTAGTTTTAAGGTGAATTCAAATTTATATACTAATGTGGAAAAAGGTTTGTGTATTGTTCCTGATTCATGGGTAGTGGATGCAACATATAGACTTGTGGGTTGGGTGGGATGCTTGGTAGGTTGGTTGATCTCTTGAGTTGAGGGAAGTAAGGATGAGATAAATAGATCATCCATAGGAGGTGTGGGTAAGAATGCTCATACTTTAGGGACAATATCCATAAGAGTAGTAGTTTGGTGGGTAGTTGGTAGAGGAAACAAATTAGGAATGTTGATTCTCCTAGATGTACTAGTTGAGATAGTATGTGATTATTCTAAAACTTATATGAAGGTATCTAGGGAGAAAGTAACTTTTTTGGTTTGGCTATCCAAAGGAGGGTGAGGTGCCTCTGTATCCTTGGTAAGCAAAGTGGGGGAGGATTGGATAGACAGGTTGATCGGGTCCTCATGGGTAGGTGTATTGTGAACCATGTTGACGATGTGGCCATCATGAGAGAACTCAGCGTATGTGTCCTCAGTTTTGATAGGGTCATGGTTGGGAAAATGTTTTGTAAAGATGTCAAGAGCTTGATTTTGAGGGGCATTGGAATTATCCAACATGAATTCCCCTTTGTTGATAAGACTCTAAATAATATTCTTAAAAGTATTACATCGACTGATGTCATGTCTAATTACCTGATGAAAAGCATAGAGATCATTCTCATTGTACCAAGCAGGTGCTCAATGAAAATAATAAAAATATTGGGGAGGTTTGATAGGTGGAAGTTGTATAACATTAGCTTTTAGTAGATTTTCCAAAACCGAGGTGTTAGATTCTCCAAGTAGAGTGAATTATTTTTGGTTGTTTCGGTTTGGGTTTTTTGCATTTAGATTAGAGGTAATGGGAGGATTTTGTTGGTTGAAATTGGTTGGAGGGGTGGTCTTAAGGATGATGACATTCACAATTCCCTTGGTCTTAGTTCTAGTATTGGCTTGGTTGCCTAGTTTAGAGGAAGAGGTCTCATTGGTATTGAAAATAGAGTTTTTATTTTATAACTTCAATTTACCCTCATATATGGCCTAGTTTTATAGCTTATGTGCCATGGTAAAATCCTCATCAAAGGTCCTAAATTTTTGGACATGTAGTGTAGAAGATATATGTTTGGTGCGAGCTTGAGCAAAAAGTTTTATAAGTTCAGGTTGAGGCAAGGAAAATGAAAGTTGATTAATCAAGCTTCTCCAATGGGAAACAAAATTGACAATGGACTCATCAAATTGTCTAATAAAATAGAGGTCAGTGATAGAGACCTTGAAAATGTTAATGGAAAAGTGATCTAAGAAGACTTGTGTTAGTTGGGTGAAAGAAAATATGGAATGCTTGGTAAGGGAAATATGCCAGTCAAGTGTTGGACCAGATAAAGATATGGGAAAGGTTTGGAGGAGAAGGGCATCATCATAAGCAATCATGTAGCATGCATGCCTAAAATCCCTAAGGTGCTATAGAGGATCCTCCTTGTTTTGAAATTTGGTAAATTTTAGAAGCTCCCATTGAGGAGGGTAAGGTCTAATAGGAATAAAAGGATGAATAGGTTTATTACAAATTTGATCATATGATGGGATGCTATGAGCTCCTAAAATAGATGACTCAAGGTTGGTCATTTTATCCATGAAAATTTTCATTGGGTTAGTTTGAGGTGGTGCACTAAAAGGATTATAAGGTTGATATTGTTGTTGAGGTTGGGCAACATATTGGTAATTTATTGGCGATGGAGAGGATACCATATATTAGATTGTGGATGCTAGAGGTTGGGTAACGTAGGTGGATGATGGTGATTGGGTAGTGGGTATATACCCTTGTGGGTTATAGATGTATCCTAAGTTGGGTACAATGAGTAATTACTAAGAAGTCCCTGTGGCTTGGGCATGGATTGTAGCTGGGTTGGTGACAAGAGGAGAGGTAGTGACCTTCTTGATAATGGGTGGTGAAGTAGAAGGGATATGTACCCCTAAGCTTGGTAAAGAGGTATTAATTGATGGGATAGGTTTGACAAAGGAGAGGTTGGAGATGCTAGTGATGGGTGATCCAGCTATAAGTGGGACATGATGGGTTAATGATTAAGTTACCCTTGAGGTAGATGAGTCATTAGTTGGGGTGGAAGGTGTAAGGGTAATGATTGGTTGGATAAGTTGGTTGTCAACTATAACATCAAAGGGGTTAGTAGATGAAGATACCTAAGTTGCCAAAGGTTGGGTGGTGATGGTAGCAATCAGGACACCCTCCATAAGGTGGGATAACATGCCATAAAGAGGATCTTGAGGTGGAGTTAAAACTAAGATATGGTGAGAAGAGGTATTAAGATAGTGCTAAAAGGCCACTGGATTGTTGTCTAAAAAGGTGGTAAAATCCATGTCTCCTTAGAGAAATACCCAAGGGAAAGTAGGGATTCTTAATAGATGAGGTGAATATTCTACTTTAGAGACATACTCCATAGATGAAGAGGTAGAAGAGGTTGATTTAGGTGACGTGTTTTATTCTATCAGGTCTCTTCACTGCTAATGAGTGAGAACCATATACAAAAAGGGGAGATAAAACAAGAACAATCTCACTGCTCAAACAAAAAGAAGACAAGATAATGATAAAGGCAATCAAGACACATAATATGAAGTACATCAAGCCTAGAGGTTAGTTTTAATCTCACTTTTGTCTTATGCCTTAGTTTATGAGAATGTGTGATAGAAGTTGGCTTGTAGATCAGGTACTATAAAAGTAGTTTGTGGTTAGTTTCAATCTATTTAGGTGCTCAAAACAATATCTATTGGAACCAATACATGGCTTGGTATTAGGGCCTACCCCCTCACTTCACAGTCCTATAGTGATAAGGGTGTCAGGTGCTTAACTATTATATATTGATATCCAGAGTTTATACTCAACTAGAGAGATGAGTTGGTTCTCCTCTTGGTAATGACCTCCAAGTAAGATTTCCAAGAATGGGTAAGGTGACCTCTAGGTGATGAAATCCCAGTTGAGCCTTGCCTCAAATTATTTTGATGTTTGATTGATGAAAGTGGTTTGGATAGTGTGTGCAACAAAAGTGGTGTTATGATAAAATTACTATGAATTAATTCAAAGTGAACTATTGTTAAAAACAAGAAATGGATGTAGTTAAGCCTAAAAGAAATTTTAGTTTCAATTATTAGTACAAATAGAGAGAAGAGCTTATAAATGTAAATAAAATACGAGTAAAGACTCTAGGTCCCATCAGGTGTACCAAAATGTTTCACTCAAATTTCACTATTATTTAAAAGAAGGTAGTAAAACTAGAAATATAGGTTTTGGTAGAAATACTTGATACAAGTGCATTTATTGGATCAAAATATTGTCATTAGCTCTTCTTTGGCTTGGGAGGAAGACTTAAAAATAAGAAATCACTAAAGCAAATTCATTGGTTAGACAAGTAGCCAGGTGGATTGCCTAGTTGTGGCTAGATCCCTAGAAGCGTGAGCTTCCTTAGGGGCTATCAATCCACCATTTTAGAACAATTAAATTGATAAAATAGAAAGAAAGTGCTTGCATCAATAATCAAAAGATACTAAAATTGATAACAAGAATTTCTTGGTAAAAAGATGTGCTAGAAATCATCAAATTAATGATAAGTTGATTAGTGTTAGTGTTAATGGGTCAAGGTATGGTTCAAAAAATTGGCAAAATTTTATGGTTAGGTAGAATCATAGAAAAGAGGATCTAATTGGGTGTAGGTGGTAAAAAGGAGATTTCTAGTTTTAGGTATGATAGTGAACTATCAATGGTGAAGATGATTATCAGTGATTAAGGGTAACCATTGATGGTTGGGATAATCATCAGTGGTTGGTCTAACCATTGGTAGTTGCCTATAGGTGAATTAAGGCTAGTATTCTAGGTATGAATCTCAAGAATTGGGCGATGTCTATATTAATTTCAAAGTTGAAATATGATAAATAAATAGGGAAAATAAATGATTATCTTACCGAGAAGGTGGATTGGATGGATAGTTAAGGCAGATTGCTTGATGTAGAAGCCGATCATAAATCTAACAGAGTGATAGTGCTTGGAGTGGTGATGGCAAGTTGGGATTTCTATATTGTTAGAGTTCCTGGTGATGATTGACATATAAAAGAGATTCTAAATACTAGAGCTCTCGATAATAATTATAGATCAATTTTCTCTTGCAGCTCTCCTCTTCTTATAGGCAAGGAAAAGAGGCTGAAGTGGGAGTGTATCTAGGTGATCTAAATATAACTCATCTATGCAATGTCTAAAAAAAGGATTTAGATATTTTATATTTATAAAAGCTAAGGTGTTAGTTTTCATGGTGATTGCATGTTAAGTTCCAGTCAGTAGAACCTGACCATCGATGGTTAGGTTGATCATTGATGGTTAGCCTAACCATCGGTGGTCAAGGATAAAATGTCAAAATGGGTAAAAAGGGATAGGTTCAAGCTAGTTAGGTCAAATTGACTAAAAATAGGTTTAGGTAAGGGTAAATGATCTTGATGGGTCATTAAAGTGATCAAAGGGGGTACGACATTTGGAAACATGCGTGCAAATTTTTGGTGTCTACACAAATAACAAAAATGCAACAAGCATACCAAACATACCTTAACTTGGCCAAAAATCTAAATTCCATGACCATTTATAATACACCACTCATAGAGTTAACTCCATAAACTAGGGTGCATAGTGACTCATCAAGCCATACTAATATGAACACGGACCCATTCATGCAAAATACCCAAGTTGGGGACATGTTTAATGCCCCAATCATTAGGGAAGAAACTATGGCTCCTACATAAGACCCTTTATAAAAAGTGGTTCATAACATGTAAATGTAACCCAATTCACACCAAGTTGGGTCACACATACAACATATCACCTCAAAACAAGTTTCTCCCATAAACACCTTAAGTGGTTCATAATAAGGGAAAAGAACATCTAGTTCATAAATGCAACAAATTGACTACTCCTCCATTGGTCATTTCCTCAACTATGCAACAAGTAGCAAATAACCAAATGTAGACCAACATTCCACCCCAATAGGGGGTGACCAGTTCTTCACCTCAATAAGTGGTAAACACTATTCCACCATAATATGTGGCAACCAACATTACACAAAAATAGATACATACTAACGTACCACCAAAACAAGTGGTAAATCCATTACAAATGTTGTCTAATTAACAATGTATCTTATTTAGTCAATAGTAGTTGGCAACTCATCAATAATAAGTGCTAAACATTAAACAAGTACCAAACATGCAACAAGTGTTAATCTAATAATAGGGGCTTTACCCCATTAGGCAATTATTTCCTCTTTCCCAATAAATACCACACATTCAATAAGGGCCTAAAATGCAACACCTTCAACAATATATCTTTAACCAATAATGAATACCTTTTATATAATAGGGCTTGAATAGTCAACAACATGTTCCTATTCAAACCTATCATGCACAGTACATTCCACAAAGCCAAATACCTCCATCCCAACCACAGTTCTCTCCAAACTAGAGTTGTATTATTAATTCTAGCTAGACTATTTACCAAAAGTGCATATTGTATCAACAATACAATCTTAACCAAAGGATATGTATTATGTGTTGATCGATTAACCAATTTAATATTCCATAATACCAAAATCTTCCATCATACCCCAGTCAAGGCAATCCACCTTTGATCACCCAACCAAAACTATAACAAAATTTATTATCTATATTTATAGCCCAAGAGCTACAACAAATGAAAGATGCAATTATGGTTATTCAAATTAGGAAGCAGACAAAAAACTTTAAAGTGGATGATGGATGCTCATATCCATTTAACATGGATTACCTTCAAATAACATTTCCTCCAAGTTATAAGCCACCAAAGTTTGATAAATACAAGGTTAAAGGTGACCTTAAGGAGAATTTGAAGGAGTCATTTGTTGCTTGTCATTCTATGGCCTATAGTGATATTTACTTGCTTCTTTTTCCCAAAAGTTTAGCTAGACAAGCTTTAGAGTGACATATCAAATTGCAAAGAAATTCTAAATCTAACTTTAACAACCTTTCATAAAACTTTGTAAGACGTTTATCCTATAATCTCAAACGTGAGGTTACTGTGGTTGATTTTGGTCAATCTAGATAAAATATTGTTAAGAGATTTGTAAGTTACTTGCAATGATGGAGGGCACTTGCTATCTATTTCATGCACAATCTACCTAATAAACATTTGATGGCTATATTCACCAATAACTTGCATAGTGAGATATCTTATCACCTTGAGCTTCAGTGCACTCACACATTTGAGGAGATCATTGAAAAGTGTATACAAATTTAGAAGGACCTTATCAATAAGGGGATAATCAAATTGTCTTCTCCTACTAAAAACAAAAATTACAACCAGAGCTAAAACCAAAATCAAGGCCAAAACCAAGCCCAAATTCTAATTCAAAAGTAGTCTCTTACATCACCTCAGGATAATACTTTTGAAAAATCCAATGCCTATAACCGCAACAAGAATGTTGTTGATAATGGAATTACCAAATCATTCCATGTCCAAATGGTGTAAACACCATCTACTCAACCAATTTGATATACTCAGCCAATTCCACCAGCTTAATAACTCCACAAATATATCTAATTTCACGTATGCAAGCACTCCTACCTCCTCCTTTGAACACACCTTATCTAATAAGAAGACCTAATGATATAATCTTAATTGATCTTGGAGAACCAATTGAGTTGGTATTCTAAAAATTAGTTTCTGCCAATATGATTAGTTGGACCATGTTGAAGCCATTTCTTGAAGGTGTTCATTTCCCTGATTAGTATAAAAAACATGAATTATGTGACAATAATTGTTTCAAAGTGCATTCTATATATTTATTTTTGCAATTAACACACCTCATTTAAAACATGTCAAAAAATAGAGAGATCGAGTTGGATAACAAAAATTCTACTTATAATCAAAAGCTAGGTATTTACTGGGATCCTTTTCCACAACATAATACTAACAATCAAAATAAAAAAACATGAAGGCCAACTCCACAAAAACAACAACAAAAACAATAACATTAGCAATAAGGACAAGAATAGCCACAAAATGGTAAGAACCAAAGTCAAAATGACCCATCTAACCAAGAGGCCTATCACACCATCATATATGACTATAATAAATTTTTAGGTTGTATTACAAGTGGTAATATAGCCACCATTACCATCAACCCTAGACCAACTTCCAATTGACGATGGCCATTGCCTAGAAAATCCTATTATCCTCCCTATGTTAGTAATCTTCCTTTGACCTGTGATTGTAGTCAAGTTTAATAGCAACCAAGGATTATCATCCCAAGCCCTTCTCCTTCTCCCTCTATATATACTTTCCCTTTAACCAATCCATATTATGCAATTAAAAATTAGTGGACTAAAGTAACCATTCTAGGCCCATAGTCACTTTCTACCAATGAGCCCATTTAATCCACCATACCAGCTAAGAGCAAGCCAATTACCAATATTACAGAAAAAATGTATGATATTATGGAGCAACTATAAAATTTTCCTACACAAATCTCTATTTTAGAATTTTTTTGTACCTATACTATCCTTAAAAAGATTCTTATGAAACTCTTGAGCCAATCCCAAGTACCAAATGACATTACACCAGATAAATTCCAAGCTTTGGTAAAAAACCTTGCCCCTGGATAATAATTTACCTTTAGCCAAAGTGATATGTCATCCTTGGGCCTCTCCACAATAAGCCATTATATATAAAATTTATCATAGCACAAAAAAAATTTAGTCGTGTCCTCATAGACAATGGATTGGTTCTCAATATTTTTGCCTCTACAATTTGTCAAGTTTTTGGGATACATAATAGCTAACCTTTAGCCAGAGACCATTACCATCAAGGCTTATGATAATGAAAAATTAGAATCAAAAGGAATAATTTGTTTTCCAATTGTCATTGGGTTGTTGACCTAAAACACACTTTTCCATGTGTTGGATATAGATTTATAATACAACTTGCTTTTGGTTCAACCATGGATACATGAAATTCATGAAATAACTTCTATGCTACACTAATATATCAAGTTCCCACATTTTAAGATGGATGTAATTATTCCTACAAACCTACAACTATACCAATTATACAAAAATTTGGAGGCTAAGTGTGAAAGTTATAATTATCATTTTGTCCTTGACCCTAAGCCTAAGAAGGTTAAAACATACTTTTAAAATTGTCAGATTATAATTATATAGACCTTGATAGCCTTACCTCTATGTCTTTTGCACCCCATCCTAAGATATTTAATCATTTAACTATATATAATAAAGGCCTAGGAGAATACCTCATGCATAATGCATTCCATGTAGCTAACCTTTCACAGACCCCTAAATCCTATGGAAGACCCAAAGTTAAAGTCATTCACATAGAATGGTGATATAAATGCAATTTGAATGCCCTAGAGCCTAATATTTTCACACCAATCACTAGCCAAGAACAATACTGACTTGTTAAAGATGATTCCTAGCTTTATAATGATGACTTGGCTAATTGTTACCAAAGTAAAAGGTATCCCATCTCTAACCGAATCATGGATAATCAAGCTTATGAGGGCAGAGGCTTGAGGGTAGATCAACAAGGTACTCTTGAGCTAATTTTCATAACCAAGTATAAATTAACTCAGGGTATTTAGATTTAAACCACCTAGGGATGGCCTTGCATATCGTATCCATGTTCATACACCAATGACTAGCAATGATGCTACCAACAATGATGCAAAGTTTAATTATAGTGTATATGAGGAGTTAATCACTACCAACCTATTTAACCCTCATATTGTATGTATCATTACATGTTATTTTCATTCCCTATCTTTCCTTCATCATCCACATCTCATCAACTAAGACCAATAAGAATCCATAGTGTCACTTGATGAGTTCAAAAATGATGAGGCTATTTATAATTTTCTGGGTATAAGATACCATATTCCTCTTGGAGATCATAAACAAGA
This sequence comes from Torreya grandis, assembly GCA_037957365.1. Lineage (NCBI taxonomy): Eukaryota > Viridiplantae > Streptophyta > Pinopsida > Cupressales > Taxaceae > Torreya > Torreya grandis. The sequence goes on from JARHVA010000279.1 coordinate 1,235,060, forward strand.
TTTTTATATTAGATTGGATCCTATTGCCTTTTGGAGAGTAGGTGAATTTCCTTTGCCAAAAAGAAAAATAAAATCAAACATTGAGGACCAAAAGTGAAAACCTCTTTGAGGCACTTTTAGACCAAGGTAAAAGTAAAGAAAAAATCTAGTCTCTTGGTGAAAACCTATTTTAGGCGACATTAGATGGGAATGTTCACCCTTCTTTGAATGAATCTCAGGATGCCATTGATGCCACAATCATATTTGGGTCTAAAATTGGTGAAGAAGAATAATGGGCCTCTGAAGAGATTGTCCAAGAATGTCTCAAATTATTTTTACATGGCCCTTGCCACCATTGGGTAATTCTAATTCATCATGTTTTAGAAAATTAGATGAACTAATCCAACTAGAGTACTTTGATATTTACAACAAATTTACATATTTACTGAATCTCCTATAATACAGTTCTACACTCCTTTTAGATGATAATTTTGAAGTCAACATTGGGACACTCACCGATCCAAAGTGGATCAAACTAGGTATGTCCCTCACTAAGGAGGAAAGTGATGTCCTTACAACTCTCCTTAAGGATTTAATCACCTTTTTTTCATGGGATTATTTTGACATTCCAGGTTTGGACCCCACCTTGGTTGCACATTATCTTGTTATACACAATGATGCCAAGCCAATCAAGTAAAAATTGAGGAAAACACATCCTTATATTATCATCTTAGTCAGGAAAAAATTGGAGAAACTCTTTGATGCATGATGCATTCATCCTATTGATTACTTGGAGTGGATCTCCAATATTGTGCCAGTCAGTAAAAATCTATAAGGTATTACATTATGTACTAATTTTTATGACATTAATAAAGCCTACCTAAATGATGACTTTACTCTACCGAATAACAACATGATTGTTGAATCTATGGATAGGTATGAGATTGTCTCTCATGGATGGTTTTCAAAATACAATCAAATAATAATTACACTAAAGGACCAAAATAAGACAACATTGACCACTCTTTAGGGAATTTTTTGTTATCAGACCATGCTTTTCAGCCTTAAGAACGTAGGGGTATGTACCAATGAGCCATGAAGGTACTTTTCCATGATATGATGCATGATATAGTCAAGGATTATGTTGATGACATCCTAGGTAAATCTAAGATGTATGTCAAAATCTAGTAGTACTGAAAAGAATCTTTGAAATAATTTATGAGTATAAGGTTAGACTCAATCCTTAAAAGTGCAACTTTAGTGTAACTTTTGGTAAATTACATGGCTTCATTCTCTCTTGTAGGGGAATTGAAGTCAATCTAGCCAAAGTCAAGGCCATTACCAATATTCTGCCACCATTTAATTTGAAGTAGCTTCATAGTTTGTAGGGTAAGATACAATCAATCAGAGGTTTCATATCATAAGTAACCTATAAATGTCATCCATTTACCCATTTTATTAATAAGGGAAATAATTTTTCATGGATTACAGATTTCTATAAGGCCTTATACCAATTGAAAGAATACTTGGCCAATCCACCTAATTTTTTGCCACCTATTCTAAACAAATCATTATTAATCTACCTCTTTACAAATAAAAATGCCTTGGGGGCACTGTTAGCCCAGCATGATTAACAAGGGAAGAACCATGTCATTTATTACCAAAGCTATACATTAGTCACATATGAGCACAATTATACACCGATTCAGAAAGATTTTTTATATATGGTCTTTGTAGCATAGAATTTATGCCACTATATGCTAAATAATAAGACCATTTTCATTGCCAAAGTAAATCCACTCCAGTATCCACTTTCAAAAATAACTTTATAGTGTCGTATGGATAAATGGAAAATTATGCTTATAAGCAAGTTTGAAATTAACTATTTTAATCAGATGGCCATCAAGGGATAGATAATAGTAGACTAGCTCATTGAAGCTTCACTTCTTGATACTCAACAACTTACATTTGGGTTTTTTGATGAGTTTATCATGACCATAACAGAAACACCTCCTGAATAGAAATAATGGAAACTTTGTTTTGATGGTTCATTCAATCTCATCGTTTAGGAGTAGGATTGTTGTTTATAACACCATAGGGAGATACCATCCTTAAGTCCTTTAATATTAGATTTATTTGTACCAATAACATGGTTGAATATGTATCACTCATTTTAGGGGTTCATTTAGTGGTACAATGTAACATTCAACATCTACTAGTTTATGTGTTACATCATGATTTCACCCTATGACTTATGAACCTTTGAGCCATTGATTAGTATGGTTAATATCTAATTACTATTGATTTTATTTGAGCTTTATGACATATACTATAATTTAATAGTGATATTGATGATTAAAGTACATGATGTGATAATTGTATGTTATATTATGTACAATGTGGATATGTATTAGTTAGTTTTTACATCATTGGTGATATTTATGATGAGTTAGCCTAACTACCTACTTATTATGATGTGGATTAAGTATAGGTCCTACCCTTAGAGCTTGATGAGGGAGATCATCATCAGATAGGATTAGTTAGATGGAACAATTGGGGGAATATTAGTGGAAAATACTAGTGACCCTATACACATACACAATAGATTTTAAATGACATTTTCATAAGAATGTTAGTGTGTATTGCTTGCGATAATTTGTGTGTGTGGAATTAATTTTAGTATGCATTATATCTCTTTTCTAATTGATTTTATTTTTGAATTTAAATATGGAAAATAATTATTAATTTTTTATAAAGGTATAATTATTTTAGACACAATTATCTTACAAATTAAAGGTAATTAATGACTTATTTTATCTTTTAGTTAAATAATTATTTATTATTGTTTTGAAAATTGCATGGAAGTGGTGTTAATGAAATTTAAAGTTAAAATTTGAATTAGGCATGAATTTACTTAAAATTTAGAAAAATGGATTATTAAGTCAACTTAAGTAAATATTTAGAAAACAAGGGAATAATGGCATATCAATTAAAAATTTACATGTTTTAAATATAATAAAGATAAATTTAGATTATCTAAGTAACATTCATATGATAACCAAAAAATAGAAGGTTACATGAAAGGAAAGATGGCACAAAAATTAGAAGAGAAGTCAGTCTTATAAATAAAGAAGAATTTTTGGAAGTAAAACGTGGACGGGGAGAGAGGGGAAAAAGGAAAAGCAACTAAGGATTGAAAGGAGAAAATAGGGAAATAACAAAAAAGCATAATTACCAGGTAGGATTCACAGTGGTTTTATTTTATTCTTCATGTATTAGATTTTAGATCTGGGTAGTAAATCAAATTTGCATCGAATATAATTGAGTATGTATTCAATTCATGTAGTTGCATTTGCTAGAAAGCCTGCATGCAAAGTGATAATTATGTTTTAAATTCCTTATTTCTATTTCATCTTATTATAAATTACATTGGGTGCATATCATCCTTTTAAACCTGCATTATTATTTTATGACCTGTATGTAATAATTGTTGAGTTTTTATTCATATTGGCAACATTGAACTTTGTATAAGCCACATTAGATTCTTTAGAGACTATTGATAATACATAGCCTGTGTTTCCCCTTATTAGGAGTTATTTAAGATTACTTTTAAAATAGTGTTGAAATTTCTTATTACTTTCACCTTATTTACTTAAAAGTTAAATTTTATTCTTTATACCATGTGTTCTACCCTCTCTCTAACCCTGCTCATTGATTTCATAGAGGTTGCATTTTAAATCAAACTAGTAATGTGTCATTATAACTTTAGGATATGTTTCATATCAAATTGGAAATCAAAAATCAAATTATGGTCAACATTTTATATCAAGTAGAGACTGTATATATATAAAAATTAAGGCAACATCTCATTTATCTTATAACCTACATAGTATTGTTTCAAACCTACATTGAACTTAGTTTTGGCCTATACAATATTATTTCAGACCTACTTTTTGATCTTGTAAGGGCATCATTGGATATTTATAGACTAAGTTTAGTATAAACTTTATTTAAACCTATGTTTTACTTTTAATAGAGGTTGTATTTGAATTTTGAACCCAACATCTCACTATATACAACATGGAATTGTGATTTTAGAACCCTATATTTTATTTCAGAAAAGCCTTCATGCTAAATTATTACCTATGTTTTTAGTTCTAGGCTTGCGTAGTATATATATAGGCTACATTATTTTTCAAACTATATGCCAATTATTAAATTAACCCAAGCATTGGAATTTAGATAGGCTGCGTCCCATATTAATTGGCAATATTTTATTTTAAGTCATAACATATGAATATTAGATATAAGTCTAAAATTTTATTCTTTTAAAAGTTGCATTGATTTTGGTCAGGCTATGTGTTATTTAGATTACGTCCCATCCTCTTATTATGCATGTGTTTAATTTATTATTGGCAAAATCTATTTAATTAAGTGTTGTGTATAAGTTTTAAAAACCTAAGTATTTATTTCTAGAGACATCATAATAATTCTCCATTTGACTACATATTGACTATTAGAGGCTATGTTTAACATTTTATTCTAAGCCTACATTTTATCCTATTTTATTGTTGTAATGGTAGAACTATGTTCATCCTTATACCCAATGTTAGAAGTTTTTATAGAATGTGTTTTAATTTCAGGTAGCAACCTGTTCCAATAGGTCAACATTTTATATTTATTTTATAGACAACTGAGCAAATATATTTATAAATTGTGAGACGGTAGAGATATATCTAAGTTAGATATATTTAATAATATTTTACCAAGTTATATAAAATGGAAAATTATTTGGGTAGGTTTGGAATGAAATTTACATTTCATTAAATGGTTAAAAAGTTCATCATTTGCTAAGATATATACATAGGTGTTTAAGAATGTAATTTGCTACCGAATATGTGTATGTTTATACCTTTAGAACATGAATTTAAATGTAATTATTTGCATGAATTACTCATGTCATGGGCATAATTGATTTCCTGATTTGAAGAATAGAAATTATAACCTGGTTGTGAGTAAAGATGTATATGGTTAAGTATGTTATCAATATGAAAATGGTGAATTGGATCCCTTGATTGTCTGTGAAAAATAAGTACTTTACCTATTTTAAAGAGGAACTATTATCCATGGTTAAGGCATACCTAAATGGTATGAATGCTTGAAAACTTGTGTGTAGTTATATATGGGTATTATGTTATCCTAACATGATTGTAGGTTCATGACATATTTGATGAAATAAAATGATTATTCAATATTTTTCTATTCTAATATAAGAGAAAATTTGTATGAATCTTGAAATATATTCTATATTCTATATATGTTTATTTTTGAATACGTATTGATGATGCTAATAGGTAGTGAGCTGGGTTCCACTAGCCTAGGTAGTACCACCTTTAGATAATTTGATCAAATGGTGTGTGATGAAATAGACTGATCTAATGATCGTATAATATATAAAAACTTTGGCCAAAGTAATGTTAGGTATACATTGTCATTTCATATGTTTAATTTGCATGTTATACAATATCATGTTTGAAACATATTTTCTTTATGATACATGTCATGTAGTAGTAAATCTTATAAGCACATAGGGTAATGTAATGTCTCATATGATTATCACACCAATCTATCTACCTATCCATTAAGGAGGGCCATTCCCTGATAGGGAATTGTGCGAGGGATTTTTAATCTGTGGTTGGAGTGAAAAAGTGTTCAAATGATGCTCTCTTTCCCCACTATAGTACTTACCTAGAGATGGCATTTGTGATTATCAATGATACACAAGTTGGATCAACTTGAGCTCTAGAGAGCTTGGTATCTATTTATTGTATTAGGTTGTATGCCTGAAGGAATGTAACTATATTATGTATTTGATATAATTGAATAATGGGTGTTGTATTGTGAGACCAACCATAGCTATGTCCTATTGTAAATTCTTTCCTTGGAATTATATAAGATTAATATTTTGAGAAGTATTTGAGTTAGAAGTAATTTTATTCGTAGTTATGATTTAGATATGTTGTATTATTGAATTTTTTAATTTGAATGTTAAGTTAATTTTTAATTGTTTAGAAAAAAATCATTACTTTTTGTTAATTACAACTTGAGGGGTTGTAACATGTGGTATCAGAGATTAAGTTTGAACTCTAGAACTAAATGAGTCTAACATTTTCATATTCTTATTTTCAGTGAGAAAGAAGTATGGTGAAAACAAGAGCATCATGTGAGAGTCCTTTTAACGTCAATGGCAATAAGCCTTCCATTGATCATAACCTCATTGCCACCAATCATTGGCAAAGTTAAATCAAATTGTCATAACCATGAATGATACTATGGATCTAATTATAACCCTGGAATAAGAAGTTCACAACCAAGGTGAGGAAGAATGTCAAGAAGTACCTATTGAACACCCCACTAAATAATAAAAATAATAGGATATGAGAACTTAAATAGCTAAAGATTTGTCAAGGGACATGAAAAAGGTGAATCCATCAACTTTTGATGGAAATATTCTAGGTGATGGATTTGAGACATGGTTGATTGAGATGGAGAAGTATTTTGAGATTTGAAACTACTCTGAAGTCACCAAAGTAGTATGGGGAGCTTACTAGTTAGCTCATGAGGTAGATACTTGGTGGGATAACAAGAAGATGGAGTTGACCATTAACTCAAACACCATAACTTGGGATCAATTCATGACATTGTTTAGGTATGGTGGTTTCCAAAACTTTACTTTGATCACAAGCTTACATATTTTTAGAATATAAACCAAGGAGAGTTGTCGGTGAATGAGTATTGTAAGTAGTTCACCAAACTTATAAAGTATATACCTTAGAACCAAGTTTATGGGAGGTTTAGAAACAAGAAGTTTATCATGGGAATAAAACCCTAGATAGGTGGTGAGGTAGATGTTCATGTACCTCCCACCATGGACCAGGTTTTTGAGAAGGTAGTAAAGTAAGAATAGAAGCTAAAGTCTCTTGCACATGTCATGAAAAAGTTTAAGAAGAGGTCTGGGAATTCTAATCCAAATTTTATGAGGAACTATTAGAAGAGGAGAGGAAAATATAAGGGGTAGTCTAGTAACTAGAATACTAGATTCAAAGATAGAATAAGTGATAGGAAATCAGGTAATGGCTTCAAAGGTAATTTTTAAGGAAATACACAAAATGACAAGAAAGGACCACTAGGTAGTTGTTTCAATTGTAGAGGTAATGATTATGCTCATGAATGTCCTCAATACAAGTCAAATAACAAAGCTCCTAATACTCAATAGGGCAATTTTCAATAGTGTATTCATGTGGCAATTGATAATTGACAAGCTACATTTCAAGCATCACCCATTGATCTATCAGGTATCTTGTTTGAACATCCAATTTCTATTTTGATAGATATAAGGGCTACTGAATGTTTTATAGCTCTTAGAATGCTTATAAAATTTCCATGGTTGGTACAATATGGGAATGACTCTAAAGTCATGGTTAATCAGTGTCTAGTTGAAGCAGTAATTGAATTACCTAAATTTTCAATAGTAATGGATTTATACGTAACACCACTAAGGTCATATGACATGATTCTATGAGTCAAATGGGTTACTAAACACAATGCCAAGGTCAAATGTTATTTAAGTAAATTTGAGCGTTTGGATGATCTTGGAAATCAAACACAAATTCAGGGCGAAAAGAGTTGTGACTCAGGCAAATTTTTGCAATGTAACTCAAGAAGTCTCAAGCTGAAGGGTGTCAAGCATTTATCATTAAGATAAATGAAATGGAGGAACCTATGGAATAATCTTTTGAATATTATCTATTTTTAGAGATTTTCATGATGTGTTTCTAGAAGACTTACCATGTTTACCTCCTAAATGTGAGTTTGATTTTTCTATCAACATCATACCTGGATCAAAACCACAATCTAAGCCACCACATAGGATGACAACCATTGAGTTGTTTGAATTGAAGGCTCAAATCCAATAATTGTTTTCAAAAGGGTTGTTTAGGCCTAGTGTGTCACCATGGGGTGCACTAGTTGTTTTTGTGAAGAAGAAGGATGGTACCCTTCAACTCTGCATCGATTACATAATGTTGAACAAGGAAACTATCAAAAACAAGAATCCACTACCTCATATAGATGATATTTATGATAAAATGTGTGGAGAAACAAAATTTTCTAAGATATATCTTAGATCAAGATATCATAAGTTGAGGATTCAGGATGAGGATATTCCAAAAACATGTTTATAAACATGTTACAAGCATTATGAGTTCATGGTGTTACTATTGACCAAATTTGAATTATATTCAAATTAGGTCAACCCATACATATTTAAACTTTTAAAAGTTCTCCATATTTCCTATAGAGTCTCATGTGTGCCTAAACATCTCACCTATCCTTGCTCTAGTCTTGGTGTAAGCCTATCTTCCTTGTACTTGCCTAATCAACCTAAGTCAACTCTAGTCAACTCTATTAAAACAAGGTCAAAGGCTAAAATTATTCTATAAATGTCATAATATGGTCATTTAAGTGTTTTAAAATGTTCCTAAGTCATAAATTTTTCCTTTGCCATGCTTCATATGCAAAAAATGCCTTTTGGTCACATTTTTGGCTCATTAAATGACTTGTACAGATTTGTCAAAGAAGAATATTTATCACCAAGAAAGTTTATAATGTGGATGGGGTCATAATATTTCAATAAATGGTAAAATTCAGTCAATAAGTAGTTTCATCCACAAAAATAGGGAGTTTCCCTTAAAAATAGGCTCCTAATGGCACTTGCACAGACTTGGGAAGTCCATCTTCAGCTAAAAATGTGGGCCTAGTGTCTTTTCATCTCCATAAATTCTTCAATACACTTTGTGTGTAGAGAAAAGGTCAGATAAATAAAAATTTGCTTTTGTTCCTTATTTCTTACCTTCACAAGCCAAGAAGAGCTAACTTTGAATACTTGGTATAGTTCATATAGATGGAGTTGGAGGGAGTGATCTTAGGATTTTAAATGGGTATTAATATAATTCAAATCCATGGCAAGAAGTTTGAGTTTCATTTCTCCTCCTTTATGAACCATTGCTAAGAATCTTGATAGTTTCTTATGGATATGCATCCAAGAGCGGTATAGGTTTGCACCTATTTCTTGCTTTCAAAAATTTATGGAGCAATGTGGTTCTAATAGAATATTTTAGGTTTAAATAGGTCATATTCATGGTGTTTTCATCACCCAAATCTCTCTCTTGAGGTCCTTGGTAGAGGATTCCTAGCTTATGCTTGGTATTCAAGCTTGTAGTCATAGATGCATAATTTTTATTATGGTGAGTTGTAGAGACTCTATGGGGATGTTTTGGTGTTCTGTGGTCCAATATAGTTGATTTTTTCATTAGATGATTTGTGAAGGTATAGGTTAATGTCCTTCTAAACACACTACCTACTTTTCATGCTGACTACCTTGTTTATAGAATAAACACCTATAGGTGATGGTTGCAGAGTTACTAGGGGTTGTACAGAAGAACACTAATTAGTTTTAAATCATTATTGAGGTTGGTAACAACATATGTGATATGAAAATAATGCTAGAAGAATTGATAGGCTAGTCTAGCCATAAGAAGTGCTCTAAGTAGACAATCCTAAACTTTGAGACCATTTCCCCAAAAATGGCAAAATAGTGCACCAAGCACTTTTGTGAAATTCAAATTAGAGTGAGAAGCTTAGTGTTGAGGAACCTTGGTGAATTATTTTAGTAGTATATACCATAGACAAAATCCTTGATAAGTTTGAGGTGGAGAAGACAAATGGAAATCAGTTTTGAAAGGCATGAAAGTGCATCTTCATACACTGAGTTTACACAATGTTATCTATAGGTATAACTTACGATGGCTTTGATCACTTCAAGGAGAAATATTGAATGGAACCCAAAGAATAGAATGACTAAACTAGTATGATGAGGCAAAATTAAATCAAATACATCAAGGAGAGGTTGAGATTTAACATTGTACATGCTTATGACCACATACAAACCCTATCAAGCATATAAATGACACCTATACATGTCTCAGTCCATTCAAACAAGTAGATTGAAGAGGGAATGGTTTGTGCATGTTTTATATGTATTTTAGTCTATCCAAAGTGATTATGATGTAACAACAATATTGATAGTTTAGGGTGAAGTCAAAATACCTTTTTTCTCATTATAACCACCCCAGTTAAGCTCTATTTCCACCTATAATAGGGTCTTAGGGGGCAGTATCCCAATCAAGGATAAAGGGCACTATTTTGGTTTCCAATGAATCTTATTGGTAAGTGAAATTTATAAGTGTATGGTATAACTTATAAATATTTTAAATGAGTGGATTAATATCATGTTAAAATGAACAAAACCCCTATTTTCATCTATAACTGGTACAGGGCTGAATATCCCATGTCAAACAGGGAGTTGTGAGGGGTCTTAAGTGAGGTTATAATGGAAATTAAAATTGAAATAGTGAATATACATCATGATTTAAAAGATACATAAGGAATGAATTATCTCTACACATTATTCCAAAGTCAAAACAAGGTCACAAACACCTATAAGAGTCATCAAGCAAGGTTGTCCTAGTCTACAGGGGTAAGCCTAGTCTTGTGATTTTAGGAAGAGTTAATGTAATTGGGGAGACAAAAAGGTTAGAATGGTGTTTGAATAAAATAAAAAATTATTATAAAAGGTGAATATGTCCTTTACAATGATCATATATCAAGTCAAGGGTCCCCAAACAAGCAAAACATAGTCAACTCTTGAAGTACCCTGCACAATTTGTCTTGAAGAAGTCTGCCTTGGAATTTTAGTAGTTTAGGGGTAAAATCATACAAAAAGGATATATTTTTTTCCTATAGTATACTTTTTATTTCTATAAACCTATATAATATTTTTTTTATTGATAAAATAGGGGAAGTGCCCTTTGTTTTTTCTCAGATAGAAGACACTTTTCCCTTTGCACAAAACTTGTAACTTTAGAATGAGGACAAATAGGTAATCCAAATGCTAGGGAGACCATTAAAAGAAGTATGGGAAGTTGGATAACATATAATACCACATATAAAAATTTTTTTATATAGAGGAAACCAATTATATTTCTCTAAACAATTTAAGGTTACAGTCAACATCATGAAGGTAGGGAGGTCATTTTCATCTATAACTTTGGTGAGGAACTCTAACTTATTTGATCATGATTTATGGATTTCATAAGAGGTTTTTGGGTTGATATTATGAAAATAATCTCAATTGGAGGGTTTAAACCACCAAAATTTGTAGACAGGCTATATATCTAATACCAAAACTAACATCTAAAGAGAGGTCAACTTCAATTTTGGCTTGAAATGTACATCAAAACCTATTAAAACATGCTTATGATATTGTTATAGTTATGATGGAACCTTAAACTTACCTATAAATCCACCAATAAGCCATTTATTGGCTTAAAGTACACATAGGCCTATGTAGACTGCTAAAAGAGCCTGAATGGCAATGTTTGGATTCTTAGAACTTATATAAGGCTATGCATGGGGAATAAAGGTATTTGGGGGTGTTAAGGGGGGTCCCTAAGGTGCTTTTAAAATCATCAAGAAAGGATTTGAATGTGATAATTTCATGAATAAAGGCTAAGAATCCAAATGACTCCAAACCCTCACAAAGCCCCAACTTAGACCTGATGGAGGAAATATTGCAAATAGAGCATCAAAATTAGGTGTAAAGGATAGGTAGATAATTTGAACCTATAGAGGACTCCTCAGGGCTCCTCCCAATGTGACTAAGTTTTACTACACTTGTATGGATGGTGTATAATAGGGATTTATTTGATAGATTTATGTGTTTTTTTAGGTATGGAAAGGTTTTAAAAGATTCAATAAAATTTAGGAGAAATATTGGGACTTTATCTAGGTCCTCATGTTGATATATTGAGGTATATAATCACCTAAGTGTGTCTTCTATCTTCTTCATCTCAACCCATCTAGTGAGCAGGCAATGAACACTTAATAAAAATGATGAAAAATCCAATTGGGAAGCTTTTTGAGGATTGATTCATGAACTTGATGACATGGACACTCTTGAAAAGTGTCATTCCTCCTTGTGCATAGATTGGGTTGAATTATTGTAAGCATTTTGTGTGCCAAGTTAGAAGTGATTGCTCATGGAAAGAAGGATATTAATGATTTGAGATCATTATAATGCATATAAAGGTTTTTTAGTAACCCCTCTCCCTTAGATAAACCATTAGACATGACCCTATTTAGTGGTAAGGCATGATAATGAAGGAAAATTAGGAGGGCAAATTCATAAGCAAGCAAAAGAGCATCTACACCACATATGGAGGAGTTAGATGAGTTTGAGAGACATTTATCCTTGTTTTCTTTGTAGGACCTATCTCTTTTTTTATTTTTTTATATTGTAACTCATTCTCCTTGCTTGAAAAATGGTTAGTGACTCTTTAAATTCACCTTATCTCTCTTCTATCACATTTTCTATATAAACTAGCTTTTTTGGTTGTTGTATAGATCTTTCCACTTGAGTGTGGAGAAGCCCTACTAAATTTTTGCCTTAAACTAATAAATAATGTTGTTTTTACCTTATTCATGACTTCATGAAGTGCATATTATGGTTTTTTGTCTTGTGTAAGTGTATTTTGCTTACCTTGACATGTTATCCTTCCTAATGCCTTGTTTAGTTTGAAAGCTCTCTTTTGAAAGTTAGTAAGAAGTGTCTAATATGGATTGCAAGTATAGTGAGTAACTCATTTATTAGTTTTTATATAATAACTATTGTCTAATTCCTCCCAACATAGGATCTCCTCAATACCCCATGATTGAAACATTGATGTAGAAGAAGAGATCTTAGTTTGATGAATGAAGTGTATGTGTAGTTTCCCTTTGGGTTCCAAGTGCATTGCAAATGGTGTTAGTAGACCATCTATTTGGTGCATCACGTCCTTATCTATATTTATTTTAGGATTATTAACCCTTTTCCTCATAAATAAAAGTGTGGTTATGGTTTGTGGAAGTGGTACATTAAGGGAACTAGCCGTAATCTAGATACTCACCTCAAATTTGGGTCACCCATAGCCTTGAAGTGTTTCTATTATGCCACTTGAACGAAGAGAGATTTTTCATCTCCTTAAATGGTGAAAGTTCAAGTGAAAATAGTTTTTAGCATGCCTAATGGGACTCAAATATTCCATTCCTTGAGGAGTTTTGGTATTCTCCTCAAGATATCAACCTTTAGTGGAAATTCTATGAAGCACCAATGATGACTCCAAGTATAAATCTAGTAGTCAAGTAGTATAGGTACTCTAATTGAGGTTGTTATTTGTTTTATAGTCTTCTCATGAATGATTCATGGATAATTTTTATGTTGACTTTGTTCTTACACAAGTTGGTGAGACATATCCATCTTAGCCCATTCCCTATCAATATGAACAAGTCCTTGGCCAATCTTGTCATGATCCTTATCAATCCTATTAGCCTTGATATGAGTTTCATCAGTCCTATAATCAACCTTCTCAGACTTATGCTTCACCTAATTCACCTAGTTTCTCTCCAAGTCAGTCTATTGTAACTATCAAGAAGACTCTCATTGGCTATAAGGACTATATGCTACATCTTGATACTAGAAATCGTTGTGGTCAATTCATCCCTAGTGATTGTGTCAAGAGTGTGAGGGATGATTTAGAGTTAGTCAAGAAAGAATGGATTCCCATTTATAAAGCTAATTGGCAAGGTCTTACAGGTGAAATAATTGATGTTTGTGGTCTGATTTTTTACATAGAAGAGAGGTTGAAAGCTCATGAGCTAGATCAGTCTCGATAGCTCCAATACACACCACATCAACCTTAAAGTGTGTCAACTATACCCATTCAAAATTATAATCCAAGCATGATTAAAAATGCCCCAAGTCCTTCATGTATTCCCCAAAGTTTCCCTTCTTGGAAATCCATCCAAGAGAATAGCTAAAGGAAGATGGATATCATTGTTTGAGAAGATTTTGAGAGAAGAAGGTTGATATTGGAGACTCATATTGACAAAGAGATTGAATTGGAAAACAACATTTGACACAATCCATCATGGCAGTATAAAACAAAGTTTCTAAGTATGACATTCCTCCATTTGCATCTCAGCCTCATGAAGAATTCTCTAAGCTTAGCTTCCCAAGATGGAAAGAAGTAGTGGCAGCTTGTGGAAAGAAGGAAAAAAATGTCTAAGTGGAGAAGTTGGAAGTGAAGATAAATCTAAACCTACTCAAATCCCTCCCACCCCTCCTCAAGAAGCCTTTTACCCTTCACCTCAACTTCATTTTACTTCCTTTCCAAATGAAGATCCTATTTCCCCCAAGAGAAGCTATTCAAGAAAACTTAGCCAAAAGAATTGAGTTGGAACTCAAAATGTAGAATCTCTTATCTATTCAAGGGAAGATTGGAGCCAATGAAGTTATTAAACTTAATGTAGATCAATTGATTGAGGGGAAATCAGATTCCAAGAAGAGGATTACATTGCTCCTTAGAAGCCTTATTGGGCTAAATTCTTGGTTTTGAGATGCCTAGTATTGACACCACTAAGAGGGAGAAGGAGATGAAAATTTAAGATTGGGTTGAGGATGAGGAAGAGATAACTTATTTTGAGGAAACATCATATTGTGATGATAATGAAGAGGACCTTATTTGTAGTGAAGAATTCTTAGAAAACGTTATTTTGGATTCCAAAGAAGAAGAGAAAGATGTTTCTATTGTTTTTGCCCTCATGATGCTGATCAAAAAGAGGATGATGAATTGTGGAAATCTTTTGAAGACATTTTCAATGAAAGCCTCAAGGGGACTATAATTCCTTTAGAGCTGACTACAAGAAATGGTAAGCAAGATGACATGTTTCAAGAAGAAGATATGTGGCATACTTATATGCAAATGTTCAAAGAATATTAAGATAGTGAGAGGGCAAGAATTATAATAAAAAAAGCCCAAGATGTTGAGGAACAAGTAGGTGTTGAGAGGTATCACCATAAAGAGAGTCTAAATCATGATGGAGTAGTCTATGATGACTATGAGTTTTTTGAAAATGGTTTTAAGATTCATTCAAGAACCACATGTAAAACTACTAATACAAACATCAAAAAGGGGTTTAAACTAGAAACATTTCTAGAATGCCATGATACAATACTTCTTGAAGGGTTTGGATAGGTTGTAATAAAAATGAAGAGCAATGAAACTTTTCAAGAAGACATATACTTTCAAGAAGTTGTTCCATTCATGGAGGTGCAAATCTACCTTGAGGAGATAAAAGAATAATAGTATGAGGTATATTTCCAAGGTTAAGAAGATTTCATCTACCTTGGAGACTTGTTTGAGATGACTCTATCAAAATACATGCCAAGCCAAGGAACAAGAAAGAAACATGAGTCATATAGTACTACATCCAAAAGGAAACATGCTTGGCACCCTCATTCATCTCATGAAGAAAGATATTCAAGATAATTTCTTTTTGATCCAAGAAGGGAGGTATGTTTGGTTAGATGTACATAATTAGTATTATTTTTTTTGTGTCTTATGTTCCCTAAGTGCTTAATAGCATAAGTGTGCCTTTATTTTATGTGTTTACTTGGTCTTGGTGTGTGTTGTCTTTCTTTGTGTGTTTTGAGGTCAATAATTTGTCTTGTCCATCATGTACAAGTCTAATCCTATAGTTTTTAGAGTGAATTTTACTCCCTTTTCCCAATGGATAGGATAAGGCTACTGATCCTTAACATAAGCAAGCATGTTACACCTAAGAATTACCAAAAGCATTAACCAAATTTGAATTTTAGTTAAATTAGGTCAACCCATACATATTTAAAATGTTAAAAGTTCTCCATGTGTCCTATAGGGTCTCATGTGTGCATAAACATCTCACCTATCCTTTCTCTAGTCTTGATGTAAGCCTATCTTCCTTGTACTTGCCTAGTCAAAAGTCAACTTTGGTCAACTTTGGTCAAACATGGTCTAAGGCTCAAATTATTCTATAAATGTACTAATATGGTCATTTAAGTGTTTTAAAGTGTTCTTAAGTCATAAATTTGTCCTTTTCCATGCTTCATATGCAAAAAATGCTTTTTGGTAACATTTTTAGCTCATTAAATGACTTGTACGAATTTGACAAAGAAGCATATTTATCACAAAGAAAGTTTATAATGTGGATGGGGTCATGATATGTCAATAAGTGGTCAGAGGAAATTAGGAATAAGTTTCATGCACAAAAGGGAGTTTCCCTTAAAAATAGGCCCTTAATGGCATTTATACAGACTTGAGAAGTCCATCTTTAGCTAAAAACATGGTATTAATGTCTATTGAGCTCCCTAAAGTCTTAAATATTCTTGGTACGTATAGAAAAGGTTAGATAAATCAATTTTTTCTTTTTCACCTTCTTTCTTACTTCCACAAGCCAAGAATAGCCAAATTTGAATGCTTGGTACAATCTGTACAGATGGATTTGGAGGGAGTAATCTTGTGAGTTGAAAGGGGTCTTAGTCTGATTTAAATCCATGGAAATAAGTTTTAATTTCATGGCTTCTATTTTATGAACCATTTCTAAGAATCCATACATGTTCTTATGCTTATGAATCTAAGAGGGGTATAATTTTGCACCTGTTTCTTACTTTCAAAAATGGAAATCAGATTTGAAAGGCTTGAAAGTGTATCTTCATACTCTGAGTTTAGACAATGTTATCTACAAATATAGCTTAAGATGGCTTTGATCACTTCAAGGAGAAAGATTGAATGGAACCCCAAGCATAGAATGAATAACCTAGTATGATAAGGAAAAATGAAATCAAATCCATCAAGTAAAGGTTGATATTGAACATTGTACATGCTTATGACCACATACAGACCCTATCAAGCATGAAAATGACACCTACAGGTGTCTCAGTCCATTTAGACAAGAAGATTGAAGAGGGAATGGTTTGTGCATGTTTTATATGGATTTTATTTTATCCAAAGTGATTTTTAGGTAATAAAAATATTTATAGTTTAGGGTGAAATCAAAAGACCTTTTTTCTCACTACAACCACCCCAGTTAAGCCCTATCTCCACCTACAACAGGGTCTTAGGAAGAAGTGTCCCAGTCAAGGATAAAGGGCATTATTTTGGTTTCCATTGAATATTATTGGTAATTGAAAGTGATAAGTGTATGGTATAACTTATAAAGAGTTTAAGTGAGTGGATTAATAGCATGATAAAATTAATAAAACCCTTTTTTCCATCTACAGCTGGTATAGGGTTGAATATCCCATGATAGACAGGGAGTTGAGAGGGGTCTTAAGTGAGGTTATAATGGTCATTCAAATTGAAATAATGAATATATACCATGAATTAAATGGTATATAAGGCATGCATTATCCCTATACATTATTCCAAATTCAAAAAAAGGTCACAAACACCTACACGAGTCATCAAGCAAGGTTGTCCCAGTCTGTAGGGGTAAGCCTAGTCTTATGATTTCAAGAACAATTAAGGTATTTAGGGAGACAAAAAGGTCATAATAGTGTTTGAATAAAATAAAAAATTATTATAAAATGTGAATAGGTCCTTTAAAATGAGAATATAACATGGCAAGGGTCCCTAAACAAGTAAAACATAGTCAACTCTTGAAGTACCCTGCACAGTTTGTCTTGAAGAACTCTGCCTTGGAATTTTAGCAAGTTAGGGGGTAAAATAATAAAACAAAGAGATAATTTTTTTAAGACTATCCTTGTGATTTTTATAAACCCCTCCAATATTTTTTTTAATAAAATAGGGGAAGTGCCCTCTATTTTGTCTCAGATAGAGGGCACTTTTCCCTTTACAGAAAACCTGTAACTTTGGAATGAGGACAAATAGGTAAACCAGATGCTAGGGAGACTATTAAAAGAATTATTATAGGTTGTATCACATATAATAACACATATAAAACCTTTTTTAGAGTGAGGAAACCAATTGGAGTGCTCTAAACCATCTAAGGTTATAATCAACACCATGAAGGATGGTAAAGCCTATTGTGAGGTAGGGAGGTCAGTTTCATCTAAAACCTTGGTGAGGAACTCTAAATTATTTGATCATGTTTAAGGGATGTAATAATAGTTTTTTGGGCTGATATTATGAAAATAATCTCAATTGTATGGTTTAAATGACCAAAAGTTGTAGATAATTTATAGAGTTAATACCAGGCCTAGCATTGAAAGAGAAGTCAACTTCAATTCTGGCTTGAAATATACACAAAAACCTATTAAAACGTGATTTTGAGATTATTATAGGTATGATAGAACCTTAAATTTATAGATAAATCCACCAAGAAGAAATTTCTTGGCCTAAAGTGTACACAGGCCTATGCAGACTACTAGAAGAGCTCGAATGGCCATGTTTGGATGCTTAGAACTTCTATAAGGCTATGAATAGGGACCAAAGGTATTTAGAGGTCTTAAATTGGGTACCTAAGGTGATATTAGAATCATAAATCAATTATTTTATTGTGATAATTTCATGAACAACGGCTAAGAATCTAAATGACTCAAAACCCTTACAAAACCCCAACTTAGACCCAATGGAGGAAATATTGCAAATAGAGCATCAAAATTGGGTGTAAAGGATAGGGAGATGATTTGAAGCTATATATGACTCTTCAAGGCTCCTTCCCATGTGACTAATATTTACTACACCTGTATTGATGGTGTACAATAGGGATTTATTTCATATATTTGTGTGTTTTGTAGGTATAGAAAGGTTTCAAAAGATGCAATCAGATTTAGGAGAAATATTAGGAATTTTTATAGGTCCCCATGTTAATATATTGAGGTATCTAAGCTCCCAAGTGTGGCTGATATCTTATTCATCTCAACCAGTCTAGTGAGCAAGTAGTGAACACTTAGTGAAAATGATGAAAACTCTAATTGGGAAGCTTTTTTAGGCTTGATTCATGAACATGATGACATGGAAACTCTTGAAAAGTGTCATTACTCCTTGTGCATGGATTGGATTGAAGGACTGGAAGCATCTTTTTTGCCAAGTGTGAGAGGTGTATGAGAGGGAGTTATTTGTAACTATTAGAGATGATTGCTCATAGTCAGAAGGATATGAATGGTTTGAGATCATTCCAATGAATGTAGAGGATTGTAAATAACCCATAACCCTTATAACCACCATTATACTTGACCATATTTAGTGGTGAGGCAATATAATGAAGGAAAATTAGGAGGGCAATTTCACAAACAAGCAAAAGAGCATCTACGCTACATATGGAGGAGTTAGATGAGTTTGAGAGATATTTGTCCTTATTTTACTTGTAGGACATATCTAATTATTGATTCCATGATATTTTAACTCATTATCCTTGATATAAAAGTGTCTTAGTGATTCTTTAACTTCACCTTCTCTCTCTTCTCTCACATTTTCTATATATGCTAGCCTTTTTGGTTGTTGTATAGATATCTCCACCTGAGTATGGTGAAGCCTTGATAATTTTTTACCTTGAACTAATAAATAATGTTATTTTTACCTCATTAATGACTTCATAAAGTGAATATTATGGTTTTTGGTCTTGTGAAAGTGTATTTTACTTACCTTGATATATTATCCTTCCTAATGTCTTGTGTAGTTTAAAAGATCTCTTTTGCAAGTCAACAAGAAGTGTCTAACATGGATTGAAAGTATAGTGAGTAGATCATTAATTAGTGTTTATAGAAGACATATTGTCTAAGTCCTCCTTAAGACCACATGCTTGAAACTTTGATGTAGAAGAAGAGATTTCAGTTTGATGGATGAAGTGTATGTGTAGTTTCCCTTTTGGTTCTAAGTGCATTGTAAATGGTGTGAGTATAACATCTTTTTGGTGCATCTTGTCCTTATATAGGTTTATTTTAAGATTCTTAACCCTTTTTATAATAAATGAAAGTGTGTTTGTGGTGTGTGGAAGTGGTACATCAAGGGAACTAGGCCTAATCTAGAGACTCACCTAAAATTTGGGTCACCCATAGCCCTAAGGTGTTTCCATTGTGCCACTTGAACAAGGAGAGACTTATCATCTCCTCAAGAGGTGCAAGTTCAATTGAAAACAATTATCTTTTAGGTTGACCAATGCACCAACAACATTCATGAAGCTCATGAACATCATGTTTAGAGACTATTTAGATCAATTTATTTTGGTCTTTTTGGATGACATTCTTATATATTCAAAGAATGAAGAGGATAACCTATAGTATCTAAAATTGGTTCTGCAATGGTTATGAAGGCACAAGATATATGACAAGTTATCTAAGTATGCATTCTTCTAGGAGAGAGTTTAATATCTAGGTCATATTATTTATATAGATGGTATTTCTATAGATCCATCTAAAATAAGGGTCATTATAGAGTGGCCAACACCTATAAATGTACATGAGTTAAGAAGCTTCATGGGATTAGTAGGATATTATAAGTTCATTCCAAACTTTTCTAAGATAGATAATCCAATTACCTCCTTGTAAAGGAAGAACCAAAAGTTTGTTTGGTTAGAGAAATGTGAAGTGGTTTTTCAAGAGTTAAAAAAAAGGATTCCATCAACACCGGTGTTGAGAGTTCCTGATCCCAATGGTCAATTTTTAATGATCATAAATGCGTCAAGAGAAGGTTTAGGTGGTGTCATTATGCAAGATGACGTAGTAGTGGATTTTGCATCAAGGAAGCTAAAAATGCATGAGGTGAATTATGCCCCTCATGATCTTTAACTTACAATAATCATTCATGCTTTGCAAGTTAGGTGAGACTATTTGTTGGGAAAACCATTTGAGCTCAAGACTGATAATTTGAGACATTTCTTAGAGTTTTTTTTTTAGTATGACTTTGATATTAATTACATCAAAGGTAAAGAGAATAGAGTGGCTGATGTTTTGAGTCATAAGAGGTACATAGCAATTATAGATACTATTAGGAGTACTTTTATGGATCAAGTGGTCAATTTTTGACCAAGAAATGAATACTATGAGTAGGTCAAAAAAGCATTATCTGACAATGCTTAGAATCCTTAGTATAAAGGATTTAGTTTTGAGAGTGACAGTCTTCTACATTTCAATAGGAAAATGTATGTGCTAGATCGAGAGAATTTATGGATCACAGTGTTCAAAGAGTTACACAATGCCCCTTATTTAGGACATCCAACAGTAAAAAATCTTATGGTAGAGCCTAGACCTTTGCATTTCTAAAAGGGAATCAAGAACGATGTAGCAAATTTTGTATCACATTGTCTAGAATTTCAGTAAGTTAAAGTTAAACATGTGCACCTAGCTGGATTATTATACCTACATGATATACTAGAGTGGAAGTGACATGTGATCAACATGGACTTTGTCCAAGGCTTATTAATGTCATAGAGTAGACATGATATGATCTTAGTAGTTATGCATAAACTAACCAAGGTGGCTCATTTCATACCAGGCAACTTGACAAATCATGCACCTACCTTTACAAAGAGATTATAAAAGGAAGTGTATAGGTTGTGTGGATTCCCAGAGAAGACCATTTTGAATCAAGATCTAAAGATGACTTCCAGGTTTTGGATGACTCTAAACTTAGATTTGGGTACACAGTTAAATTTTAGTACCACATATCATCTTGAGACTAATGGTCAGACTGAGTGAGTGAATCAAGTTTTAGAGGATCTTTTATATATGTATTGCATGGATCAATAATACAAATGAGAAGATTATCTTCCATTGGTTAAGTTTACATACAATAACTCATTCCAATTAGAATTGAAAATGGCTCCTTCTTAAGCACTGTATGAAATAAGGTGCAGGACACCAATCAATCGGGATAGGTCAGAGGACATGGTAGTATTTAGGCCTGAGATGCTATCTAAAATGGAAGATCAAGTTAAGTTAATCAGTAGAGATTGGTTGAGGGCAATGATAGCTAGAAGAGCTATGCTAATTTGAAGAGTATAGATAGGAGGTTTTCTAATGGTGAGAACATGTTCTTGTAGGTTAATCCACATAAGAGCTCACTCAAGTTTAGGAAGTTAGTGAAACTGTCACTAAGATATGTAGGACCTTTCAAAGTGTTAGAAGTGTTCAATCCTATTGTGTATAGGCTTGTATTGCCACAAGCCCTAGCTCTATTACATTATGTTTTCCATCTATCTTATCTTAAGAAGTATATAGTTGATCTTTCACATGTTTTGGATTGGAATGCTTTCTAGTATCTGGATCTTGGGGTGGTCATAGTAGAACCAATTAGAGTATTTGACACTCATAAACTTCATTTTCAAAATAGAGAGGTGTCTCAATGTAAGGTCTTGTGAGACCAATTCATAGAAGATAATGCTACTTGGGAAGACTTTGATGAGTTTTTAAGGCTATTTCTACATTTGTTTACGTGATAGATACTTGATACTAAGTTTTTAAATTCTATTAGACTCTTTGATATTCAAAACTATTGCTTGAATAAGTGTCATTGGGATGATGACCAATTTTAGGGGGGGAGGATGTTACATCCCAATTTCACCCTATGACTTATGAAATTTTAATCCATTGATTAGTATGGTTAATATCTAATTACTATTGCTTTGATTTGAGATTTATGACATATACTATAACAAGACAATGATATTGATTATTAGAGTACATGATATGATAACTGTATGCTATATTCTGTACACTGTGGATATGTATTAGTTAGTTTTTACATCATTGGTGAAATTTATGATGACTCATAATAACTACCTACTTATTATGATATAGATGTATTATATGTCCTACTCTTAGATCTTGACAAGGGATAATATCATTAGAGAGTATCAGCTAGATGGAATGATTAGGGGAATATCAGTGGAAAATGCTAGTGACCCTACACACACGCACAATAGATTTTAAATGACATTTACGTAAAAATGTTAGTGTGTATTGCTTGTGATAATTTGTGTGTGTGGAATTAATTTTAGTATGCATTATATCTCTTTTCTAATTGATTTGATTTTTGAATTTAAATCCAAAATATGATTATTAATTTGTTATAAAGGTATTATTTTAGACATGATTATCTTGAAAATTAAAGGCAATTAATGACTTACTTTATATTTTAGTTAAATAATTATTTATTATTGTTTTGAAAATTTAATGGAAGTGGTGTTAATGTAATTTAAAGTTAAAATTTGAATTACGCATAAATTTAATCAAAAATTAGGAAAATAGATTATTAATTCAACTTAAGTAAATATTTAGAAAACAAGGGAATACTAGTGTAACAATTAAAAAGTTGCATGTTTTAAATATAATAAAGATAAATTTAGAGTATCTAAGTAACATGCATAGGGAAACCAAAAAATAGAAGGTTACATGCAAGGAAATAGGGCACATAAATTAGAAAAGAAGTTAGTCTTATAAATAAAGAAGAATTTTTAGAAGTAAAACACAGACGGGTAGAGAGAGGAGAAAAAGAAAAAATAGCTAAGGATTGAAAAGAGAAAAGAGGGAAAGCATGAAAAGGCATAATTATTAGGTAGGATTCGTAACTGTTTACATTTACTCTTTGTATATTAAATTTTAGATCTGGGTAGTAAATCAAATTTGCATGAAACATGAAAATCAGAACACAACATCAGGGAGAGAGACGAAAAATAGGAGAATGATAGGCTGCAGCATGTGCAGGTTGTGACCAAGCTAGGGCAGCCATGCCCTAGCCTATTCAAAGTAGTGCGTTGGTGTACATAGGTGTAGTTTGGGGGAGTGAGGGAGTGGTGAAGGGCTGAGGTGTCAGGCAGCAGCGTCGCAGGGTCACGCTGGACCAAGGAGGGCATGATCATGGATCAACAGGAGCCTTTAAAAACCATGCTTGGTAAAAGTTTTAGTGTAGCTGTGGGCATGAACAGGTAGGAGCAGCAAGGTAAAATAGTAGGTCAGGAGTTTTCTTCCTAAAATCTAGGAGCAATGGAATGGAGCTTGCTTGAGGGATTTAGGATTATGAAGATTAATGGTTGCCTAGAGAAATGCAAGGAACAACCTAAACTGGTAATTCCTTTCAATATGATTTTAGAGGATGTGGAATATTATTCCAAGCATTCTTTATATTGAAATTTTTTGGGTCTGAAAGTTTCCCTTCAATTTATGGAGGGTTGGGCCAGGAGAGTGTGGGAGCCAGAGGGAGAAATGGAGGTCACGTTATTAGCAAATAACTACTTCATGGTCATGTTTGTATGCCTAGCTGACTGTAATAGGGTTTTTGAGGGAGGGCCATACTTTTACAATCAGGTCAGACTTTTTGTTAAACCTTGGCATGGTGGGTTTAATCCTTCTAAGGAATTACCAACTCAGGTTCCGGTATGGGTTAGGCTCCCCAGACTTCCTATTAAATGTTATCATGAGGACGTTCTCCTAATGTTAGCTTTGACGCTTGGAAGGCTGGTGGGGTCTTCAACTCAGACTTTAGGTAAGAAAGTCCTGACTTTTGCCCAAATTTGTGTGGAAATTGATTTGAACAAACCATTGCTTGATGCGCTGGAGATGAGTGTAGGTTCATACTCCTGGGTGCAACAATTGGACTATGAGACCCTTCCCTTTAGGTGTTGCCTTTGCCATGAGTATGGACATTGGTGCACAGATGTCTGAAGGCTAAGCCAATGGAGCAACATCCCCAAATGCCACCTAGCAGCATTCCCAATGCTAATAAAGGGAAGAAATTGGGGGTTGGGGGGAGCAGGGATGCTAAAGGTTTTATACAAGTGAAAGCTCGAAGCCATAACAGGGGCTAGAAGATGACCCTTAGGGAGAGGCAGGAGGATGACTCTTTCAACAAGTTTGAAATCTTGGACGGATTGGGCTAGCAAGAAGAAATTCTAGGATTAATGAGTGTGGAGTAGTTCATGGGAGATTGAGTACCACAGATTAATTTAGCCAATCTTCCAGTGGTTCTTTAGGAAGAGTCAGCCTTACCCATGGCTATTGAGGGGTAGTTAGAGGAATTGGGGGGTGGCAACAGATAGGGACCTGAAACAAAATGGAGAGGACCTATACCCCTTGGTAAGGGTTGTGGGGATAGAACTAGATAAGAAAGGAAAATCTTTTCCTCACTTGGGTATTCTCCAGAGGGAGGGAAAGAAGGGGACGTCAGAAAAAAGTGCTAAAGTGGGGCGTAAGAAGGACATAGACATACTCAAGATGATTGGGGAGACCTTGGTGGAGTTTGGTGCAGTTAAGACCTTAGACTCACACTTCTTAACTCCTCTAAAATGATCATTATCTCATCAAATGTAAGGGGACTAAACAGTGGCCCCTGACAAAAGGCTGTTAGGGAATTAGTTAAATGTAAAGTCCCTGATATTCTCTTTCTTCAAGAAATGAAAGTTTTTGTGGATATTATGAGGAATATTGCACCTAATTTATGGAGGTATGGTTCATGGAAATGCACTAGAGCTCATGGATCTTTGGGGGGCGTGGCTTGTTTCTAGAATCCACACAAGATCCAACCTGTGTCCTAGATTTCCTTTAAATCCTCTTTATCTATGGTGGCTTCTTGTATTGAGTCGGGTGAATCAATCCTTTTTTCCAATTTTTATGCTCCTTCATATTTCCAAGGTAAACTTCTTGTTTGGAAAAACATCCACTTTCTTCGTCAATTATTTCCCTATTTGCCTTGGATTGTGGTGGGAGACTTTAATGTTATTCTTGATTTAACAGAGAAGAGAGGAGGTAATGCATGGTTGGACCCTTCTTCTGTCCTACTCTGAGATAATATTGAGGCACTCAATTTAGTGGATATCAAGCTGGTTAATGGATGCTTTACCTAGAATAATTGAAGAGTGGGGGACAGTTGCATTGCAAAGCGTATAGATAGATTCATGACCTCCTATTATTGGGTGGGGGGTTCGTGGTCTTCTTGCCTTGAGATTCTTGATTGGAGGGGCTCAGACCACTGGCCAATAAAATTGGTCATTTCTTCTACCTGTGAGCCTCTGAAGGCACCTTTCAAGTTCTAGCTTATGTTGTTCAGGGACCCAGACCTGTTTGGATGAGTGGTAGATTGGTGGAAGAGGGGTAGGCCTACTGTTGGAATAGTAATGTATACTTTTGTTAAGTTTCTCCAACTCATCAAGTACCAGCTCAAAAAGTGGAACTGACAAAGTTTTGGGAACATTTTTCAAGAGAATAATGAGGTGCAGATGGAGCTGAATGTCATTACTAGATCCATTCAAGATGAGGGAATGACTGAGGTTTTGCTATGGGAGGAAGCCAGGGCATTCAAAGCTTTGGAGGAATGGAAACTAAGGGAGGAAATCTTTTGGAAACAAATGGCCTAGATTGAATGGCTTAGAGAAGGGGATAAGAACACAGCCTTCCTCTTCAATTTGGTTTGGGCTAGATAGCATGGCATGGGGATTACTTCTTTGGTGTTGGACAACAAGGAGACTGTTTCTTCTATGTAGGGTATCATTAATGAGGTAGTGTAGTATTTTACTTCGTTATTCAAGGAGGAAGCACAGGGGGACTTGGTTAATGAGGTCTAGATCCTGTCTTGTATTCCCTCTTTGGTGACCAGGGATATGAATGAGCATTTGATGAGGGATATATCCTTGGAGGAGTTAAGGAGGATAGTCTTTATGATGCAAAAAGGAAAGGTGCCTAGTCTATATGGCTTCTTGATTGAGTTCTTCCAAGAATTTTGGGAAATTATTAAATTTGACCTCTTGGTTGTTGTTCAAGAATCCCAGAGGAACAAGCAAATGCTTTGGGCTTTGAATTCCACCTTCATGGCTCTCATTCCTAAGGGTGTAGGGGCTGATAGGCTGAGTCTTTTTAGGCCCATTTCTCTCTGCAATGTTGCTTATAAAATTATTTCTAAGCTGATCGCTAAGAGGTTAAAAAAGTGGCTGCCTACGCTTATCTTGGAGGAGCAAGGTGGCTTTGTAGAGAGCTGATAGATTTTGGATGGGGTGGTGATGGCTACTAAGACAATACATTCCATGACCTAGTCCAATGAGAAGGTGATGATTATCAAGCTGGATATGTCAAAGACCTATGACAGAGTTTGGTGGTCCTTCCTCCAGAAGGTCTTGGGTGCCTTTGGTTTTGTAGAGGATTGGATTCGTTGGGTTTTGAGTTGTGTGAACTCAACCTCCTTTTTAGTTCTAATTAATGGTGAGAACTCTAATCTCTTTGGGGCTTCTCATGGATTGAGGCAAGGTGACCCTCTTTCTCCTTACTTGTTTCTTCTATTGGCGGAAGGCTTGGGTCGATTGATTAAAAGAAATGTGGGTGATGGTGCTATTCAGGGTTGGCAGTGGGGAGAGGAAATCCTTGTACAATCCCATCTCCAGTTTGTGGATGATGTGGCTTTGATGGGCAAGGCTACTATTAGGGAGGCATCTAACATATGCAAGAGCCTAGATGTTTACCTTGTTGCCTCTGGATAGGTAATTAATGAGGGCAAATCATCTATTTTTTTCTTTAACACTCCTCTGACCATACAGCAAAGAGTGGCTCTTATCCTCAGGTTCCAAATTAGGAGTCTCCCACTGCTTTATCCTAAGATTCCTATCTCTATTGGCTGGCTGGCTAAGGAGTCATGGCAGGTGATCCTAGACAAATTTTGGGACAAGGTGAATCATTGGACCCACCGTTGGTTATCCTTTGCGGGTCGGGTTCAACTAATTCAATCAGTGGTGCAGGCTCTTTCTATCTATAGGTGTATGATCCAGGTGGCATCGATGAGCTTTGTTAATGACTTGGACTCCTTAATAAGACAATTTTTATGGGCTGGGAATTTATCTTAGACTAAGTGGAGCCTAATTAAGTGGGAGATAGTTTGCAGCCCAAAGAGGTTTAGTGGGCTAGGATTACGATAGTCTATGTTATCTGGTACTGCTTTGGCTGCCAAACTATACTGGCATTGGTGTGTGGAGCAAAATCAATTGTGGGTTAGAGTGTTATCCCATAAGTATTTTTTTGGGATTCCCAGGAGGGATATTCCATAGTATGATTTGGTTGGTAAAGGCTCAGTGTTTTGGGCGACTCTCAAGAAAGGAGCCACGCTGATTAAGAGGGGTCTTTTCTAGATATGCTAGAGTGGGGTGGAGGTCCATTTTTGGCATGACTCATGGGATGATTTCCCTCCTATAATTAGCTAATATCCTCAACTGAGTACTCTAGCCCAGAGGTTTTGTGAAGCTAGCTGGAAAAGGGTGTGCGACTTTAAATCCCTTTCCTTTTAGGGGTAGGTGGCGGTTGCCAGATGGAAGTCCCCAAAAGAGTGGTCGATTCTTGGTTTGGAGGTAGAGTACGTAGACCTATAGAATATTTTGTCCTAATGTAGTCGTAATGCACTTATAGACAATGATGTGTTAGCCTGGTCCCCAAACCCCAAGGGGAAGTATACGGTGTCCTATGGCTATCAGGAGTTGATTTCCCAGTAGTATGAGGATAGAGGGGAAGTTCAGTGGTGGAAGAAAGTTTGGAGTGGTTTCTCATGGCTGAAGTGTAACTATTTTACATGGACTTTAGTGTGGAATAGATGTTTGACATGGGACATTATTTGGAAGCAGGGATTTGCTGGTCCTTCAAGGTGTGTGCTCTATAATAGAGAGGAGGAAGACTCCTCTCACATTTTCTTTCGCTATCCCTTCACTCTTCAACTATGGCACTTTTGGTGGGATGTGTGGCGATGTCAGTGCATCCACACTGTCTCTTTGGTAGATTTTTGGTTTAGAGTAGGCCGTCCCCCTTCTTCAACTTCCTTCTTGTAGGATGTGTGGTACATTGGCCCTATTTTCTTACTCTAGCAAGTTTGGCTAGAAAGAAACCAAAGGATTTTTAAGGGGGAAAAATTGGTGACTTAGCAGGTTTGGAGCAGAATTAAAGGAATGATCCATGAATCTATTAAAGTAAAGAGCGAGGTTATGCTGCCATTGAAGAAAGGGGACGCTGAGGTGCTGGAATGATTTGGCATAAGAGAGTTATCTCCAATCTCATCTTGTGCCAGACGTGGTACACATAGGCAGCAAAAAGTTCAATAGTTGGGGAAGTGGATGCCTCCACCTGCTGGGCTTTTGAAAATTAATGCGGATGGGTCTTCCAGGGGCAACCCAGGGGTGGCTAGGATTGGAGGGATTGCTATGGATTTTTTGGGATCTGTGTTTTTTATTTTCTCGACATATCAGGGAGTGCAGACGGTTAATAAGATGGAAGGTTTGGCTATCCTATATGCTTTGAAGAGAGCTTATGATTTGGGTTGGAGGAGGGTGATCTATGAAGATGATTCTCAGGTCCTGATTAACTTGATCTTGGAAAGGAAATTTTTTGATGTGAGCTGGCAGTTGGCCACGATAGTGTAGGATATTTTACAGGTGAGTTCTTACATGGAGTTGGTATCTTATGCCCACATTCCATGGGAGTGGAATAGGGTGGCTGATTGTTTGGCAAAATGGGCAGTGGAAGAGGGAGATGGCTGCAAGGTAGATGAATGGGAGCAGTTGCCTGGTGATTTACGTCAGGAACTAGAACCCATTCTTGCTGGAGATATTGGTGGAGTCGAGGTTTGAGGCTGTTGTTTTTGGTTTGCTTGTCTTGTGGGCTATTTGAACACTTTTGTAATCTGATGTTTTAAGTTTAATAAAGTTTTACCCCTTTTAAGAAAAAATTGCATTAAATATAATTATGTACTCAATTCATTTGGCTATGTTTGCTTTAGAAACCCTGCATGCAAGGTGATAACTCTGTTTTAAATTCCTTATTTTTATTGCATCTTATTATAACTTACATTGGCTACATATCATCCTTTTAAACCTACATTGTTATTTTATAACCTGTATGTAATAAATATTGAATTTTTATTCATATTGGTAGTGTTGAACTTTGTATAAGTCATATTGGATTCTTTAAAGACTATTAATAATGCATAGCCTACATTTTCCCCTTATGTGGAGGCATTTCAAATTAATTTTAAAATGGTGATGAAATTTCTTATTACCTACACCTTATTTACTTAAAAATTTAAGTATATTCTTTACACCCTACATTCTTCCCTCTCTCTAACCCTGCTCAATGATTTCATAGATTTTGTGTTTTAAATCAAATTAGCAGTGTATCATTATAACTTTAGGTTGCATTTCATATAGAATTGGCAGTAAACAGTCAAATTATGGTCAATGTTTTATATCAAGTAGAGACTATATATATATATATATATATATATATATATATATATATATATATATTAATGCAACGTCTCATTTATTTTATAACCTAGGTAGTATTATTTCAGACCTATGTTGAGCATTGGATATTTATATTGAGTTTAGTATAAACTTTATTTAAGCCTACACTTTAATTTTAATAGAGGTTGTATTTGAATTTTGAACCCAACATCCCACTATATATGGCACAACATTGTGATTTTAGAACCTTGTATTGTATTTTAGAAAAACTTGCATGCTAAAGTATTACCTCTATTTTTAGTTCCAAGCCTATGTACTATAAATATAGGCTACATTATTTTTCAAACTATATGCCAATTATTAAATTGACCGAATCATTGGAATTTAGATAGGTCTTGTTCCATATCAATTGGCAATGTTTTATTTTAAGTCATAACATCTAAATACTAGATAGAAGTCTAAAATTCTATTCTTTTAAAAGCTACATTGGTTTTGGTTAGGTTACATGTTACTTAGAGTGTATCCCATCCTCTTATTATGCTCATGTTAAGTTTATTACTAGCATCATCTATTTTATCAAGTGTTGTGTATAAGTTTTAAAAACCTGAGTATTTGTTTCCAGAGACAACATATAAATTATCCATTTGATTGCATGTTGACTATTAGAGGTCATGTTTAACATTTTATTCTAAGCTTGCATATTATCCTATTTTATTATTGGAATGTAGAACTGTGTTCCTCCTTATACCCAATGTTGGAAGTTTTTAAAAAAATGTGTTTTAATTATGGTAGCATCATGTTCCAATAGGTCAGTGCTTTATATTTATTTTATATATAGCTGAGCAAATATATTTATAAATTGTGAGATGATAGGAATATATCTAAGTTAGATATATTTAAGAAAATTTTACCAAGTTATATAAAATGGAAAATTATTTGTTTTGGATGCGATTGAAATTTATATTTCAATAAATGGTTAAAAAGTTCATCATTTGCTAAGATATATACATAGGTGTTTAAGAATATAATTTGCTATTGAATATGTGTATGTTTATACCTTCAAAACATGGAGTTAAAATTAATTAGTTGCATGACTTACTTATGGTATCGACATACTTTATTTCCTAATTTGAATAATATAAGTTATATCTTAGTTGTAACTAAAGACGTATATGGTTAAGTATGTTATCATTATGAAAAAGGTGAAATGGGTCCCTTGATTATCTATGAAAAACTAGTACTTTACTTGTTTTAAAGAGGAATTATGATCCATAGCTAAGGCATACCTAGATGGTATGAATTATTGAAAACTTGTGTTTAGTTATATATGGGTATGTATGTTATCCTAACATGATTGTAGGTTCATGACACATTTGATGAAATAAAATGATTGTTTAAGATTGCTCTATTCTAGTATAGGAAAAAATATGTATGAATCTTGAAATGTGTTCTATATTATATATATGTTTATTTTGGAATATGTATTGATGATGCTAATAGGTAGTGAGATGGGTTCCACTAGCCTAGGTAGCACCACCAATAGATAGTCTGATCAAATGGTGTGTGATGAAATTAATCAATCTAGTGATCCTATATTATCTAAAAACTTTTGCCAAAGTAATGTTACATATACATTATAATTTCATATGTTTGATTTGCATGTTGTGAAATATCATGTTTGAAACATATTTTCTTTATGATACACATCATGTAGTAGTAAATTTTACAAGCACACGGGGTATTATCACATATCACTAGATTCTCACACTTATCTATCTGCCTATCCATGAAGGGAGGGTCATTCCCTGATAGGGAATTGTGTAGGGCATTTTTGGTCTGTGGTTGGAGTAGAAAAGTGCTCTCATGATGCTCTTCCTCCCAACTATAGTACTTACCTAGAGATTAAATTTTTTATTATCAGTGATACATGAGTTGGATTGACTAAAGATTTGAAGATATTGGTATTTGTTTATTATATTAGGTTGTATGCCTGAAGGAATGTAATTATATTATATATTCGATATACTTGAACAATGGGTGTTGTATTGTGAGACCCGTTATAGCTATGTCCTATTATAAATTCTTTCCTTGGAATTTTATAAGATTAATATTGTGATTAGTAATTGAATTAGAATTACTTTTATTCCTAGTTATGATTTAGATATGTTTTATTAGTTAATTCTGTAATTTGAATGTTAAGTTAATTATTTTAAAAAAAAATCATTGTTTTTTCTTAAGTACAACTTGAGGGGTTGTAACATTATGGAGATTCATAACTTATCATTAATTAGGTCATAAACCAATTCTAGACCAAATACAAGAACCTTGTACCTTATAAATCCATGGTGGACACTCTCGAGCAACATATATCCCACCTTTAGTTTAAACAAATACCTTGGGCCAATAATAGGATAATAAATGCCCTGGCTATAATTGGTTTTATGATTCTTATCATAGATAAGGTAAGAGATTCTCATTTCCTCATTAAACATATTCTTGCATCAACTCATGAACCCTTGACCATCAAGATTATCTATGATATTGTTGGTTCCAGTTTTACCTAGTATTCTTAACTATACAATTACCTTCATATCTAAGTCCTTCCACATAACTTATCCCATAAAAAACAAAAAACCTTCACCCACCAATCCTCTTATTATACCTTACTTGGACCTATTCTCTATTATAAAATATTTGATGGAACTCTGTTTTAGTGTTTAACCTTGACAAAACTATACTAGTATTGAGGGAAGTACATGAAGGGGTTTACGAAGCCCACACCAGTGGCACCATCCTTGCAAAAACTTTACTATGTACTAGTTATTATTGGTCAACCATGGAATTATATGTAACTAATTATGTTAAAATGTGTAAATAATGTCAAAATCATGCCAATTTGATATGTGCTCTAGGCTAGACACTCAATCCAATGAATATGTCATGGCCATTTTTAATGTGGGGACTCAACCTTATAGGAAAAATTAACCCTACATCTTCACCTAGCCATAAACATATCCTTATTACCACAAAGTACTTTACAAAGTGGGTGGAATCCATTCCCCTCACTTACATGTTAAGTAAGTAAATATCTAAATTCATTTTCAATCACCTCATCTTCTACAATGATATCCCCTCCAACATGATATCTGATAATGGTGGTTCATTCAAAAGTAAGGATGTCAAATCCATTTGTGATAAATATAATATTACCCAACATTTTTCCATTGCATATTACCCACAAGGTAATTGCCAAGCAAAATCATACAACAAAACCATTTTCCAAGATTCTTAATAAGATCATCAATGATGTTGGTCATGATTGGCACTTGCAATTATTTCATGCCCTTTGGGATTACTGAACCAATTTACACACTCCAATAGGATCCACACCATATTCCATAGTTTATGGCACTTAGGACATTCTTATTATTAAGGTCGGGTTGATTTCTCTATGCATTTCATTGAAACATATCCTTGATGATGAGGGTTATAGAGTAGCTCATCTAGAAGAGCTGAAACTACTAGATGAAAAATGCATGGTAGTTATGAATATTCTTAAAGAATACCAAAATCAATTGCATGGTCAATATAATAGGCATGTGAAATACAAATAATTTAAACTTGGTGATCTTGTACTCAAAGAAAACCAATGTTGAATGTAAGAAAAAGGGAAAGTTCAAGCCTAATTGGTTGGGACCTTATGTGATTGTCACTAACTATGGTTTTAGAGCATACATGTTGGATTTTCCAGAAGGAGATGAACTTGACAAACCAATGAACATAATACATCTCAATTGTTTTTCATTGAGTGAACCAAAGTATTTTTTATGATGATTGTTTAAGTTGTGTTTTAACATCATCTTATTTATACCGTGTTATATACCTTTCCCCCATACCTTCCCTATTGAACAAAGTTTTTTTACCTCACCTATTATTATTTTGACAATGGTTCCAATTCATTGATACTTTAGATAACTTTAGTGGTTGGATTTAAAGGCAGTTTCAGTGGCTAATTCAATCTTACGACTCTTTGAACATGTTCATTCACAAAAGGGTGGTATCTTGGGGCATTATGATAGTGGTCTAGAAATTACATCTTTCATTTTAGTAAACATTACATATCACTTACATATGTTGTTGTTATCTATAGCCAAGGGTCGACCTACCTATGCCATTATTTCCTATAGCCTAGGAACATCATTTTACCATGCCTTGACTTACCATTGTTTCATACCCTACCATTTGTCTATTCATGATCATGTTGTTACTTAGTAAAATTCCTCACTGTAGGGTGAACTAAAGTGGATTGAGGTCCATTTGGACTATTTAGGTAGTGCTCAGTGTTTTTTGAGGTTAACTCTATCACCCTTGTTCCCATTCTCTCACCTTTTTATGAGAAATTCAATCCATACCCTCACTATTTTGTGAGAAATTTAGGTTGTGCTCTCACTATTTTGATATAAATTTAAGCCATGCTCTCTCTATTTTATGATCAATTTAAGCCACACTCTCATTGTTTTGATAATAACCTATCTCACCATTTTATGAGTCACTTTTTGGGGTGTTTGTGAGTTTGAAATTAATACACTAATGCACCTTAGACCTTTAACACTCTCACAAATTTATGAGTCATTTATGATCTCACCATTTTTTGAGCTTATTTTTATTCTAAACCTTAGATGTAGTGAACAATATGAATTATAAGCTGAGTTCATTTGTGAACACTCACCTTTTGTCTTTCAATGTGGTTTTAGCCTAAACTATGCTCTTATGTTTTCACAAGTTCTTATGCCTGATGTTTTCATAATCGTTAGAATCAAGCCCTTTTATTTCACACTCTCACCATTTTACGAGCCCATTACTACTTTCCTCTATGGTTAATGTCTTTTAATTGTCATAAATTTTATTCTATCCCATATCCTAGGAGAACTACATTTGGCCTAAAGTCCATGTTGGAACTCATGTCCATCGGACTATGTACACAACATCCACTTGATTAGTGCATTTGGAGATATATCAACCACCCCTTCCTTATTCATCTATTCCCCCTGACCGTTATAGTGTCATTATTCCCTATAACCTAGGGGAAACCTTTATTGTCCTGCATTTACTATTGTTCCCTATATCCTAGGTGCAACCTTTGTCATCGTACCTATGTTATTTCCCCCTATAGCCTAGGGAAAGATTTGTGCCAAGCATAACACTTCTATTACACGTGTATAAATAGTTAGATTAGTTGTTTGTTTTTTTTTTGCATTAGATTAGTTTCTTATCTTATTTCTTACTTAGGTTAATCTTCATCACATTATATTTTCAAATTCATTCATTTCTTGTATATGCCTTGGATTCATTTGCCTTAACTTAGGTTATCTATTGTTCTTGCTTTAACTCATTCATTTATTTTTATTGATTTAGCTTGGTTGTTTATTTAATTCAACTTAGTCTAGTTGTTAACTTATTTTTCTTCTTTCATTGGTTGATGACTAAAATAGTTTCTTTCATTAGTGTTTTAGTTTATTTTCTTAGGTTATTTTTTGTTCCTTTTTTCATTTGATTGCTTTATTTATTTTAATTGGTTGTTGACTAACTTATTTTCTTTATCTTTTTTTCCTTCGTTTACGTAGGATTATTAAATTTTTGCACTTGATTATTTATTAACCATATCTTATACTTGAGTTGTGAATATTTGTATTCATTCCTCCACTTAATTTGTTACATTATCTTCACACTTAGGATTTGACTGGTCATGTCTTACACATAAGTGGTTTATATTTACATTTAAATTAAGTTTTCCATGCTTATGATACACATTGCTATTATAGTTATC
The DNA here is from genome assembly GCA_037957365.1 of Torreya grandis. Lineage (NCBI taxonomy): Eukaryota > Viridiplantae > Streptophyta > Pinopsida > Cupressales > Taxaceae > Torreya > Torreya grandis. The sequence goes on from JARHVA010000279.1 coordinate 1,271,001, forward strand.
TATAAATATGATGCATAATACTACAAGCTACAACAAAAATTAGGCCAAAGGAGCTATTAAATGATCCGATCAATAATACTTCCTCTTGTTCACAAAAGACATACACCAAACAAATCCAAACCATAAAAACCAAATCACAGCGACTATATTATGTGCTAACATAGATTTTGATCTCTAAATAAGCATATACTATCATTTCTCAACATGAGGGGATAAAATCAGAGTCCAACATCTCATATACATGGCATATAGTGAATGAAAAAACATACATGTCTCAATGAAATTAAACATAGACATTGAAAATTAATCATGACTAAGCATGGATCCATGGCCAACCATAATAAAGAAAATAACAGTCCATGTAAAATTTCATAAACCAAGTATGAATGTCAAATATTTGTAAAACAATGTCATACGCATCATGACTATATACATGTCATAGTGACAAAATACAAAAATACCATAGAGTTATGCAACACCAGCTCTAATTTTATGAGTGCATGGGTCCTATAGGAGGTGGTCGTAGTGTCATGATGGTGGTGGTGGTCATGGATATTTTACTAAATAACATGATTTTTTTATCCAATGTGTCTTGGTCCTCAACTAAGATGACCTACTACTGCCCTATGTGCATCCCATACCCCAAAAATAGGAATTTGTTGATCTCTCAAGATTGTAGTATCATAAGCCCATCGATAGTAAGAGGCCTCATCCTTAGCCTAAAGGCTCTCCAAAACCATCTTAGAAAACCTTGCATATGAAATATCACCTCATGCCTCATCCCTCTCATGCTAGAGCCTTTACACATCTACTAGGGCCTAATCCCTCTTTAGTATGGCCTTATCCCTAACTTCCTATATCTGTGCCTATGCATGTGTCATCTAGACCAAATCTTCCTTCAACTAATCAATATTTTAATAAAGGGTAGTAATCTAGCCATCTTTATGGGTCACTTGAGCTTGTAGCTAGAAAAATTTCATATCTAGGCCCTAAATCTTGTCTAGTATGGTCACAATATCTTCCTTTAGCATGGCACTATCCTTAGATGATCTAGTTATACCATATGGACCTATCTATCTTGTATATATATGTGTACCTAGTATCCCTACTAAGATGGGGTATACCATCATAGCCTATGTATCATCCCCCTCATCACCCCCATCTCCCTATCATCATCATCAACCCCACTTCTATGCTAACTATTGTTTATACTAATGACACCACTACTTATCTCAGCCTTAAATTGCTCTCTTACTCTATATCCATATGATCACCACTCCTAGACTATATATGACCATGTGTACCTACATTTATTGTACCTACACAAGATATACTTATATAGATTTAACCTATATTGGTGCATGTACTGGTGTTGTCAATCTTAGAGTAAAAACCTATACCCACCATAAAATATAAGTCAGTATCACACCTACATCTATCAAGCCACCAAAATAGGCCCATGGAGTCTATGGAACTCTCCCATATCTACCCATAGTCATGCTCCTAGGAATCACTAGAGTCACTTGACTAATCTCTTGAGTACTATGTGCAAATCATCTCAAGTCAATAAAGATATCTTATAACATGTTAAAATTCCATAGCACTCAATCAGGCCTATATTCCTTGATAATATGAACCTATCTACCTATCAAGAGGCATCGATAAGTCATGAACATCATGTACCAATCACCCCATAGCTGCTAAAATTGATAATGTAAGGTGTCCAAATGAATAACTTGATTGTCAACTCATCTAACATGTGCCAATGAAAATATATCTCACCATGGTGTCCTTTATAACCTATTTATGTTTGAACCAAGCCATATGCCTCTAGATCTTGTGGGCCTCATACCCATCTCTATCCAATTGGCCACTTGATAGCTATGTGATCCCATCCCTAAACCTGGAGCAAATTAGAAGCACGAATACTTCAACCTCATCAGCAAGCCATAATGTGTAGGTCTCTATATAGCTAGGCTAAAACTACTATCCCTTAGGAAAATCTAGTCATATCATCTATCATCAATAAGATCACTCTACCTAGGTCCATATGAATGAATCAACCACTATTTTTAGGTATCAGTATGCTATTGACAATATTCATAATAATGGTAACGTCTCTATTAATCAGTGTTAGTGGTGATAGGTCCTATGGGGCTAAGTCATATGGCCAAATATATGTGTATGTCTTCAGTAGATCAATATCAACCTTCCCATGTGCCATGGGAATGTCTTTATAACTAGTGAAGTCATCCAATACAACCTAATTATATCTAATCTCTATATAGAAAATCCTTTAACCTCTCATAGGTAGGTTGAGGATATGTCAGGTATCCTCAAGCAACATTTTAGCCTCCCCTATCAACAAGCGAAATGTTTAAGTCTTCAAGTGCCACTACTCTACCAATGCACTTAAATAGGCTCAATCTACTATTATCATAGGCATTTAAGTTGCATCCAGTATACCCAAAATGTGCAAATACACTACCATGTTCTCCATCTAGATCTATGGTGAACATAAGTAATGAAAATGTTTCTCATGCATAATTAGTACCTTGAACCACTCCTACAACCAAAGAGAGCTCTGTGTTGGGATACGCTACTATATAAAAATTACTACCCAATGCTTGTTTACCCTAAAGTTACCCTAATTGGTGTTTTTTATAAAGTTGCCATTTTTCCTTAAAACTCTAGCAAAGTCATTGTTTTTGTTTTATACAAAAATGGTGACTTCACTTGTTTTAAGTGAAGTAGTTTATTCAGCATTTTCCAAGGATTTTTTATGAAGTCACCATTTTTTTTGCACAAAAATGATGACTTCACTTATTTTTGGTGAAATCATCAAAATGATAATTTCCACTAGATTTTGATGATGTCATCAAAAAGTGGAGGGTGAAACTACCATTTTCCATGCCATACAAATGGTGACTTTGCTAATTTTCATCCTAAACCTCACATTTAATACATAATAAATTCCCAAAAAGTTCATTTGAGGTGACTTACTAGTGGCCATTTGCGTGGTGGTGTCTCTTGCTCCCTCACCCAGTCGCTTAGTGTCTCTATCCTCGTCTAAGCACCATTTTTTGTCTCCTTTTTCTTGATAGGTCAAAGCTCTAATTTGAAAATGGTTTGGGTGAAAATGAAAGTTTTCACCCCAAGAGGTGAATATATAGCTTGAAAATTTAATTTTTCACCCCTTAAGGCGTAAATTTTCTTTTATTCATTTTAGGAGATCTTATTTTTGACTTTGTGGTCTATTTTTCATGTCATTTATTACTACATTCATTATTCTTTAATTTTTTTTATCTCTAGACTGTGTTATTGGGACTTTTTAGAGAACCCTTTAATAGCACTATTTTGTGGTCATACCATGTGCTATTTTGAATGTGCATCCTAATACTAGTAGGTCTTCTTAATTTGTATTGTTATTATATGTCAACTCATTATTCATCTATTTTATAAATTTATTGCATGAACTCCCCTTGGCCAATCTACCAATTTACCCATACGTGATAAATTATATTGATCGATCCATGATCTATTCTACATTACTATGGAAAACCACTTTTACTCCATGAGTAATATGTCATGTTGGGGTAAATCAACGTGCTCTAATTATAACCACCTTTAGGTAAATCATTAGTTTGACCCTTCTTCCCTATAGGGGAAAATCATTATGATATTGATTATAATTTCCTTTGGGTAAATCATTATTTCAACCCCCATTACCATTAGATTATGTTGTTTCCTCTTTTTGAGGGCTCATTCAATTATACTATTTACTGCTTGATCCCTTGAGGGGGCATCCAAATATCAACAACCACCCTCTGGGGCATTAGCCAAAGCATTAAAATTTTCAATGTAACAACTTTTTAATTATTTTAGAATATATTACTAAGTTTATGTCTTGAAATTCCTAATCAAATAGGGGGAAAATGTAGACACTCCTTTTCAACCACATCCATATCTAAATGGACTTCAGACTAATTTCTACCAAACTATGCAAATTAAGACTAGAAATCATTGAACATCAAAATTAGATGTATATGACCAAATTTATGTCAAAACATCCCTATTTTGGGTATTACCCTATATACAATGATAACCTCTCATAGATTCATCCCTAGTCAGGTTATGACCTAGTAAACTGACATTTTCAACCAATTGAGTAGGGCACTTAACCCAATTCTTGAAATGACCAAAAGCCTAAACAAAATTAATCAAACAAGTAAATAAAATTAAGTGCTTAGTTAGACAATCCATGTTGAATCAGTGAATTTATAATTTCCAAAAATTATAAATCAACAAATATCAAAGGAAATGAGATCATGATGTTGTCATCATCCTCAAAGTCAAGAATTGTAAAATATCAACATAAATACCTTAAAAATAAAAAATGTTGAGCCATGCCTTCATAAATACATAATTAAGGACATTAATTATTGTATTTGGACTCCCAAGGTTAACCTAAACCTAATCATACCTAGGTTGGGGTTAGTTTGAAACCTATAAGTATAAGGTCTCACACTAACTTTCAACAAGCTCTTTTAATCCAAACTTATAATGCCAAATTGATGAAGAGAGAGCATCATTACCAATAGATGCCAAATTCAAAACCAAATTGAATAAAAGGAAGGTGTTTCCCACAAAGAAAAAACATTGACAAAGACTGCATTTGGACACAAACTGAGCACAAGCCAACTTTATGTCGATAAGCAAGCTCTCATTGCAAGGAAAGTGAAGGTAAGTTCTCATTTTTTTCCTCATTGTATTGGGTTTGATTTTGTTATATCATTCCCCCAATTATCTAGTCTTAGGAATGCTTTATCTTAAGTTTGTTTTTTATATTTATTATAATAATAAATGACTAATGTATTTTTCCATTGGATTCCTATTGTATACAAGAATCATGAAGGCATATATCTCAGGTGCCTGAACAAGCAAGAATAAGCTAGAGTACCCAATGATTTCCATGGAAAATATGGAACTAGTCACATATCAAGGATTGTTACAACCCATTAGATACTCAAGGTAGGGTGTTACTAGTCATATGTTTTTAAAGATGCTCATTTTCATGTCTAGAGCTATCATATTTGCTACATTATCACGCATAGAGAACGTAGCCCTATCATGCCATTATAATCGATTATTGAGGTCTGGCCATTTTAAAAGTGGGGATTAGGCTTTATTTATGCCATCAATTCTAACTCTCATCAAGACATAAGTTCATCCTTATGAAAATTGATTATTGTACTTGTTGGATTGAATCTAAAGTGTGCAAGAACTATACAACCAATGTGGTAATCAAATTTCTAGAAGAACACATCATCACTAGTTTTGGGATGCCTAATATGCTACTATGTGGCAATGGTCCTACTTTATTATATTTTAAAGTTATGGAATGGGCCTATGAAAACCAATTAATTCTAAAACTTGATTCCAATTATTATTCATAGGGAAATGGGGTGGTGGAATCAACCAATAAAAAATTACTTGATGTGATTAATAAAATCTTGGCAAAGAAGCCTAGGGACTAGCACAATGTTTTTAAATTTGATTTATGGTCTAATAGAACCAAAATTAATATAAGCCTAAGAACATACCTATTTCATCTTGTTTATGGCCAAGACCCCATCTTTCTAGTCAACCTAAGAATCCCTACACTACAATTCATGAGAGAGTACCTAGAAACAAATGATAAGATATAATATTATCTTTTTAACCTAATAAAACTTGACTAAAAATGTTATGTATCCCTAATATATTTCAACAAACACCAAGATGTCATCAAACATTTGTTTGACAAGAGAACAAAGGTAAAGGCCTTTAGAATCTCTAACTTGGTCCTTCTTTGGGACAAGGCTCATGAGAAAAAGGGATATCATGGCAAGTTTGATGACCTATGGTTAGGTCCCTATTAAATATCTAAATTCATGGGTGAGAATGAGTTTTTCCCAAGGTGTCTAACTAGTGAGAACATTCCATTTCCTATCAATGGGAAGTAACTCAAATACTAATTCTAGGATTGAATTAGCCTAGCAAGTTCCTGTATATACATTTCCTTTCCCTTTCCTACTTTGTTTTGTATTTTATTTCCTAATTTTTTGTTATTTTAGTTTGTTTTCCTACTTTTATTACTTTTTTTATCAATCTTGCCTCATTTATTATCACTTTTTGGCCTCGCCTACCTATTTTACCCTATAGATTCCCTTGTTGGTCAAAAGAATGAGGAATAGAAGGCATGTTCATAGGTAGCTTGAGGAATGATATGGTACGTAAGTGATATGAATATTTTGTGGTCTTAGATTTTATTTTTTAATTACCTTAAAAGGTTTGGATATCATGTGTTTTCTATTTTTTTTAATTGGGTTAAGTCTAGGCAAAACTCTCTAGTCAATGAAGACATTCTCTTGAAGCCAAGCACAAAATTCATATCTAAATGGTTTATGGGTTTGCCTAGATGAGCATACTATGATGAATATCTATGGTGAAAAATCTATAATTATACATTTAACTTGATACCATGGTCACTAACCAAGAATTGAGATGCTAATCAAGAAAGAGAAAAGATAAATCAAGAAAAGAAAATGAGTAATTTATAGAAAAACTTGATTCTAGGTGATTCAATAAACTCCACCATGGGATTTCTAACCTAGTTGGTAGTGGAAAAAATCCTTGATTGGGATCAGAGGCAAATCCTTTTAGTCTATAGATGCTTATTCAATAGTGGAGAAATATCTATATAAGTGTTCTCAAGGTAGGATTCACTAGCTTAATGATTGGATCCATAGTATCTAGTCCTTGTAAGTTCTAAGAATCAGTAAATTAACTCACATGCACACACCCAATCAATAAGATTATATAATTTGGTCCTTTTATCCATTTCCATCTTCTCCTCTCTCTAATACATTCACATTATATGAATAAGAACAACTATATATTATGGGTTTGTAAACACATTTTTATCACTTCAAAATACTCAGGAGTATTTATTATTAGAGTTGCCATTTTTTGTTGCTTCCACAACATGCCATAATTCTTCCAAGAATCATGGAACCTATCTCCTTTTTCCTTTTTCTCTATTCTTGATTATTCTCATGGTTCATTGGTCTCATCACTATAATTTGACTTCATGGCCCATCTCAGTTTACGTTTCAAACTAGGACTCAAAACCACCACTATTAGAAAGACAACATCCATGCGATAAATTTTCATATATAAAACTTGGTCCCAAAATGTAGTTTTGACCTTTTTTTAGTGCATGAGTCAAACCCCTACTCTGTATGTTTCCTAATAATATCTCTTGAGTCATCTCAGGGGGTATTTTCAATTTGCATGCCATTATATCTTCTAAAAAACCTTTAATCTTGGAGAGCATGTTTATGTAAGAAAGTTTTGTGTTTTAGCCTTTGATTGGAAATGTTTTCTTTCCCCTTTTATAATATATCAAATTTTTACCCCTAAAATTTAGTCTAATTACATTTCATCCATTGAGATATAATTATTTCAGTGTAGATGTTAGGCTTAGATGACTGTAGTGCAGTCTAAAAACCCTGACACATCTAGGCAGGGGGTCATTCAAATGACCATACTTTTTAACCAAGGCTCATATTTTCAAACTGCTTAGTGCATTTTAAAAATGATTTTAACATGGATTTTTTAGTTTTTTCTTGGGAAATGCATCAATCTTATTTTATGGGATTTTTTCCTAGACCTGTTCTTTTTTTGCTCTCCCCATCGTGGAGATCAAGTCCAAGGGAAAGTTTTTTGTTTATAACTCTTGGTCTGAAAGTGTGTTTTTCCCCTCCTTTTTTAATGTCAAAATTTTTGAACTCACATGAAATTATCAAGGTTTTATAACTATATTTCATTTTTTAGACTATGACACTTACACTACACACATCAAAACTCGACAGCTGTAGTGCAACTCTAAAGTTCTAATATGGTTTGATAGGGTGCTAGATTTTTTCTCATAACTTTTAACCATGAGTTCCATTTTAAAAATAACTTATTGAATTTAAATGTGGTTTTCATAAGAATTTAATGGTATAATTTTTTTTATAAGATTTTATAATCATTATATGTGATAATTTTTCTATCCTTCTTATTTTTCTCTCCCTCACGAAGATCGGATCTTGTCAAAGGTTTTTCGTGTTTGGCACTTTATCCTGAGAAAAAAAATTGACCTAATTTTGGAGTGTCATGTTTTGGACCTCCTATGAATGTTTTGATATGTTAGGGTTACATTTAAATAATCAAACTATGATGCTCACACTTCAAGCATTGAAACTTGCTAGCTGTAATGCAACCCCAAAACCCTAATACCTTTGGATAAGGGGTTAGTGTTTTGGTCATAACTTTTGATCCACATATTGTATTTACAAACTATAGGATGTGTTGGAAAGATGGTTTTTATGAATAATTTTTTCTTAATTATTATATTGGTAGGATTTGTCAATAATTTTTTATATCCATTATTCTAACCATGTTTTATTTTTTGCCTTGGTAAAGTGCACTTAAAAGACCCAAAAGTTCTCTATTTTGAAAAGTGACTTGTTGTTTATCTTATGTAGGTTGTAAAAAATAAAATTTACATAGAGAGGAGAATACTTTTCATGAAAATTGGTTGTTGATAATTAATGAAGGTGGTTAAGCATTTTGGGAGGAAAATCTTCCCCTTGAAGACTACAATTCTATATAAGGAAGAATTTTTATTATAAAAGGGTTGAATTTTCTTCTCCCCAAATAGATTCCAAAGCCAATCCCTTTTAATTTTCATGCAATTTAAATTTTTATTAGTTTAATATCTCCCTAATAGCTAAAACCTATCATTATGTTAGCATAATTTGGATGTAATTAATTATAATCAGCTCAAACATTGTTATCAACATGAAAAACTTGATTTATATAAGATCATGGAGGTTTATTGGTGATTTGTGCATGTGAATGGTGGTAATTTATTTTCCTCCCATTTTGTCACTCTCCTTATATGTTTTCATCATTCCCATGGTGATTTTATATCATCTAGTCACAAGAGGTATTGATTTCCAAGTGTTGCATTCAATTAGTGGCTTTCAAATTCACTCTTCTTATCATAAGCTTTTATTTTCTTTCCTTTCCCTTATATTTTATTATATTTATCAAACAGTTAGATAGGAACCGGTGAATGTAATCTGATTAAACATTTATCTTGATTTCAATATTTGTTTCCATTATTATTATCTCATTGTTGAATGATTAAAAATACTGGAATGAACATCAAAATCAGTTGTAAACACATTATGTAAAACCTTAAACACTAATTTGTTGGGCATATTGAATGAATGCATGTTTTATTATTTTTGACATCTAAATGAAATATTTCCAAATGGGATAATAAACATCCATTAATCACCAAACTATTCAAACACTCACATACCATTAGAAATAAAATTTGGATTTGAACCAATAAATGTCCCTTGAATGGAATGGTCAAAATGAGCCACTAGATGAAGATCAGTACACCTAGACTAGGTAGATATAAACCTTAGGGAGATTCATCTATAATCTCCTTTCAAGAGAGGCAAGTCATGAGAAGAGCCTAGAATTTTGGCATGTGCCAAAATACACATCAACAAGTGGATATATAACTCTTAATAAAATACAAACCAAGTAATCTAAGGGCTCTTATATTTATTTTGAGCACACAACCATCTATACCAAATAAACTACTTAGGTTCCAAATATAAAGAGGCCATGACCACATTTTATGCACATGAATTATGATGTAGATCAATTTTTTTTATTTGATTGATCTAAGTGAGTGGATCCTTAACATCAAACTTACACAAGTCCACTTTTCACAATAACTTTTTTAGACCAGGATTGGAGTGTGATTATTTGAATGGGAAGAACCAAAATGGAGTGGTGAAGGATTATTTTATGAAGGCTAAGCTATAATATTGGATAATTGCTTAGTTCTCTTCAAAACATTAATGTCCCCTCTTAACCCAATGATGTCCCCTTTGACTGCATTAAGATCATATTTTTGCACCATGTTTTATAAATTTGATTGAATTAGTGAACTACCTAAAAAATAAATGGATCAAAAGTGCCAGACTCCATGTCATCCTTGTGAGGAGTTTTGGATTTTATTACCCTTTCCTGTATTTTTGAGTGTTAAGACTAGCCATGCACAAACCTTGGGATGGAGGGTTTTATCCTCATAAAATGTATTAATAGATTATAATGTTGTAATCATCTCATCTAAAATAATCCAATGACTACTAATGTGCACAAAGTTGAAAAATTTTGGCCTGAAAAGTGTACTAGAAGATTATACCATTACAATTGTCTCACTGAAGTGAATCCAATGGTTGCTAATTTTCACAAGGGTGATTTTTTTACTATTTTTTTCAAAAAAAACACTTTGAAAAATACTAAAATTATAAATAAAATAAATTACTACCTAATCACGTTATTTTTTTATCTTTCTATTCACAGGAGACCTGTAACACTAGATCAAAAAAATAACATTACAAAAACTTTCCCAAATTGAATCTCTGATACCACTTATAATTAAATTAGTTATATGTTTTCACAATAAAATATTATATTACAAAAATAAGAGTAGAATATGTATATCTACAACAATAAATGATATAATATCAAAATGTTTGATACATATAGCTGAACCACTTTGATGGACAACCTCCACAATAATGCAATAAGAGTATAATTCACAATATAATGATGAAATATTAACCACTATATCCTATATATACTCTACTTATCCACATTTATTACATAAAACAATCTTACTAAAAACATAGAGAAATGAGACAAGATAATATAAGAGGTATGTCAGCCACATGTTAGCCACACATATGCCTAGACATGCCATTGGTTAAGGTCATAACATACCTATTCTAAAAATATGGATCAACCTAAGGGAGGGTCTAAATTTTAAAAATAGATATTGTGGGGGAAAAAAGACACAATTGACCCATAAGACATTATTAGCTAATTGGTCCTAACCCGTTATGGTTGATTTTGTCTTGGAAAAGTAACTTTTGAAATTAAGGATTTAGTATGTTTGTACATATGCTTAGATATGTTTTTAGTGACTAATAATATTTATTTAGGTACAAAATAATAACTTAAAAAGGGATAGGTCTATACAGGTACTTAGGATAGAGTGAAGTGATGAAATAGGTCTAGATTAAATGCCAAATAAATTAAAGTAAAAGTGGGCTAAAATTGACATTATCAAGTATTCATGACTAAATTTGAGTGACTACATCCTCCCTTTTATCAAGAAATAAAATTACTAGAGAAAAAGGAAAGATATACATGAGTGTGTACAACACACTTTACCTTTGAGAAAATATTTCATTCGTGCAAGGTACTTTAACTTTACAAACCTTGAAACTCATGAAGTAGTCATTTTATTCATTTAAAATTTGAAAACGCTTAAACTTTAAAAATTAAAAAAATTGAAAATGGAAACAAGGGAAGAATACACTTGTATGTGTGAAACCAATGTTTGTTTTTTAACTTTACTTGAATGTGATTCTTCCTTGAAGTATTATAAAATTGGTTCTTCTCACAAAGCACTTGGAGAAATTGTTTCCTTTGTTGAACCAAGGTGAATTGAGGGTGATCAAGCCTCAATTTGAATCAAACATGAATAAAAAATAGGACACATTGAGGGATGAAAAAACTCAATTTTTATAGTTTGGTCTTTATAACCCTAAGATGGAAATAGGTTGGAATCCATAATGGATTCATAGGCTATAATGTTGAAGGGTAATAAATCTCTAAGTTATTCACTATGCACTTTAATTGAATCAACCACTACAAATGGATTTTATATTCAATTGTCACTTTATTCCTTAGTTATTGAATGCATTATAACAAAATGAATGAATAAAATTCATACTTCTACCATGACTATATATAAAAAAATAATATTGAAAATATGGCATGAATATGTATCATGTGCCCATGGGATAAACCTAAAATATGTAACTATGTGTAGATTCAAATTTGTAAATTCTATATCAGACTTGTGCATGAATATTTATCATACACCAAAATGTATGAATAAACACTTTATCTTGTAATGTGAGTGCATATCCCCCCTATTATTTATACTAATGATTAAATTTTAAACCATTCAACATTATTTGAAAATATATTTTGTACTCAAAACTGATTTTTGATTATAGAGGCTTATTTCATGTATGAAAGGCTAACTAAAATGCACCCCTTTTGAGATGAAAGGTGTATCATGAAAGTCATTTCTCTTAAAAAATATATTTACGTCATGCATATCAAGATATAATCATTTATTATTGTAGCATATATGAAATGTATGTCATCATAGTAAGATGTGTATCATTTAAATCATGTATGTAACATATGAGGCAAGGCTTAAAGTGTTAAATCTATATAAATGTATCCATGAATCTTATATTAGTATTTATAACATGTTATTTATGCACAATATTTAGTGCATGATATAGATCATGGTACTCATCAAACTCAACAAGCACACAAACAAAACAAGCATAATGTCATATACTAATACTAAGGGTCGCATACAAGGGATGTTCAAATTTCAAATAAGAAAATATTGTACACATAAATCCAAAGCCTTCACATAAAATACATTAATAATGTTACAAACAAGGGACATGTTCAAATTTTGCTAAAACACAGGGCCAAGGGTTGTAAGTAATGAACATGTTCTAATGTTTCACATCCCAAGCAAATATCTCATAGAGATGTTCAAGTAATTTATTGTACACAAGGTCCAAGGGATAAACACAATAAAGAAACTAAAGTCTAATCTACTATGTACAATTAATATTATCAATGGATCATAAAACCAAAAAGATAGTTTATACCATGTATATGTAATGTGATCATATCCTAATAAATAATAGATCTATGTACGTAATGTTAGATAAAAATGTTATCAAGAAATTTATAAAAAATATATAAGTTATAGGATGGTAAAACCTATAAATATTATAACATATGGGTAAGTTGCCCCAATTTTAGCATGGCCACTAGGTAGAGGCAAGTCCAACATCTTAGTCCATGTGAAATTGTATGTCCTACATAACACTCACAAATACTAGTAAAATATGTGTGTAATAAAAAAAAGAGTATGTTATCTACCAATCATGAGATAACTAACATATGTCAATGATGTAAAATAAATATCTAATTATGCTCAGATCTTGATTTTGGATTTTTAAATGTTTTTAAATTTTTAAAAATATTTAATTTTTTTGTGCTTTATTGAATTTTGAAACTTAGAACAAATTAGAGTAAGTAACCATGGATTTTAAAGCATAAGAAAGGGAAGAGATATAAGAAATATAATACACATTTCAATGTAAAGTATGAACTAAAATATGATGGTATGGCCATGTATGAACAAGATGCCCCCATTATATATGTGAATATAATTGAAAACCATGTGGGAGATATAATAAATATATGAAATAATGATTTTAAATTCTCATCTCATCAAATGTACACTTGTCAAAATATGGAAAACACATGTATGAGAAATATAACACACAAAAAAAATATTTTTGCATGAGTAAGTACAATCATGTAACCTATAACTGACTGTAATATCAACAAATTAGATGTGTTAAGGCTCTATTTCCTTAGATTTTGAGTTGGCTATGTCAAAATGATACAAGGAATAGTCATATCAATTAGGACAATAATGGCAGTTTATCTTGATTGTATATGGTCGATATTTTTTGTGATGAAAAAAAGTAGTTTATTTTATTCAGACTATGAAAACAATAAAGTAAATAGAAAAATGGTGGGATATGTCACTATGTTGGACTATTCAAATCTGGAAAGTGAAAAAGAATAGCCAAGAGACCAAAAATTCATAAAGAGATAAGGGCTAGAAGATTGTTTGAATTGATCACGTGTAAGAATAACATGATAACAATCGAGAATCTATGTACAATAAATTTTTACTTTTTTGAATGATGTATCTCTGAATATGAGTGGTTAATATTCATAGTTTAAGTACATTAAATTGAATTTATATAAAGAGGACAATATATTGGCACTAGAAGATTTCAATTATAACTAAATTCTCATATTTGGTGAGTTTAATTAATGTAGTGATTAACATTGGTTGTGGGCCTATTTCATTCACTATCAATATATGTAGGAGCACTTACAGGACCTTCCTTAATGGTTATAAGCTTAAATGTCATCAAGTTTGTAATGCAATAAATACATTTAATTTAATCAACTATAATGCAATAAAAATCCATTTGTGAGATATAAAAACAAAAAATAAAATGGATCTAATTTGGTAAAAATACAAATTTCATGATTTTGATGCAAACATTGATGCACCATGTATCACTTAAAGTAAACATTAATCTAATTTAGGTCACTCAGTAAAAATTGTTAAATTTAAAGCATTTTTCTATGCTAGATTTAAGTTTAGTTGATGTTTGATGCACTTTTCATTAGACAAAATATTTGATGTAAATTTGCATAAGAGATTGCAAAAAAATGAAAATCTGACACAAAAGGTGTTACAAACTCATGAAAATATACTAGTGTCACCTCCTCATTGGTAGACTAAGGAATAAAATCTAGAGAAAGATGACTAGGAGCCTGTACTTGACAACGTGCATCCCCATAGTGGTAGTTTGGGAGATAAACCAAATATTTTTTTTCCTCCTCATCCTTGCCTAATGGGGTTGGATACACTTATGGCATAAATTTTTATTATATGGTTATTATTTATGATGTTTTTTATTTCTTTTGTAATGTGTAATGTGACTTTGTAATGATGTTATTTATGGGCAACTCGATTTTCATCCCAATATTAGTTTCAATATAATTTTATTCTATTTTTTATCAGGATGTGATCCCCTGCCACCCACCTTTTTAATTGGGCATGTACTATGTTTTTTTATTTAATAAATATTATGTTTGATTTCAATCAAAAAATGTAAATATATTATCTTGTGTATATTTTGGATGAGTTATAAAAGCATCACAAACTATTAATATTTTCCTCTATAATTGAGCACTTAGAATTCATCTATAGGTGCATCAAGATCAAAGTAGTTACAAATTTATCATCCTTGTGGTGGAAGAGACACATATATTGGTCCCCCTTAGGGAATAAATTTTATGGTTGTATGCCCATATTTGCATTTTTTGCCATAAAATACAATCATAATTTTTGTTAAGAGTATCAAATATGCACAGTGTAATTTTGGGTAAACTTTTAAAATCTCTCTCTCTCTCTCTCTCTCTCTCTCTCTCTCTCTCTCTCTATATATATATATATATATATATATATATATATATATATATTCCTTCTTATACCATAAAATATATTAACTCAAAATGATGTATAGATAACTATCAACGTGATAAGTAAGGTTGATCATCAAATTTAAGCCTTGGGAATCCAATGATCATGTATCCTTCATGAGCATAAATACTCATGGTGGTTATGGTTAATTTGATCTTAACTCTAACCCACCATAAATTTTATGGTGCTCTTCACCCATCATCATTCTTTTCAACTCTATCAATAATGGGAGATAAAAATTTCATATCATGAAATGGTGCATCTTAATCATCCATATAATTCTCAAAGCCTTTGATTTTGAAATGCAAAACTCCACAACTTATCCATCATTGCTTAGGCCTGTAAACTCTTATACCACTATAATCCATAAAAATAATATGATTTAAATATAAAATTATAAATTTAAATGTTTAAAAAAGTTTTGGACATTTGATATAATATAAGTAATGTAACAATATAACATCATTATGGATTTAAATTAAGAAAACATTAAGTGTGAATCATAAATATTTAAGAACACTTCATATTCCAATGAATTGAAGTCTAAAGTAGTGTTGGTAATATAATTAAGAAGTTAGATTAATCACACCAATAAAAGTAAGTAATATTAAAAATGAGAAAAACACTATATAAAAAAATTATATTGTGCACTTCAACTTTTGAAATTTCTCTATCCTTTACCTTAGGCTTAAACATAAGAATTGTAATTTAGAAGTTTTTAACCATTTCAACATTATATTTTTGGGTTGAATTGAGGTCCTCATTCAAGGAGAAGATTTAGTAAGCATAAATGAAGAGGACCTTAGGTGCTTGAATGTAATGCACCAATGATAACAAATTGAAGATGATGGTTGCATAGAGGACCAAAAGATGAAGAATGTAACCCTTAAGGAAGGAAAAAGTAAATATTTAGAAGACTAGGCACTAGTTCCTTATGAAGAGAAGGATGATGATCTAGAGAATCCAGTAGTGGAGAAGAGGTAATAAAATCTCAATATTGACATCTACCTTTCTTAGGGACCTCTAAAAGGTTTTTTATTTATTTTTTGTTTCCCTGGTTGACTGTAATTACTACCTTATATATATATTTTTATTTAAGGTTTGTTGTAGCTTATTGGTTGTGTTTTAGGTGTTATATTTTTGTTTATTAATAACCTATTTGTTCTTATTGGTTCTTGATTCCTTTCTGTTAATTATTTTTAGCCTTGGGCCATCGTGTTGTAATTGGCACAAGACCTAATCAAAACCCACCATTTACCCTTCATAAAAAAAGAGTGACATTTCAATTGGAAATGTTAACAAGTTTGAAATAGGTCATGGTTTTTAGTAATTTTTTTAATCTTGTAAGAATGTTTACACAATCCTATGCATCTAAATATGAAAACCCAATAAAATCAACCAAGAAGGCCACAAGTTAAAACATGTAAACCAATACTAATAATAAGAAAAATTATTATAATATAAAATCCACAATATAGTGGTATCAATAGAAAAGAAACAACATAAAAGAACCATCCTCAATAAGGACCACCAAAAGTCATCTAACTAGAATTCTAATCATAATCACATTGCATTCCATCAGCCCCAAAACCATTAACAAATCCCAAATGACTTTATAAACAAATAGGTCCTTATTGGGTAGGATCCACAGGTAAGGAAAAGTGTTCAATTTTCCTAAATAAATCCTTCATGTTAGAGTCTTTGATAAAATTCACCAACTCCTCAATATCTTTTAGGTTCCTTTTCTCAATCATTTTTTCAAGCTTCAGAGTAGTCTCACTAAAAAAATCATCAATTATCTTAACATAATCCAAGTTATATTCACTCCCATTATCAATATTAATATTCTCACTACCAGAATCAATAGGCACCAACATAATAACATCACTATCAAGAGGAAAAGTAAAGGCAAACTCCACTCTGCCAATCAATAGCCCAACAAACCTAGACTCCTCTTCATCATTGTACTCCTGTAGGGTATATAGCGCATCTCTATTCATTGTTATCCAATCATCTATCCCATTTTAATTTGATTGTGATGACCTAAACCATCTAGCTATAAGATCCTCAGACTAGTTAAAATATGTTGTCTTTATGATATCCAACTCATATTTAAAAACTTGTAATTCAACAATAGTATTATGAATGATTCTCTAGTCATGAGGATGACTCATTTTTGGGTATCCTCCAGTGTCTAATAAGTAGTTAGAAGAGATATTAAGCATGCATGTCTTCAAAAACATTTCCAACTCAACTTGTGAAATCTTAAGATGCAAGTATATCTATAAATAAATAATTCTAGTGATAACATCAACATTAAAGTTAGTAATCACCTTGGTTTTACATTGAAAAAGTACAAATTTCTTTGCTTCCAAATGTACTATAGGATTTCAGTAGAAAACACTAACCAAAATTTGTGAAAAAAACTATGGACCTTCTTGCTAGAACAAACATAACCAACAGTAATGTTTACCCACATAATATCAAAACCAAATAAACAACTCCAAATTTTTAGATAATTATTCCAAATTTGAGTATCATATAGACAATTAAAAAAAGATGTTCAATAGTTTCTAAATCACCACAAATCATACAATGGGGATGGCCAAATCTAGAGTTTGAAATTGCAGACCCAACAAAAAGCTTGTCATACAAAAGTAACTAGATAAAACATAACTTTTTAGGTTCAAGGCAAGAGGCAAATATCAATTTAAATCTAAAAATCTAGTTATATAGGGGATCACAAACATGCCATAAATAATTAAGGCCAATGTAATAGATTTTAGAGAAAGCAAATTTATCATATAACATCTTAGTGGTGAATTCTTTAGGAGGTAGGCCATTAATCCACTTAATGTTATCCTAGAAATCACTCTCCATATAAAATATAGTCACACCTATGATTAGCTAAAGATTCGTAGATATCGAGTTGTAAGTCCTTTGTTATGATGAAGGAAATTGAAATCTAGCTTTGATTTCAACCCAAGAAGCCCAACCATTTAGAGAGAAAAGGTCCCTGAGGTTCTTTAGACCCTTGGAAAATAAAACAAAGGTCGAGCACCCATTAGTTAATGAAATAGGTTATTTTTTAATGTGATCTAGTAATTTGACTCAAGAGAGGATGGTTAGTATCATGTTAGTTCTAAAATGAAAACAAAATGAAAGGAACACACTAACTATCATAACATCTCTAGGCCTAGACACTAGGGAGAGCTTAGTTAACAAAAACAAATGGAAAACACAACTAAAATTTAAGGAATAAAACATAATAATTCCTTCACCTTCCTTGGATGCTCCAAATGCCTTTGCAGTGGTGGCTTGCTCGGCTTGTGCTCATGAAGTCATTGGCAATGGAATCTTGGCTACCTCTATCTCTCCTTGGCACCTTTAGCTTGTGGCTTGGCTTGGATTAGAATCAATTTGGCATGGTAACACTAATTTAAATGGATTCTTGAATATATTTGTGCATTATAACTTGGCACTGAAATAGCTTAGAAATGATGTGGTAAGGCCTCTTATTTATAGATTTTTATAAATGTCTAGAATCAACCTGAACTATCCATCCTGAGATTGAGATGTGTGGTTGAGGACTAATTTAATCTTTGGAATTAGGTTTATAATTATACTCATCATGTCATTTTAAGAAGTGGAAATTAAGATGAATGGAGGGCATCATGGAAGGCATTGATGAGGCATGGAGGGTATGAATCCTAATATTTGTGGCATTTATGGCCTAGGGATGTCTTCCCAAGAAATGAGGTCACCTGATGATGTAGATATTCCATATTCATTTCTAAAAATAATTATTCAAAAATTTTCCATGGAATTATTGATTAAGACTTGATTTAGGTTAATTATCTCTTAAGCATGTTTAAGCACTTTGTGCACAAATTACTCAAATTGATCAGAATGCCTTGTTATTGGTCTAAAATTTGACTCAATTGGATTTGTAAGGTGATGAAAGATGCATTAGAACCATATTACCATTTAGGATGTTACCAATAGAAAATAACAAAGTCACATGTCTCATGTAAGAAATTTGATAGAAAAGAGCAATCCAGAGCACCTAGGTACAAAATTGGCCTTTTGACTCAGAATGATCTGATCAAAGTTAGTTGGCCCATCAATTGCATTGCCCCATTTAGGGATATCCTAGCCAAAATTGGCACTTTAATATGTCAATTTCAACTCTTTTAATGTGCTTTAGTGTTTTTAGGCCAAATTGTGTATTTTAAGTGGAAATGGGCCAAAATCCTAATTGGAGGTTATTGGTGTCTAGATTTAGGTGTCTACAGTTAATAGTAAGGTTCCACCATATATACATATACCCCTAACACCTTGAACCTAACCCACTAAAAATTGGAGGAATAATAACAAGTGTTTAACCATTTCTCAATCCTTCCCAATAGAGCAAAAAATAGGTGAGCCCACAACTTGAATAGAGAATGAGCCCACAAGCATGTCATAAATATGAAATCCTTTCCACTTTGGCTTACCTTTAGGTAAACCTCTCAAAATATTATTCCTTATTAAGACCTTATAAGGCTCAACTCCTTTCAAATCCCTAATGATCATTTTGATGGTAAGAGTAATTCCTTAGAGCTTAAGATCCTTCAAACTAAGTCCCCCACAATTTTTGGGAGCATAGTAGATCTTCCATGCCACTGCATGCATTTTTATATAACCCTTTGCACCGATTCAGAGAAAGTATCTAATGATTTTGTGAAGGATGTTAATCTAAGACTTATTAAAAATACAATAGGAGGCATAATAGATACTATACGAGGAAATCACTTTTTGGCAAAATTGAATTCTTCCTAGGAGTGATAGAAGATGGCCCTACCACTTACCAATTTTATTATTAATTTTGACATATAACCATTCCCAAATATATTTGAAGGAGGGTGACAAAGAAAAGGGAATAACCAAGTATCTAACCAACTGATTTGGGCCCTTTTATACCTACCCAAACTCACCTAGCCAATCCAAAAGATTTTCCTCCCACCTAATCATAAAGGATTTGTGCAAGGCTACTCTAGAACCAGAGGCAGAGCATTAAATATCAAGATTAGTAGTAACTTGTTAAATGTTTTTTTCAAACTTGGTAAATAGAGTGGTATCATCATCAAAAAGGATGTTAATCAATTTAGAATCATCAGGCAATGAAATACCTCAAACCAGGGGACCAATAATAGTACTTCTCAATAAATAGTATAGGGCTTTAACCATTTTAATAAACAAGGAGGGGGAAAGGAGGCATCCTTGTGTAATTAACATTTGAATCTCAATATATCTAGTGAACTCTCCCTTAACCTCAATGATAACAAAATCATCTTTGAACAAGACATTCACCATTCAACAAAACCTATCTTGAAAGCCAAAGGCTTTCAACATCAATCAATAAATGTCCACTCAATGCTATCATAGGCTTTTTCACAGTCAATTGAGATCATCCCAATATCTTGACCAAAGTCTCAATCCCAATGCATGCCTTCCAAGCTAGAGATGAGGTTATCTAAGATATATCTATCTTCAACAAAACTAGTCTATGTTTTTGAAACAATATTATGTAGTAGAGATGAGATTATCCTAGCCAACAGTTTAGTTAGGATTCTGTAAGAGACATTCAAAAGAGTGATTGGCCTCCAATTCTTAACTTAGGTTTTCCCTCCATATTTAAGGATGAGTTTGACAACTTTTATGTTAATCTTAAGACCTATAGAGCCAACCTCAATAGATTCCCTATGAATTCTAAGGCATATAAGTGCAATCCAATCCTTATTATATTGATAGAAATCAATAGGGAATCCATAAATTCCTAGGGATTTGTCATCTTTCAAAGAATCAATTGTATCTTTTATCTCATTCAAGAAAATTTCATTGTCAAGAAAATTGGCTTGTTCACTGTAAACTTTCTTAGGAATACATTTGGTACACAGATCCCTATTAAACTTAATTTCAGGATTTGAGCTATCTAACAAAAAAAGATTGGAGTAGAAGGAGAAAAGGTATTTTTTCATTTTAGTTGGATCACTAGACACAAAATGACCACAATAAATCATAAGTATCTTATTTCTACACTATTTCACTTTCAAGAATTAAAAAATAATTTAGAGCCTTTATCCCCCAACTTGAGCCAGTTTAATCTAGATCGAACTTGGGCACCTCTAGATGTATACATTTGGTGTTGTCATAGCTCGTGCTTAAGCACAAAAATATCATTGAGAAGGAGAATTTTACAAAGATCATTCTACATGGATATTTAAAGAGGATCAACTTTTCTTGAGTGATATGAACATTTTTCTATCTCATCTTGGCCTTATGCTGAGCATAGATTCAAGTAAAATTTTTACACAGACCCATACATCTATTCCACTTGTCAATATTGGAGGAGTTCATTATTAACTTACCAATATTCCATGAATAACATATACCCCCTTTAAAATCTTGGTTCTTTAAAAGGTAGACATTAAGTTTGTAATGGCCTTTCTAGTCAGAAGCACCCACCTCTAGGTCAGTATTCAGGAAGATAATAATCTCAATGGGGTGGTGATCCCAGATGGTGAAATGGGCACCTTAACTAAGTTAATATTTTCATCCTACTGAGTTCTAAACATGTTTTTTATTGAATTAGAATTTTTCAAGTCTAGAATACACCCTCATAAGATTGCCCTGGTTATTGCACCATGTAAACCAAATGATTTTGCTAATCCATGTACCTTAGTTAAGTGTATCATAGATCTTGTGAATAATTTTAAGCTTCAACTAGAAAAAGAGTTCATTTCCTTTCCACACATGTGTCTCACCACCTTTCTTATCCTCATTCTCCTCAACCATCTTAAAATCCCCTGTGTCCCCCCACAATCCATGGGGTGTCTTTCAGGGTAGATGCAAGCCAATTCCACAAATCAGCGCTTTCCCTATAATCATTTGGAGAATAAAAATTACAAATTACAAAGGTATGATTATCATTTTTGATGATAATCCATATGTCTCTATGACATATAGATGATCCATGCTCATCCATAGACCCTCCTCACTTCAAATTAACAATAATTGAGGTTCCACCTTTCCTTTTAGAATGACATGCAGAGAAAAAGGAAACATTTGGCCAAATGAAATTGAGCACAGACTCCAACTTATTACCAACTGCCTTAACTTCCTAAATAATTAAAAATTCAATATCATCCCTTGAATTCTTAAAGTGTCTAACAATAGTTTTATGATCATGGGATTCAAGGCCCCTAAATTTCCAACTAACAATCTTCATAAAAAGGGGAAGAAGGGGGTTTACCTCGTTAGACTAGAGACCTCAGAGCTTCCTTTATTCTAATACAACCTTGTGAATAATTGAGGTACACTATTCTATTTAACTCTCTTATTAGTGTCCTTGACACCCCATAGTATGAAAGAAAGAGGTCATATTCACATTAATTTTAAGTCCCAAGTCAATATTACAAACTCTAATGGGAAGAGATTTGTTACACTAAGGAGAGGGTTGCATATACAATAAAAATCAAGACTTTTATACGTTCGAGCAAGATTTAATGCAATATATTCACCACATGGGGTGGTAGATAGAAAATTGAATTCAAAAGTTAGTGCACAAGGCTCTAAGTTGATCAAGAAGACTAACTCACCACATAAGTCTCACTGAGAGACATGTTTCTTAAATTTTATTTGACAATTTACATATTAAAGTGGTTGAAAGTATTCTCATGGATCTATGGGTGCATTTGGGAATGAATGATGCTTAGGTGGTTAAGGGAGGTGTATGGCCATGCTCTACCATCTAAGAATCTATTTTAATTTTAACTTGTGCTAACATGGCTTCATTCAACACCCAACTGCCTACAACTACTTTCTATACTTGAATGCCACCTAAAAATCCATTTGGGCTCACTTCCTGACATGGAAGTTGCACATGCTTCTTTAAATTTTACCATGTAATTTTGCATGTGTGGTGGAAATTTGTGCCTTGTGCCCTTAAAAATTACGTGAACTAGATAGTGTGCGGTCAAGACTTTGATGGATTTTGCACAAGTGGCATGCTTGCACATGGAGAGTTTATTTGGGAAGAAGGTGTTGGCATTTATTTAGTCTTTGTATCCTAATTTATCTCCATACTCTTAAATTTATGCATTTAATTTCATGCTCACCTCACACCTTAACCTATGCAAACTTTAATATTTGGTTGTATTTTGCATAAAGAGTGTGCACTAAAGGTTGTACAGTAGGACATATTCAAGATCTTGACTGGTTTGCATAGAGGAAGGTGCACAACATGTGGACTATGAGATCATATATTCTAAATTTTGTGACCAAGCTCAAGTCCTTAACATTTTGGTACAGGGGACTTTTGAGAAAAAAGGGCACTATGAAAATGAATATTTTGGGTGAGCTCTTATAATTTAATTTTGTGCTCTGTGCACTCCCAGATTATTACTACCTAATGCTCAAGAACCTTGCACACATGGTTTGCATGTGTAACTAGTGTCATGTATCCTTGCATTTACAAAAGTTCTAAAGACTTCTACTTTTAAATTTTTTATTGGTAGAACTTTTGTTCACAACTTAGTCTTCACAAGAGTTGTTTGGGCCCTTATCTTCATAATTTTTACTCTATAACTTGATTTTCAACATTTGCATTCGAAACAAAAGTTTAAAACCTTTGGAGCATTTATTCATAATAATTTTTTTGAAAGAAGACTCTGACTAAGTTATGCAAAAGGAACGAAGGCCAATTTTTCTAGAAAAAGGGTTAAGTCAAAAACAACCGTTCTTGTTGAACATTAATTGAACCTTGAATAAATAAACTGCTAAACTTGGCTATTGTCCCTCCATGGTGACAAAAAATGGTCAACATTATGGAAACCTTTTTGGGATACTTGTCTACTAAATGAGGACCCAGTAGCCTTTGAAGTGATCATTAGGCACAAATTCGTAGAAGCATCCAACACTTTTCATATCTTTGGGGCGTAGTTTGTCCACAATTGGCTTGGTCCATCACTTAATAACAAAACTGAGCTTTACATTCCATATAAAACAAGAAAATAAACAATCATGTTAAATGACTCTTAGAAGAAAATAAACCTAAACTAAGCAGAGTACCGCGTACAAGCATTTGGAGAAAATAAAACTAATCTAAACAACATACGTGCATAGTGCTTAGGGAAATTAGAACATCTAACCTATTAATTTACAAAATATACAAGATTAATATAGATAGTGCTTGAGATAAATCCCATTGACTAGGATGAGTAAATCCTCTCCATTCAACTTTATAAGATGGAATGCATTGGCTTACTTGCAACTGACTATGGTATATGGGTTGCTCCATATAGCATTAAACTTAGTATGTTTCCCAAATTTTTCCTATCTAAATTTCATTTGATCATTAAATCCCCCTCATGTAAATTTATATCAATAGATTTTGTGCATGCTGAAGCTCCATAATGTGCATGGCCTATACCTTGATCTCTTCAAGCTCTATTAGTTTGACCAATCTTACTTTGAGGAGGTCATTCTCGAGTAATTCTAGTTGACGAGATAGTTATAATGAAGGTAACTCAAGAGATGCAAGTAATCTTACTTCCCTCCCATAGACCAACATGAAAGGAGAATTCCCTATCACCATTTTTTGCATTATTTGATCTACCCACATAACTATCTTGAACTTAGTATGCCAAAATCATTTATTATCTTACATGGTTCATTTGATGATGTGAATCAAGTTTTTATTCATTGATTTCACTAGGGCATTACCCTAAGGTTATTAATTGGAAGAGGTGCTCAAATGAATGATGTGCTTGACTACCCAATTTCTAATTTTGGCTCTAAGGAAAACCATTACATTATCAGAGATAATGGTGGTTAGAACACCAAATCTTCTTAAAATTATCTTATAAAAGTCTAATATTGATGCCTTGTTAGCTTATTTGGGTGATAATGCCTCCATCCACCTAATAAAATAATATGTGGCCATGAGGATCCATTTATGCCCTACATTTGATAGTGGATTTATCATGCCAATGAAGTCCAGGCCCCACTATGAAAATGGTTAATCAACTTGTATTGGGAGTCAAGGTAGCATTACCAATTTCTACTTGCCTACAAAGAAGGTGCACTTATTTCAACTTCACACCCATGCTTGCACATCCTTGAATGGAGTTGGCCAATAATATCTAGCTCACGTTATTTTCATTATAGTGGTCTTTGGTGAATAATCGCCTCCTAATGGTCTATCATGGAACTCCTTAAGAATCATGTTCACATGATCATACTCTATGCACCTTAAGAGAACTTCATTGATGTCTCCTATGAAAAGTGCACCATCAATAAGTAAATAATGAATGTATTATAACTTAAAATTTCTTTGTTGGGATTTATTCAAGCTAGCTAGGTATATGTTGCTCTGAGGGAAGGCCCTCATGTTCTTAGTCCAACTTGTTGGGGTGTCTTGATCTTCTAGTTGGTCTTCGCACAGTGTAAGAAATATGTAGTATTCATTTTTCACATCTTCTACTAGCTATAATCAATCCATTTCTACAAATTAGTTTGGTGACTTGGATATCCATGTCATACTCCATCACCTTTGTGATCTAGCCATCTCTCTTCTAATATATGTCCCTATTAAGTAGAAACTCTTTTACACCTACATGCATGACTCTAAGATAGATCATGTTTTTGGAGAGCACATGTCTAAACTTATTTATTGTCCTTATGATTATGAGGGAATGTTTCTTTACAAAGCTATAATGAAGCTCATAATCCTTAAATGCCTAGTTAAATAAAGTAATACATTGTTCTATATGATCATTATTCTACTGCACAAGGATGGTTGAGATGCCTTCAACTTCACCAAATGCATAAAGGATGAAATCCTTATTGTAATCTAGGTTGATCAAGGTTAGATATTGTGTGATAGTGCACTTGATGTCCTTATAGCTACCTTTTAACTCCAAGACACAATTGAATATAATGCCTTTCTTAAGCATTGTTGTGAGGGGCTTGGTTAGAGTATAAAAGTTTGGCATGAACCTCTTGATGAAATTTATACTTCCCAAGAAACTTTGAAGACTCCTTTTGTGGCTTGGGAGAGGGAGGGACGAGATGGACTTGATTCATTTTGGATCAATTACAAGTCTATCTTTGGAGATGATGTTCCCAAGAAAATTACCTTCATATATATTGAACACACACTTATTTAGGTTCATGGAGATCCCAAACTCCTGACAACTTTTAAAGACTAGCTATATATGACCCAAGTGATCTTCTGCACACTTCAAAAAATAAGTATATCATCAAGGTAGACAAAGATGATTTTGTTGATAAGTCCCTTAAATTCCATATCCATGGCTCTTTGGAAGGTTTCTCATGCATTTTTCAATATAAAATGCATCCTCTGATATGTCAAGGTTCCCTAATTAGTATTGAATGTAATTTTAAAGTGATCACACTCCTAGACAAGTATCTAGTTATAACTTGATTAATCATCTAGTAGAAAAAATATTTCTACACCTACGGCCATTTTTAAGATTTGATCCACTAGTGGGAGGGAAGTGATCCTTGAGGGATATGTTGTCCCCGAAAAATGTTACTCATTTTTGGGACAACCTATGGACTATTTTGACCCTACACAGACCCAAAATTGTCTCTTCTCTTTTCAAAATTTGTCTCAAACATTCAAATTCCTCATTTTTCAAGCTTCTTAGTTTCTATGGACTTCGCAGGAGGAAATATATAGACTTTGCGGACTTAAAACTATGAACTCTGTAGGAAAGAAGCACCAAGCAACTAGTGACATCCCCGCAGACATCAAATTCAAGTTTCTCCTAAGCTTCTCTCAAGATCTAACAGATGCTACCAAGTGTTGTCCATCGAGCCCCTTTATACCTTGTTTCTAAGAATGGTGGAAGTTAGCACGTGTCCCTGATGAAGCTAGGTGGAAGCGGCCAAGTTTTAATAGTCACTACATCTTCCTTTGGTTTCATTATCAAGTAAAGATTATGGTGGGCCCTGGGTAAGTCACAAGAACAAACAGAACATGACAAATGTCATCATTTACGTGAATCCAAATGAGTCTCAAATGCTTTTGTAGTGTTTTTGGAAGCCCAGCAGACGTTGCACGTGTCATATTTTGCAGGACCCTCAAAGGTATCAAAATCTTCTATGAGTTAAGCAGAACACACCACATGTCCCATATTAACTCAGTGGAGGCCATCAGGTGTCAGCATTCACATTCCCCTTTTAAAGCTACTCAGGCAAGGAATATTGTGGGTCCTAGTCTCAAATAAGTCTAAGAGCAATGGAATGTGCCATGTGTCAAAGATGTAGAGCCAAGGAAAGATTTCCTTTAGACAAATTATCTGAAGGAAACAAAGGATCAAGCCTAACAAAAGAAATTAAAGGCCGAAGGCCACCTGGGAGATCTTGAAGGGTAGGCTCCCTCATGGAGGATAGTCGACACTCATAAATGGACCTTCTTTCAAGACCCTAAAGGTCAAGTCCCCTTCAGGAAGGATCAAGCTTTAAAGTGTAGTGGAAGCTACCAAGTGTTTGCATCCACGCTTCAAGTTTCTAATAAGTTTCAAAGCTTATTTCGATAAGCTTATTTCAAAGTTATGGATCCTGCCACGTATCCTCACCTGTGTCATAGTGGAAAGCAGCCATAGCAAGTGAGAAAGACATGAAGGAATTGTCAAGGAGAATGATAGGCTTGCAAACATCAAATTTAGGATGACCAACTAGTCGTTAACCTTTAAAAGATGAAAGACCCGCAGACATCAAATTTGTTGTAATAAAGTGTCTGTTGATATTTGTAGGCTTAGAATGTAGACCCAAATGCATTCAAAGACCTTAAGACTAGGGCAAAAAGGAAGAAGATACAAAGAGGGAAATATCTATAGGAGTTATTTCTAGTAGGTGGAACAATCCACCAGGTAGGTATTTGGTCATGTAAACATTGAAAGCATAGCATGTTTGTCCCCTTTAAAGTAAAGGCAAAGTGGATAGTTGCATGGATATCAAGTAATATAATGAGTGACTCAAGCTCAAGAGAGGACATTGGAGATGAATCAGCATGCCACAGTTAAGGTAGCTGCCCTGCTCCAGCATGGCCCTCCTTGACAGAACCAAAAATGCATCCAAGGCATTAATGCATAGCATGGGTCACTCCATGGGACAAAGTGCCAAGCCTCTCTTGGCCTCTATATAATGTAATCTCTTGTGTCATTTGAGGGGAGACCTCTTTATTATTAAAAACAAAACTCTACCCAAATTGAAAGGCATTATTGAGACTTTGAGCTCAGATTGTTGTTCATATTTCTTTGTTTGAATCAAAAAGCAAGTTACTTTTAGACTTTGTGCTATTATAGCTTGTATCATTCTAGGAGATTTTTCTTATGTCTATTTCTTAAATGTATTCTTGTTTAAGCAATTTAAGAAGCAGAGCTAGTGGAAGTGATAAGGAAGGTGTCCTGAAGCTAGCTACTTTCAGACTTTGTGTTGTCATAATTGTCTTCAGTGTGTGTTTATTTTCTATTTTTGTGTAAAGGACCTTGGGATGAATTTGTGCCCCCATTGTTCTTCATATCTCACTCTTGGGCAGCCAAGGTGGAGACTTTGTGCTACATCTTAGATTGTTGGTTACTTAGTTCTCTGTTATCAATTACTTATCCTACCTGAAAGAACTCCTGCTATTTCTTGCAAGAACACTTTTGAAAGAAAAGAAGTGCCTTCAGTGTTTTCACCAAAATTTTCTCCTTTGTTTGTGAACATCATCTTTAAAATAAGAGATATGGATGGTATAGACTACCCCTAAGTGTTATTTTTAGCTTATATTTATAGTATATAGCCCCCTCATATTTATAGGAAACCTCCCCTTGATGAGAGGAGAGATTTGTCACCTGATGATGTAGTAAACCTACACATCTGGCTGACCAATCTCCCTATGCTATGGTTGAAGAGACCTATTTTGCTCACCAATTAGCTGGTCGACAAAATATTCACCCAACAATTTTTGGTGACTCCACTAGGGATAAACGTGCAGTCTGAAGCCTCAAGTTTCATATTGAAGCAGTCCCTACCCTTATCCATTATAGACTATGGCAACTTTGTTTCGTGTCTTACCCATTATTATTATAGCCTTACCATCTTCCTCCATCTCCATTATATTATCCTATCTACAAAACTAGATACACTGAGGAAGAACAACAGTTTGAAGCCTCAAGTTTCAAGCTAAAGTAGGACTAGTTCTTTCTCATTTTTATCCTACAATCTGGTAGCTCCACACTATACAAGAAGCCAAAAATCTCAAGGTGTTGTTGACCTTATTTTTGAGTTGGTGTTGCAGAGCAATTTTGATATGTTTCCTCCACAATCTCACCTTCAACGAACTAGGAGTATTCCTCCTATGCCTGCCAGGTCACCAACACAAGGTAGATCTTCTTTTTCTATTGCTAGTAGAGCCTTGCCTATCCATACTTCACCTAGATTTGTGATCCCACTTCTACATAATCAAATCATGGCTCAAGGCCCCTGGGATAACTCTTTTGGTCCACTAAACCTTACTCCACCTTTGTATGAGCTTCCACACAGTTCAAGGAAGAATTTTTCCAAATTATTTGGTGATGGGAAAGTTCACCCTAATGAACATATTGCAGCCTTTAGCATATCCTGTGGTGTAACAGGAGTGGAATTTGAGGATGTGGTAGTTAGGATTTTCATTGAAACACTACAAGGTGTTATTATAGACTAGTTATACCATCTGCAACTAGATCGGTAACTGATTTGGACACACTCAAATCCAAATTTTAAACCAGGTTCAAGCCTGCAAAAGATGCACATGCCTTACTGGCCCAACTCACACAAATGAATAAGGAACCTCATGAGCCTATGAGGGATATCATAGCAAAGTTTGATAAGTTGAGAAAATGAATTCTTGCTATTGCTCATCTAACACCTGAAAACCTCAAATGCTTCTTCATCAATCACAGTTGCTTGAAGTGAGTTTTATGCTAAGATGTGCTGGCCACATAGACCTCGAGGCTACTCAAAATTTGGCTACTGAAGTCAAAGATGACCTTATCTTGGTAGGAAAGAGAAGGAGAGATCTAAACAGAGGTAATTCTTCTTCTTCCTCTAAATACTCCCCTTCAGTCACCACTGATCCAATGGTGCAGAAGCTAGCAAATGAATTATTGGCCCTCAAAAATTAAATGGCACAAGGGATGTCATCTACTCCTTCTTATAGAGATGTACCAAGAAGGACATTCCCTAATCAGTCCTACCAAGGCCATGTTGCTAGGAACCAAGGGCAAACCAATCATCTTCCTCCCCCTCAAAGGAATAACCTTGCCATTGAAGCACCTCCAACTAACTTAGTGGTTGGATATCTCGAAGTTGAATTAGATTTCTCATTCCAGCCTGAGTCGAGTCCTGAAGATGACACTAATCTCTTCACTGAGGAAGAAGAAGAATTAGCTAGTGACTCCAATATTGGTTTCTTGAATTATCAAGATGAACCTAAAAGTGAAGGAAATGCAACTGAGAGATCATATGTTGTATTCACATGGTCCAAGATCAATTAGCTCAACAAGCTGATAAAGAGAAGACAAAGGGGAAATTTCAACTAGCAATTTCAATTGTTAAATGTGGGGCCACTCTGCCCTTCTAGCCAAAGGACCTGGTGACTGATAGAAAGGTAAGTACCCCTAACATTTCTGCACCTTTAAATTCAAATTCACAGTCTAGTCCTCCCCCTTCCAAAACTTAAAAAGATGAACTCCCATCCTCTGTGCCTAGTTCATTTCCAAAATTTGATATCATTGACCATGTAAAGAAGACTAGAATTCAAATGTTTGAATTTGAATTTTTGCAGTCCCATCTTGAGAAATTAGACAAACTGGTTCAATGTGTTAAAAACTAGGTCATCCCTATAGGACAAGCAATTCTCAAAGTGACACATGATCCCCCCAAGAATGCACCCACCAAGAACAATATTTTCATTAACCCTCCTGCTGCTCCTGGTAGGACTGAACCTTTTTATGTCTCATTGCTGATAAATGGTCATCAGCTGAATAACTCCATCATTAATTCTGGAGATTCAGACAAAGTCATGCCTGCCAAAGTGGCTGAATCCCTTGGCCTCACACTAACCAAGATATTTAGTAGATGCTTCTCCATGGAGAACAAACAATTACCTTTGCTGGGATAAATTAAGGACACCCAATTTGCATTTACAGTATTCCCAGACAAAAGAATCAAGATGACTGTCTTGGCATCATATGGCATCCTTCTTGGGCAAAATTTTTGTAGCGATGTTGGTGATGAATTGAGCATGGAATTATCAGAGGCAAGGATTCCAATCAAAGGTGTTGTGAAGAGGCTACTCCCTAAGAAGGAAGCGAAATACATAGTTACCTAGACCTCAGCACCTGA
Organism: Torreya grandis; assembly: GCA_037957365.1. Taxonomy (NCBI): domain Eukaryota; kingdom Viridiplantae; phylum Streptophyta; class Pinopsida; order Cupressales; family Taxaceae; genus Torreya; species Torreya grandis. Next base: position 1,302,805 of record JARHVA010000279.1, read on the forward strand.
AGCTCAAATTTTGTTTGAGTCTTTAGGCATGGGTAACTACTTTCTATCCATGGATGAAGTTCAAGAGGCATCTGATGAAGCTCCTACACGTGACAACTTAGAAATGCATTTAGATGGAACAATAGGAGAATTGGTGGAGTATAATACTGATGTGGAAAGATCTCCACCTCTAAATGAAGAAGATTTCAAAGAAAAAGCAGTGTCTAATGAGGTATGGATTTTGGAATTTGATGGTAGTTGCTCCTCTACTAGTTCAATAGCTAGGGTTGTGTTGATATCTCCTCAAGGAGATATTTTTCCTTCATCCTACAAGTTGCAGTTCAACAACACTAATAACATAGCTGAGTATGAATCTTTGTTGCTTGGGTTGAAAGCTGCTAGGGACAAAGGCATCAAACTCCTTCATGCTAAAGGAGATGCTAAATTGGTGGTTTTTTAGTAATCTAGTCTAGGACTAAATTGAAAACTTTTATGCTTTCAACATCTCTACAGTTCCCAGAGAAATTAATTTTTAGGCTAATGCACTGGCTATTTCAGCTACTCTCTTGGTCCCCCACCCAAACTCCAAAAGAGATAGGTACACCATTGAGCTAGTCTTTCGACCAAGTGTGCCTAATAATGCTAGTCATTGGTAGGTGTTTGACCATGACAGTCAAATCATTGCCTTCTTGGAGCAAAGGGATAGCTTTGAATGGCTACATTTTGAAGGCAGTGAACCTTAAAAACTTGAACTGACCCCTGAATCAAGTTCAAGCATAGATGAAGAGTTCCTATAACTTAAAGGGAACAAGATCCCCAAAGGCCTAGTTTTCCTTGAGAAGCTGTTTGATAAGCATGACAAATTCATCAAACAATAGCAAATAGATTCAAGCTCCTCTTAGGAGTTTGATCAAGTAAATCTAGGAACCAAGGAAGATCCCAAGATGATGAACATTGGAAAATGTTGTACTCCTGAGGAGAGGTTCAAGTTTACCACTTTGTTCAATCAATACATAGATGTCTTAGCTTACTCCTATGATGACCTAAAGTCACTTAGGCCTGATGAAATTTGACATGACATTCCTCTCAAGGTTGATTTGGCACCTTACAGCAAAAGTCCAAGCAATATAATCTAAAAATATTAGGTACCATTTTATCTAAGATACAAAAAATTCTAAATGCCAAGATAATCTTCCCAATCCATCATTCCACATGGATTGCCAATATAGTGCCTGTGAGAATGAAGATTGGTGAAATTTACCTCTGTGTGGATTTTAGAAATTTGAATCAGTCATCCTTGAAGGATAATTATCCTTTGCCAATCATGGATCAAGTGCTTCAGACAGTGATAGGTTTGGAGATGTTATCAATGCTAGATGGCTTCTCAAGATATAATCAGGTTGAAGTTGGTGAGGTAAACCAACATAAGACTGCTTTCACCACACCTTAGGGCACATTTACATATAAAAAGATGCCTTTTGGCTTGATAAATGTTAGTGCCACCTTCCAAAGACTAATGGACCTTGCTTTCAAAGATGAAATGGGTAAATTCATTGTAGTTTATCTTGATGACTTGACCATATTTTCTAATCATCGCCTAGATCATGTGCACTATTTGCAACAAGTGTTGGAACGCTGCCAGCAAAATGGCATTTCTTTAAACCCCAAGAAGTAAGTCTTTGGCATAATAGAGGGGAAACTTATCAGACACATTGTGTCCAAAGGGGGTATAAAGATTGACTCAGATAGAGTCAAGTCTATCCAAGAGCTTACCTTGCCCACAAGTAAGACTGTTGTTCACTCTTTCTTTGGGAAGGTGAATTTCTTACGGAGGTTCATCCCGAAATTTGCTGAGAAGACTAAACATATTATAAACATGATGAAGGAAAAGGCCACCTTTAGCTAGACTGAAGAAGGCAAGTCAACATTTGAGGATATCAAGACTGCCATTGCCCATGCCCCAATTCTAGTTTGTTTAGACTATAACAAAGAGCTCACCATATATAGTTATGCTTCAGAACATACGCTTTCAGCCATTCTGATTCAATAGAATAAAGAAGGCATGGAATCTCCCATTTCCTTCATGAGCTATCCTCTCAAAACTCATGAGTTGAAGTACTCAAACATGGAGAAACATGCTTATGCAGTGGTGAAGGCAATAAAGCATTTCCACTTCTACATCTTGAATTCATGCACTACTACCTTGGTTCCTGACACCACGATCAAATCCATATTGACTCGGCAAGAGTTTGGGATGAAAAGAGGTAATTTGGTTGCAAAGATTCAAGAATTAGATCTAGTCATCAAGCTAACAAAGCTGGTGTGTAGAAAGGGGCTATGTCAATTAATTGTTAATAACAAGCCAGAAGGAATAGAGCATGAAGAATCAAAGGTGGAAGACACACCAACAGTCCTCTTCATCTCCACCATGAATGAGTGGTATTCAGGTATGGCTCATTTTCATACTTATGGTGAGTGTCTTGCTCACCTATCTTATAAAGAAAAGAGGACTATCCAGCTGAAAGCTACAAATTTTGTCCTATGGGACAATGGCCTATATAAGAGGAGCCTTGATGGAGTGTTCCTTCACTACATAGACAAGGAATAACAAAGCCAACTTCTGAAGTCCTTTCACAATTTGGCCTATGGAGGACATTTTTTTATGCCTGTGACTACTCATAAGATCCTACGAGCCAGGTATTACTAGCCAACTCTCTTTCAGGATGCATACAAGTGGGTTAGGGAATGTGAACTATGCCAGCAGTTTGTCAGAAGACCTAAGTCAACTACCCTGCCTCTCAAGCCAGTGGTCATAGAGCAGGTATTCCAGCAATGGGGAATTGACTTTATTGGTGCTATAAACCCATCTTCAAGTGCTGGACATGATTATGTCCTTATAACAACAGACTACTTCACCAAGTGGGTGGAAGCTGTTCCAACCAAACATGCTACTTTAGAAGTAGTATGAAATTTCCTCAAAGAGAACATCATTTTCAGGTTTGGGGTGCCAATCAAAATTGTCACAGATAACATAGCTTGTTTCACTTCTCAGGATATTACTCAATTCTATTTCTACTATGGGATTACACTCTCCTACTCTTTAGATTGCTTTCCACAAGGGAATGGACAGGGTGAATCAAGCAATAAGAACCTGGTGACTATCATCAAGAAGCTGGTGGATGACAACCAAAGGACATGGCACAAAACATTGGTTGATGCTCTATGGGCAGACAGAATTACACCAAAAAGAGCAATTAGTATTCTCCTTTCCAACTTCTTTATGGTATCAATGCTGAGTTACTAATCACCTTGGAATTGCTAGCATTGAAATTGGCTAAGGTAATTGAAGATCAAACATATGAAAGCTCCCTTGATAAGAGGATCATGTGCTAAACTGAGCTAGATGAGTAGAGAACTATAGTGGTGGACTGAATTGCTACCCATCAAGGTCTGGTGAAGAAGCTCTTTGACCAAAAAGCAAAGAATCAAGATTTCTAGATTAGAGATCAAGTCCTCTTATGGGACAAGAGGAAAGAACCAAAGGGGATGCATGGAAAGTTTTATTCCCTATGGAGGGGCCCTTTTACTATTCATCAACTCAATGGTGAAAATATTTTCCTATTGAGGTATCAAAATGGCACTCTCTTTTCTTTGCCCCATAATGGGCAGCATTTGAAGCACTTTAACTCTTGAAGTATCATATGAGTTCACCTGTACATATGTATATTTGTATAGTCTTTTGTTTCTATTTTGTGCTTTTCATTTTCATTTTTTGGAGCCTTTCTTTTTGGGTAGCATGACTCCATAGCCCAATGGCATACTTCAAGGCACTGGAGATTCTGGTTTTTACTCCCCCCAACTGTGTTTCAAGTTTCCAATTGAAGGAAGTTCCCCAACTGGAGCTAGCTATTGTCCCCAAAAAATGTTACTCATTTTTGGGATAACCTATAGACTATTTTGACCCTACACATACCCAAAATTATCTCTTCCCTTTTCAAAATCTGTCATGAACATTCAAATTCCTCATTTTTCAAGCTTCTCAATTTCTACGGACTTTGCAGGAGGAAATCTACGAACTCTGTGACCTTAAAACTACGAACTCTGTAGGAAAGAAGTGTCAAGCAACCAGTGACATCCCTATGAATGTCAAATTCAAGTTTCTCCTAAGCTTCTCTCAGGATCTAATGGACGCTACCAAGTGTCATCTATCGGTCCCCTTTATACCTTGTTTCTAAGAATGGTGGAAGTCAGCACGTGTCCCTGATGAAGCTCGGTGGAAGCTACCAAGTGTCAATAGTCGTTGCATCTTCCTTTGGTTTCATTATCAAGTAAAGACTGTGGTGGGCCCTAGGTTAGTCATAGGAACAAATGGAACACACCAAATGTCATCATTCATGTGAATCTAAATGAGTCCTGAATGTTTTTGTAGTGTTTTTGGAAGCCCATCAAAAGTTGTCACATGTCATCTTCTATGGGACCCTCAAAGGCATCAAAATCTTCTATGAGTTAAGCAAAACATGCCATGTGTCCCATATTAACTTGACAGAGGCTGCCAAGTGTCAGCATCTGCATTCCCCTTTTGAAGCTACTTGAGCAAGGAATATTGTGGGTCCCAATCTCAAATATGACTTAGAGCAATGGAACGTGCCACGTGTCAAAGACGTAGAGCCAAGGAAAGATATCCTTTAGACAAATTGTCTGAAGGAAATAAAGGATCAAGCCTAACCGAAGAAATTAAAGCCTGAAGGCCACCTGGGAGATCTTGAAGGGTAGGTGCCCTCTTGGAGGATAGTCGACACTAATAAAATGGACCTTCTTTCAAGACCTCAAAGGGCAAGTCCCCTTCGATAAGGATCAAGCCTCAAAGTGCAATAGAAGTCACCAAGTGTCTACATCCACACTTCAGATTTCTAATAAGTTTGAAAGCTTATTTCGATAAGCTTATTTCAAAGTTGCAAATCCTGCCACGTATCCTCACCTGTGTCATAGTGGAAATCGGCCATAGAAAGTGAGAAAGACATGAAGGAATTACCAAGGACAATGATAGGCTTATAAATTTCAAATTTAGGATGACTGACTAGTCGTTAACCTTTAAAAGATGAAAGCCCTGCAAACATCAAATTTACTGCAATAAAGTGTCTGTTGATCTTTGCAAGCTTAAAACGTAGACCCAAATGCATTCAGAGACCTTAAGGCCAGGGCCAAAAGGAAGAAGAGACAAAGAGGGAAATATCTACAAGAGTTATTTCTAGTAGGTAGAACAATCCACCAGGTAGGTATTTGGGCCTACAAACATTGAAAATGCAGCCTATTTGTCCCCTTTAGAGTAAAGGCAAAGTGGACAACTGTGCGGATAGTAGGTAATAGAATGAGTGACTTAGGCTTAGGAGAGGACATTGGAGATGAATCAACATGCCACAGTTAAGGCAACTACCCTGCTCTAGCATGGCCCTCCTTGACAAAACCAAAAATGCATCCAAGGCATTAATGCACAGCATGGGTCAATCCATGGGACAAAGTGCCAAGCCTCTCTTGGTCTCTATATAATGTAATCTCTTATATCATTTGAGGGGAGACCTCTTTATTATTAGGAGAAAAACTCTACCCAAATTGAAAAGCATTACTGAGACTTTGAGCTCAGATTGTTGTTTATATTTCTTTGTTTGAATCAGAAAGCAAGTTACTTTCAAACTTTGTGTTGTTATAGCTTGTATCATTCTAGGAGATTATTCTTATGTCTATTTCCTAAATGTATTATTTTTTATGAAATTTAACAAGCAGAGCTAGCGAAAGTGATAAGGAAGGTGTCATGAAGCCAGCTACTTTCAAACTTTGTGTTGTCATAGTTGTCTTCAATGTGTGTTTATTTTATGTTTCTGTGTAAAGGACCTTGGGATGACTTTGTGCCCCCATCGTTCTTCATATCTCACTCTTGGGTAGTCAAGGTGGAGACTTTGTGTTACATCTTAGATTGTTGGTTACTCAGTACTCAGTTACTAGTTACTTATCCTACCTAAAAGAACTCCTGTTGTTTCCTAGAAGAACACTTCTAAAAGAAGAGAAGTGCCTTCAGTGTTTTCACCAAGATTTTCTCCTTTGTTTATGAACATCATCTCTGAAAGAAGAGATATTGATGGTATATCCTACCCCTAAGTGTTATTTTTAGCTTATATTTATAGTATATATCCCCCTCATATTTATAGGGAACCTCCCCTTGATGAGAGGAGAGATTTGTCCCTTGATGATGTAGTAAACCTGCACATCTGGTCGACCAATCTCCCTATGTTGTGGTTGAAAAGACCTATTTTGTTCACCAGTTAGTTGGTCGACAAAATATTCACCCAACAAGATGCATTATTCACATTCCTAAAGTCTATACATAATCATATTTCCCCACTCTTGATCTACACCTAGACCAAGTTGATCACCCATGAAGGGTGCTTGATTGGAAATATTATATTGCTTTGATGAGTTTTGAGAGCTCTTTCCTCATTAAAGGATTGAGTTTAGGATTAATTGGCCTTTGCTTCTACTTTATTGGTTTTATGTTAGGGTTGAGCTCAATGGTACATTGAGCTAAGCCTGGATCAAAGCCCCTAAGGTCTTTATAGTTCCATGAAAATATAGCATCATACCTCTTGCTAAGCTTGAAGAGTCTTTTTATTTTAGATGAGGAGTATATCTTACCTACCTTCAAGACCTTGCCATCAGATATGGTTACCTAAAAAAATATCTCCTCCCTAACCATCATGTTCTGCTTTTCACCTTTGAGCTGGTTGTTAGAGTTGAATATGCCTTCTAGCATGACAAATCCCTTAGGTAGCTTGTTTCCCTTTAGTTTAATGATTTGCTCCTCATATTAGGCTTGAATCAATTATTGGTTCATGGAACTAAATTTTTATTCATCTTGCAAGAAGTTGATGATATGTTCATCACTCTCAAACACTTACCAATTGTTTTCATTATCTGGTACCACCAATCTAACTACAAAATTTACAAGTTATTTGGACTCTTTCTATACATCACATGGAATGTCATACTACATTCCTATGATTTTGAGTATGTTGGCATCATTATTTTTCATCATTGGTATGGAACAAATATTGAAGGCAATGAATCTTTTGAGCATATCCTATACTCTATGATTGTAAGCTTTTAACAAGTTGTTCTTAGACATTGTTTTTGCCTGAACCTGGTTCATAACTAGTTCATTGTCTTTAAGTGCTCATACTAATTTGAGCCCCTTATTTTGTGCCAATTGGTGACCTTAAATTAATTCCTTTTACTTGAAAACATTATTTGTGTAGCTAAATTGCAACCTAAATGCATGGAAATATATATCCTCCTAAGGGGATACTAACACAACACCAGATCCAATGATAATTTTATTATGGGAGCCATCAAAATATAATTGCCATAAACCTTCGAGATCCTCCTATGCCTTCAGATTTGGGGTTCTCTTTAAGAATGTAGTAGGTCCTTAGTCACATCTCTTCTATGTTGTCATATGGGTCACACTCATAATGATCACACATCCATTCATCAAGTAAGTCATATGGGACCTCTTCAAGGGGTGTGGTAGCCTCATGGAATATTGAGTGTTCCTCTTGATCAAACATTGCATAGTTTATTTCAACCAGGCTAGGAGAGTACATCTTCGTATGAATTTTGAAGATAGGTTCAGCCTTGATGGTTACCTTAGTCCCATATATGGTCCATATTATCTTGTATGCCCAATTTGATGATAGTTATCTACCCATATTTGTTGTGAAATCTTAAGAAAGGAATATAGTGAAATAAGGGGGAAGATCAATGACTATGATGTCCTACATAATGGAAAGGCTTGGACATGCATGCAAAGTGAGGTTCAGGTCCTTGATGATCCACACAATTTTAACTATCATTCTATCCAATTGGACAATGCATTTGGAAATAGGAGAGCATGTTATCCCCAATGTGTTATCTATCTTATTTGGCACCACCGAGATGCTCACACCTAAGTTTATCATGTAATTATGTATTAGATAATTACCAATGATTATAATTTAGAATGGTGGTGGCTTGCTACTTATGTGTGCTTCCTCCTCCTTTCATTGACATTAGGGACAATAAGCATAGTCTTCAATGACTTGTGCACTTGGTAATTATTTAGATAATCATGTGGTAAATTTCTTTGAGAAGGAATAACAAGAGAATCCCACATTGTTACATTTAGGTTGGTCTTTTTCATTTGCTCAACTATATTAAAGGGTATCTGGGGTCCCTTTGTCTACATTTTTTAAATAGTATCCTCTTCTCACACTTGTGCACTAGTCTTAGGTTGACTCTCTCCTTACGTAACCTACTTTGTGTGCATAAAAGGTTGTACATGCATTTTAGCTTGGGTATATGTGTATTCAACCTAGGGCATAAAAGTTAAAGGTGTTGAAGGAGATAGTTCCTCTATCATTGCTCTCTTTATAAACCTTGTGTTAAAATAAACTTGGTTTCTTCCCAAGTTTTGCATCTCACTTTAATTTATGTAATCAAATTCACCTTCCTACCAATTTATAAGAGTGTATTCATTTTGTTCTTGAGCTTGTGCTAGAGTTTCCTCCCTTTGTAGAACTATGATATTCAGTTATACCTAAGACTATGACACATTATGTATCATGAACACTTGATTCAAGGTTCTATTCATGAAAGTAGCCTGATTATGTGGCTGATTACACATAATGCACCATTCATAGTTTTTCACCATGGTGTTCTACATAGGCACGAGAGTTTTTGAAGTGCTGATAGCATTAGAATTTTATGTATAAGGTGGTCTATTATATGGAATTTAGTTCTGAATCTATGTTTCACCTTGATGGGAGGCCTAATTGATCAATATGGTTGGTTGAAAGGTTGACAAGGCCTAGAATGCTATGTTTTCTACCTTTTAAGCACCACTAACTCATTTCCAAATCTTTACATTAATGATTTAACTTCATGTAACTCACTTCAAGGTGCGATTGATGGAGTAGGAGAGATGGTTGTAATAGGGATGGGTGCTAGGGTTAGAATAAAAGTTGAGGTAGGTTGGATTATGGTGGGGACTTAGAAAATAAGGGCACAGGGGGTCTAGGCATAATTTTTATAGCCTGAATCAAAAATTTCTTTGCACACACAGTAACCTCATATGCATTGAGAAGAAAAATTCATCCCATAGATTAGACCATTACAGCTACATCACTATTGAGAGCCTTCAAATAATATATGAATGTAGTATTTAGAAATAGCTTACATAAAAGTGGTATTTTATCCTAGACCCTCTGGAATCTAAAATTTAAATCAATCATCAGCTCATGTGGGGCTTTCTCAATGATGGTGAGTAGTTCTATCAAAGACAAGTGGTCACTTATGTCTTCAAATTTCTTGCATAGTCATTCTCCTAGCTCATCTGAGTTATGAATAAATGCTGGCCTCAAACTTTAGTACCATTGGAGATCTTTCCCTTTCAATGAATAGGCAAGTAGCCTAATTGCCACATTTTTTTTGTGACATTGTGGAATGAGAAAATATTCACAACATCTTGAATGTTTTCTATAGGGGAGGTTGTGTTCTCATCTATAAAATAGGATAATCTTTTCAGGTTTGTGACTAGGATGTCATCATATTAGGCTAGAACCAATGGGCTACCCCCATTGAAGGTCATAAATAGTTGGTTCCTCTATGTATCCATGAAGGGAATAGGGAATAATCCCTTCTAGGTTGGGGAATCTACCAAAATAAAGGGTAGATTGAACTCTTAGGGAAGCTTGGCTTGAAACACTAATTCCCCTAACTGGAGATAATGATACTCTAACTATTCTTCTTCTAGAGGATGTAAGTATCTCAATGAAATAGAAATTGGTACCTAATGAAGATGATCTTATCTATCTTGACATATAGATGAAAGGTTGATATTTTGAAAACCAAATATGTTTAGAGTTGTCAGGTGCTCTATAGAGTGTCTTTAACTCTACTGATTAAGAACAACACCAAGCTCTTCGATGAATATTTATATTGGTCCTACTAGGCATGTTATAAACTATTATCATTTGAAATATGCACCCATATATGGTCCCCTATTTATGAATTTAAGTGAGCCCTCACCTTGTACCTTGACCTACACACACTTTAATACTTGGTTGAATTTTGTGCAAAGAGTGCACACTAAAGGATGCATAAATGGATGTTTTTGGGAACTTGACTAGTCTACGTAGAGGAAGGTGTGTAGATTGTGGATGATGAGATCATAAATGTTAGTTTCCATGATCGAGCTCAGGTCCTTAACATTTTGGCAGGAGGGAATTTTGAGAAAAAGGGTTGATAAGGAAATGAATATTTTGGACATGATCTTATAATTTGAAGATGTGCTCTACACACTCCCATTTTATTACTACTTAAAGATTGGGAACCTTATGCACATGGTTTATGCATGTAACTTCTCCATGAATATTTATGCTTATAAATTTTTTGAAGACTTAACCTTTAAATTTTCTATAATCGAAACTTATGTTCATAACTTGGTCTTCATAAGATTTTTTCAGTCCCTTATCTTCATAATTTTTACTCTAGAAATTGGTCTTTGGCATTTTCATTTAGAAAAAAAAAATGACATTTCCTCACAACATTTTTCTTGACTGAACCTTGAAGACCTAAACTACTAAAATTGGGTGGTGTCTCTCTATGGTGAACAAAAATGGTCAACAATCACCTTTAAAAAAAATTCCCCTACTAGTTAAACATAGAATTTTGAGGCAAAATGTGCAAAGTAAACCTCATCCCTTTGATAATAATGTTTTTGATAAGCTTGCCTCAACCATCGAGTAAGATGTTATTATAAGAGATAATCCCTACTGTTACTTGGACCCTAATAAACACCTATCACCCTCTAGTGAGCAAGATAGAGAGAATGAAATTATATTATCTATGATTGATATCAAAACTTCTTCCCTTTTAACTAATGATCCCTATTTAGGAGTGGGTAAGGCTACATAATGATCTATTCTATCTGATGAGAGTAAGGAAGTGTCTCTCCCACCTTTAGAACAAGTGGATTTATCCCTAAGTCCTAGTTGGCCCAAGATGATCAGGGAGTAACTCCAAGTGAAGTGTCTTCATTCTCTAAAGGTAGAATCTCAAATGATTACATTGTTATCCTAACTAACACTCTAGGTAAGGAGACCCCTACCCATTGATTCAGAATATTTTCATATGGTTTGGAAAAATGTGGAAAAGATAAGTGTCATAATGGAATTTCGACATGTGGTAAAAATATATATAGTTTATATAATTATTTTTTATATTGGAATTATTTTATGCTAATGGGTGTTGTGTTGCAAATGTGGGACCAAACCGACCTTTACTCACATTACCCCATTATCAACTTTGCTAGCCATATAATTCTACTAATGCCACCAATTTATTTATTCCACATCATCCAATTATTATTCCACCATAATTCCTCCATTTTACCATTTTCACAATATTAATTAAATATAATATTTAATGGTTTTTTATTTTACCATGGGATATGTTTACTTAATTAAATATCTTATTTATTAAAACCTTGGGATATTATTTTAACAAGGGGCATGAAGTGCTAAGTCCCTATAGGGTAGTATCGATTTTGCTATTCTAAAACAACTAAAACTATTGTAGAGTATTTTTGGGGACATGAAATATATGAAATGATTATTTTATGTATACTTTATTTGACAAAATGTTTAACCATACCTTGATGACCTAGAATTGTGACTACCTTCGGTGATAAAGTTCATAAACTATAGAATTTATCAATTAGAGTTGTGGCTACCTCTGGTGATTGTATATTTGCCTATAGATCCATACAGCTATCCTTTATAATTTATAGTGAAGGGCCCTAACATATGACTCTTATAGATGTATAGTCTAATACAATCATGAGCCTAGACTAGATAATTAAGTAGTTGTATTTGATCCAAACATAAAACACAAGAGGCAAATCATAATCTCCTATTTAAGGAACTATTGTTTCTTCAAAAAGGATTACAAAGAATATTCCTTTCATCCAAAATCAAGAATATCGAACTTAATAAGTGATTTATGATGTGCATGGTACCCCTTACAAGCGAAATATTCTGGAGATAAAAATATTGATAATTTTTTTGTGTAGGATTTGAATGCGATATAATTTATAGTGGAGAATACCTAAGGATATTAGCTTGATGGGCTTCTACTTAGTTTGCTTGGGAACTTGTGCAAGGTCTTATCTCCTATACATAGATTCTATAAGTACAAGTTTGGTTCTCATGATATCTAAATTGTAGCTCATGTTCTTCACTTTTATTTATTGTCATATATTGTTAAGGATTGATTCAGAAGAAATCATCTCTCAGTCTGTCTTCACAGCCCATCTATCTATCTTAATTATCTTGTAGAGCAGTGTTCTTGTCCTAAGTCTTAGAAATACCAAGCTTTAAAGTAGTAAAAATGAGAGTGAGTTGGGATAATTTCAATCCACAAGTTTCATCTTCAAAGCTTTATTATGTTTAATACATACCCATGTTATTGGCTCACATGGGAGTCCTTTCAATGTTTTTTATTAAGTCAAATTAAATAATAATATGGTGAAATGTAGCTATCAGTTAGCCTCCATTGTAGGTAAAAAATAATGCTATTCATATATATTATTCTAGGACCTAGATGCATTTGTCTATCCTTAATTAGTTTAGAAGCGCATTGTCCTTAAATCAAACAAGGCTTCTAAAACAAGTATCTCAAATTTTTGGATCAAAACCTTCAACCCATCATCTCAATTGAAAGTTTTGACCCTAAACTTTGAGATGTTCATTTTAATTTCCAACATAGTTTTTTAGAAGCCTTGCTTGATTTAGTTTGATGGACTATGGAAGCTTATATTATTTTACTTATTATCCTTATTTTTTGCTCTTGGTTTAAGAAACCCATAGAAGTAGTTTGTTGAGAACTTCCACAAAACTATGATTATATAATAATAATCATCGTATCTATATTTTGTAATACTATATTTGGTGGGTGATTGTGATTTTTATGTACCTATGAGAAAAAAAGTTTAGTATTGATATAGGGCATTATGTTTCTAGTAGTATTAGATTTCAGAAGCTAACATGCATATGTTATTATAGAATAAGTTCACTATGTGATATGATTGAGATTTATTTTGGAAAACAACGTTCAATAAGTTCACCCTGTGATGTGATTGAGATTTATTTTGTAAAATAATGTTTAAGTAGACGCTTGACCATGGGAGACCAAAAAATTAGCATTGAATTTATTATGAATGAGTACTCTATTTTTTGTGGTATTTATTTTTAGGTCTTTAATTGGGTTCACATAAAGCTTCATCCAAACTAGCATGATTATGACTATGGTATCAAGGATCCTTCTAATGGTAAGCATTCCCACAAAATTCTAAGATATTAACCTTGGTTCTTATTTTTTATAAAAGCTTATAATTTGGTTAAGCCTTAAATTACTTTAACTTACTAGATATTTAAGTGGAATAAATTATTATGGTTTATCCTTCTGAATTTCTAGTCTTGAGTATTATGTGAAATAAGGCTTATTTTTTATAGTCAATTCCCATGGGCCACGTTTAGAAAAATATCTTGATGAAAGAGCAAAAAGGGTTAGAATACCACAAGAGAGAGTGTTATAGTCATTGAGTTATTCAACATGTGGCATAATGGTTTGCTAACCATTGTGACCTTTGGGCTTGACCAAATTGATCAAGGATATGACTAGGGCTATGAATCTTAGGATATCGAGGATATTTTGTTAAAAGAACTAGATGAAGAAGAGATTATAAATTTAGGTAGAAGAAAACACACAGAAAATTATTTTATAGTTGTTGAGTAAACAACAAAAAAATTGCATATGGCCACGAAAACATGGAATTATTTGATTCATTAAATTCACTTAGTGCTACCAAAAAAACTACAAAGACTTTAAATTTTGTAAAAGAAAGAATATTTTACATACATTGGACTAGGTGAGGTAGAATTTTGTGGGGTCACAAAGCTGCCATTTTTGAAGGGAACTTGCAGCTTCATGAGGTTTTGTCTTTATTTGTATTAATCCCTGCCTTTCAACTGAACCACCATTGACCACCTCTATTTTACATATAAAACCCTAATTTCTATGTGTTCTAAGTTTGAATACCTTTTCCCTAATAATGACTTAAAAGTCTTCCCTAGTTTATATCAATGTCTGCATTTAAACTATGATGTTGAGTTTTAAGGCCTACAATATAAATCTATGCTCAATCAAAATATTTTAAGGTACATGTTTGAAATTAAATTACAAACAAGTTAAAAATTTTTAAATTAAAATCACTTGTGTAGTATAAACGTATCCTACTATCTTTGCAATTACTTGTAAACCTAGCTCCAGTGTCTTTTCCCCATTCATTAAAACTAGAACAACTAATTTATCACTAAAAATGATAATATTCAAAAAGACATAGGTAAACACAAAACTTAAAACTTGTATTAAAATCACTTTAAAGTTATAACAAAGCTTCTATTCTTAAATTTCAAAGTTATAACTATGTTTAAGTTTCTTAGCATAGAAGAATGAATCAAAGAACACTTGGTGGTTGCAATTAGTGCCAGCAACCAACAACCTTGTAATATACCCTACCATCGTGTGCTAGTAGTGACCTCTTTCATCTACCATGACTCCTTAATACCAAAAAAAAATGTGTATTAGAAGCAAGAAAGGTGCCATTTTTTTAGACACACTATCCATGGATTAATTAGCATTACAAGGAATGGAGAGAGAAGGGGACATCTACTAGTAGGTAGGTTGCCCGGTAATTATGATAGTTATTTATCTTGATTGATGTTGTTCTGATTGATGTGAAGATGGAAATAACATAAAAAAAATTTAACCAATCAATTTGCATGAATAATAATATTATATGTCACCACTTAAATAGCCTATAACTTGTTTATAGAAAATACTTTACATGTTTTTAACATGTGGATCTATGCATTCTGACTGGGCTAGATAGGGAAGATTAATAACTAGTTAATTCTTTATGTAAGCTAATAGTCCCTCCCTTAGAGACTAATAATCTATTATTGATAATATATTGGAGGATAATCCTATTTTAATAGGAGATCCACATGTATGTTATCCAAGATAAGTCAAAGTTTACATTCTTAGCACCAACCACCAAAACTCCACTTGCATGGACATGGAGTATGTTTTGGAAGCTAAGTCAAACTGTAATTATCTTTTACCAATTATGTTTGGTGTTAAACTCCTTTTCATGCATGTCACCTTTTTTCCCTTTAACCCACGTGGATTATCAATTACGGTTGGTGGAACATGTTTTAGCCTTTGGTTATTTTGAGAGATATTTTAATAAAACATTATCCTCATATTCCTTACCTTTGGAGCTTACCATGCATGCTTTGCTCCTTAACATGCACCAAACTTTTTAATTTCAATGTGGATACCAACTTTGTTATGGTTGGCGGTCTTGGTGGGATGTGGAATGTGTTATTTAAGTGGGATGCATTATTAAATTAAATGTATGGCACTAAAATCCTTTACCCACTTTTTAGGGTCATCATTTGCCTTTTTGCATGATCACAATTTTGGTGGGAAGTTTTGGTTGAAGATAATAGTAACATGGACCATATCATTTATGGGCAAGTTTTTTGATAAATTAAGCATGGCATTTTAACATCTCATAAATTATGGGATTTTATTCCTTCTTATTTTTATGCAGCCTATATGGAGTTTAACCATACTGTGGGAAAATGAAGGTTGTTAGCCAATGTTGGCTATTAACAACTTTATTTAATTTTATATTATGGATGACCTAGAGATAGAGAACAAAAAATAGAAGAAATATAGATTATATTTTTTTGAACAGGGGCAGAATTTTGAAATCCCTGATTGAGGCTATTTTGCCTATTGTAGAATCTTTTGTTAATTTGTGTAAATTATAGAGAGGGATTTGTGAAAACAAAAAGTTAGTTTATAAACCTTTTTAGAGTGTTTACCTCCTTGAAGAGAGATAAATTCCCCATTTTGAAGATATATATTTGCAAGTGGTCATTTTAGAAATGAAGGATATTTGTGATTTGTGATCAAAGTTCTTCAGAGGTTGATCAACCAATTATAAGTTATTCATGGATGTAACTTTTAATAATTATATTTACATCTTATTTAAATGGAACAGTTTGAATGAACCTGAGAATGTAACTAATTAGTGAACTTTGTAAACAATATCTAGTCTCTATTTTATTATTTTATTTCAGTTTTCCATTAGTATATCAATTTTTAATTATTATTTATATTTAGAATTTAATTACTAAAATTTAATTAAGAGACTATTTAAAGAGGATAAAAATGTGAATTTAATGTTTTTTTAACTAAATATTAAAATTATATTAGTTTTAAAAAAAAACTCATTTAGATTTGTTCAGTTAATTTTACATTCAAATTAAAATAAAAGTCAATTCCTTTGATTTAAATAATTTTTGGAAAAATGACTTATTTTAAAAATCCATTTTAAATGAACAATATTGATTAGCAAGGGTTAATTATTGTTTATGGATCAATTTGGTATCAGAGCAGTTGATCAGCAGGGTTTAATAGTGTGGTTTACTTGTGGTTAACAGTTTCTTATTTAACAATTTTTGCAATCAGTTCAGTTGTGTGTTGAATATAGGAACAGGTGAACTATGGGCAAGTTGTCAAAATGGGAAAATCTCAATGAACTTGAGTCATATAATCAATAGTTCCAAGAAGATAACTCTCTATTGAGATCAAAATTCTACTCCATGGAAGAGGAGATTGAAAAGTTGAAATATGATTTGTAGACCAAGGATGAACTCTTGATAAAGTTGTAGAATGGTGAAAGAATGAAGGAATTGTCTTCCACATCAGATACAGGTAACAATGATATATGAATACATTTTAAGTAAGTCATCATGTATTACTTCCTCTCATTTAGTTTCAGATATTATTTTTGGTTTTTCGAAAAACACACTAAGGGTATTAGGTCTAAATTGTTAGATAAAATGGGATTTGAAGAAAGATGCCTTGGTAAAAATTGACAAGGCATAACTGACCCCATACAGATAGAGGATAGGCCTTGTTTTTTAGGTTTGGGGTATACCAGTGAGCGAATGGAAATTGGAGAAAGTTCCAAATCCATAGAATGAAGACAAGCTTCCAACTACCAAGTATATAAGCCACTAGCCTTTTAAAATAAACCATCATAAGTGGATGATATGTGTAATAGAACTAGAAGAAGAGGTATTGAGATTCCACCTCCTCTTTCTTACACAACACATAGCACTCGAAATATGGTAAATTCTAAAACTTTTAATTCACTCTTTCAATTTGAACAATATGGCTATGATATATAGAAAATGTGGTATGCTTTTCCTTGTACTTTTTATGGGTTAAGTAATCATTATGTTGCTTATTGTTGGAAAATAAAATATCTGCTAAAGAAGTTATTGACTTTTTAATAAGATAAGGTAGGTGCTAATGATCAAATCATCATTTAGAAGCAAGAAATGGTAAACATATTTCCTCATCCAAGAAGAAAGACAAGAAGAAATTTTACACTCATTGTCACAAGAGTGGACATAGAGTTGAGAATATTGAAAACTACAACCATCATACTATCCTAAACCTATTAAATATTCCAATGTATATTTCAATTATGAAAATAATGACTTATTATCACAATATTTTTGGTCTAAATATCAATGCAGTTTTTGTGGATTAGATAATCACCATGTTGCCTTATGTTGAAAAAGAAAACTAGCTAGTAGAATATCTTTGTTTTCTAGGGAGAAATAAATGGGTAATAATTATTTTACTCTTTATAATCTGAGTGGTCACCAAAATGATAAATGTTGGGTATTACATCAACAACTATGTCCTATGTATTACAGGAAGACATCCATGAAGAATGATGCATTTGTAAGTAAACATAAAGTTTTTTCAAATCCAACACTTTCATATATGACCCATGTAGCTATTCAAATATTTATTGAGGAAATTAAACCATCTAAATAGGAAAATGTGATAAAGTGGGTTGGTTAGCAATTATTTAGTTTCATGTTTGCATAGCTGTGATATTTTATTAGCATGCAAATGTTCAAACTAATTTTGGAATTCCATTGAAAGGAATATATTTTAGTTTTGAACATAATTTTTGGAGCTACCAGCTATGATAAAATATGAGTGACATGTTTATCATACTTGGATTATTTTCTTATATTTGTGGTTTTGCTAAGCTCTATATATTTCTCCTGAATAAGCTTTTGAGTTCCTGATGCATTGGTAAAAGGAATTAACTCATGTTTAAATTTGGAGATATTCTCAAATGATTTTAAGATTTGAATATGGTTTATTGGAGTAACCTGTAGAGAAAAGCCAAGGGACAAGTTTATCATACTTAGATTATTTTTCTCACATTTGGGTTTTTGGAAAAACTTCATTTTTAAACTTAACAACAGTATATGTATATTATATGGGGCATGATCAATATGTCTATTTTGGGAAATTTTGAATTTTAGTATATATGTTGTCAGTTACATTATGCAAATAGAGGCTTATAAGACCCTTTTTGGGCACCATTTGTAATTAAAATAATTATACAAACTTTTTGTAGCCATGCATGATATTTTCAAATTATATAAATCCCTCATTTAATTTAGGCATTTAATTTATAACTATCAAATATGATTACAATTATCATGTATATTTATTACACTAACAAATTGGTTTGCAGTTGCACTTGGTGATCATTTTGTAGTGATTGGCAAATTCACCATTTTGGAGATGTGATATTTGAGCTGGTAGTTTACTTCTATCTACAAATTGGTATTGGGTAAATATTTTTTTCACTGGCATTTCAGGGATTCAATTTGATTTTTGAATCATTACCATGATATTTTGCAATGATGTTTAACAAAGTGAACCATTTGTAGATTTAGAGAGTGATTTGACCTTTTGGGGACCAAAAAGGTTTTATTAGAGAAGTTTGATCTAGAGGATTTTCATATGGTTTGAAAAAATTTAGAAAAGACAAATGTCGTAATGGAAAGTTGACACATGGCAAAAATATAAAGAGTTTATACAATTAATTTTTATATTGAAAATATTTTATGCTAATGTGTGTTGTGTTGCAGATGTGGGACCAAACTGACCTTTACCCACATTACTCGTTATCAACTTTGCCAGCCATATAATTTCTCTAATGCCACCAATTTATTTATTCCACATCATCTAATTATTTTCCCACTGTAATTCCTCCATTTTCCCATTTTCAAAATATTAATTAAATATCTTATTTAATGGTTTTTTTATTTTACCATGGGATATGTTTAATTAATTAAATATCATATTTATTAAAACCTTGGGATATTGTTTGAATAAGATATTCTTGATAAGCCATTGGAGGATAATCTTATTTTAATAGGAGCTCCATGTGTATGTTAGCCAAGATAAGTCAAAGTTTACATTCTTAGTGCCAACCACCAAAACTCCACTTGCATGGACATGGAATATGTTTTGGAAGATAAGTCAAAGTGTAATTATCTTTTACCAATTATGTTTGGAGTGAAACTCATTGCCATGCATGTCACCTTTTTTCCCTTTGACTCACGTGGATTATCAATTACGGTTGGTGGAATATGTTTTATCCTTTGGTTATTTTGGGAGATATTTTAATAAAACATTATCCTCATATTCCTTACCTTTGGCACTTAACATGCATGCTTTACTCCTTAACATGCACCCACATTTTCAATTTAAATGTGGATACCCACTTTATTATGGTTGATAGTCTTGGTGGGATGTGGAATGTGTTATTTAAGTGGGGTGCATTATTAAATTAAATGTATGGTGCTAAAATCCTTTACCCACCTTTTAGGGTCATCATTTGCCTTTTTACATGATAACAATTTTGGTGGGAAGTTTTGATTGAAGATAATGCTAACATGGACCATATCATTTATGGGCAAGTGTTTTGATAAATTAAGCATGTTGTTTCAATGTCCCATAAATTATGGGATTTTATTCCTTCTTATTTTCATGTAGCCTATCTAGAGTTTAACCATACTTCAATAAAATGAAGGTTGTTAACCAATGTTAGATATTAACAACTTTATTTCATTTTATATTGTAGATGATGATCTAGAGATAGAGAATGGAGGAAATACGGATTGTATTTTTTTGTATAGGGTCAAAATTTTGGAATAGCCCAGTTAAGGCTATTTTACCTATTGCATAATCTTTTGTTAATCTGTGTAAATTACATAGAGGGATTTTTTAAAACCAAAAGGTAGTTTATAAACCTTTTGAGAGTGTTTGCCTCCTTGAAGAGAGAAAAATTTCTCATTTTGAGAGATATATATTTGTAGTTGATCATTTTAGAAATGAAGGATATTTGTGATCTGTGATCAGAGTTCTTCAGAGGTTGATCAACCAATTACAAGTTATTCATGGATGTAAGTTTTAATCATTGTATTTACATCTTATTTAAATGTAATTGTTCAAATGCACCTGGGGATGTAGGCAATTGGTGAACCTCGTAAACAATATATGGCCTCGATTTTATTATTTTATTTCAATTTTACATCAGTATATCAATTTTTAATTATTATTGATATTTGGAATTTAATTACTAAAATTTAATTAAGAGACTATTTTCAAAGAAAAAAAAGGCGAATTAATTATTTTTCTAATTGACTATTAAAATTATGTGAGTTTACAAAAATACTCATTCAGAATTATTCAATTAATTTTACATTCAGATTAAAATAAAAGTCAATTCCTTTTATTTAAATAAATTTTAGAAAAATAACTTATTTTTATAAATCTATTTTAAATAAACAATATTGATTAGCAAGGGCTAATTACTATTTATGGATCACCCATTGCCCCTTATAGCTAGAACCAGAAGGTATAAGTGATGGGATGGTCCCTATGGTTGTTTCTCCAACCCCTATTTTTTTAATTAAATTTGATGACCCAATGGAGAAAGACATTTCACTAAAACTAGTGGATTCTAACTCCCTTCTAAGTGGAAAGCCTAAAATCAATGTTAAAAGGTTGAAAACTAAGTCCAATTCTGACCCATTCTTGGGTTCATCCTATGGAGAGGATGGTAAATAATTCAATGGACCTTAATGGGGTGTCGAGGACACTAATAAGAGAGCTAAAGGGAATAATATGCCTCAATGTTTCACAAGGTTGTATCAAAACAAAGGAGGCTCTAAGTCCTCTAGTCTGTAGAGGTAGACCCCCTCCTTCCCCTTGTTATGAATATTATTAGTTAATATGTGAAGAGCCTTGAATCCACTTATCATAAACCTATTGTTAGACAATTTAAGAATTTAAGGGATGATATTAATTTATATTTATTTAGGAAGTTAATTCAATTGGTTATAAGCTAGACTCTTATGATCAATTTTATTTGTCCAAATGCTTCCCTTTTCTCTATGCGTCATTTCAAAGGGAAAGGTAAAACCTCATATCTTCTTAATCCAAAGTGGGGAGGGTCTATGGATGAGCATGGTTCATCCCCATGTCACAGAGTAGTATGGATTATCATCTAAAATGATAATCATACCTTTGGGATTTTTAATGTTTATGTTCTAAATGATTATAGGGAAAGGGTTGATTTATGGAATTGTCTTAAATCTAACCTGAAAGACATCCCATGGATTATGGGGAGGTATTTTAACATGGTTGAGGAGGAAGAGGATAATTAGGGTGGTGAGACACATGCATGGAAAGGCAATGAACTCTTTTTCTAGTCGAAGCTCAAGTGTATTCACAAGATCTCTGATCTACTTAACCAAGGTAAAAAAATAACAAAAGCATCTAGTTTACATGGTGTAATAACCAGGACAACACTAAGAGGGTGTATTATAAGATTGATAGATTCTACTTCAATAATAACATGTTTAGAACTTAGCAGGATGAAAATAGTAACTCAATGAAGGTGTTTCCTTTCACCATCTCGGATCACCACCCCATTGAGATTAATATCATCTTAAACATTGACCTGGAGGTGGGTGTTTTTGATTGGAAAGGCCTTTTTAAACTCAATTTATCCCTCTTGGATAACCTTGACTGTAAAGTGGGTATATGTTCATGAAATATTGGTAATTTTACAATGGACTCCAATATTGACAAGTGGAATAGAAGTATGGGTTTGTGTAAAAAATTTACTCAAATCTATGGTCAGCATAAGGCCAAGATGAGACAAAAAAATTCTCGTATCACCCAAGAAAATTTGATCCTATTTGAATATGCCTTGTAGAATGATACTATTAATGTTCTCTTTCTTGATGAGCTTTTTGTGCTTAAGCATGAGCTAAGACAACACTAAATGTATATACCTAGAGGTGCTCAGGTTTGATGTAGATAAATTAGCTCAAGCTAGGGAATAAAGTATCTAAATTATTTTTTTAATTATTGAAATTAAAATAGTGTAGAAAAAAGATCCCTATGATTGACCATGGTGATTTTGTGTCTAGTGATCTAATTGAAATGAAAAAATCATTTTTCTCTTTCTACTCCAATTTGTTTTCTCAGATGGCTCAAATCCTTATATTAAGATTGATAGGGATATATGTACTAAATATATTCCTAATAAAGTTTCCATTGAACAAGCTACTTTTCTTGACATTGAAATTTTCTTAGATGAGATAAAAACTATAATTGATTCTTTGAAGGATGACAAAACCCTAAGAATTGATGGATTCCCTATTGAGTTATATAAATCAAACAAGGACTATATTGCACTTGAATGCCTTAGAATTTATATGGAAGACATTGAGGATAGCTCTCTGGGTTCTAATACTAACAAAGGAGTTTCCAAACTCATCCCTAAGGATAGAGATTAAACCTAGGTTAATAATTGGAGGCTAATCACTCTTTTGAATGTCTCTTAAAAAATCTTGGCTAAACTTCTAGCTAGGAGAATCTCATCTATAGTACATATTATTATTTTAGAAACTCAAATTGGTTTTTTTAAAGGTAGATATATCCTATATAACCTCATCTCTAGCTGGGAAGGCATACATTGGGCTCAAAACTCTAGTCAATATATTGGAATGATCTTTGTGAAAAAGCCTATGATAGAATTGAGTGGACATATATTGATTTGATGCTAAAATCCTTTGGCTTTCAAGATAGGTTCTATCAAATGGTGAATGTCCTATTTAAGGATGCTTTTATTCTGATTTAGGTTAATGGAAAGCTTACTGAATATATTGAGCTTTAAAGGCCAATTAGACAAGGATGCCCCCTTGCCCTTTCCTTATTTGTTATAATGATTTAAGCCCTACACTATTTATTGAGAAGTATTGTTGTTGGTCTCCTGATCAGAGGTAGTCATACTTATCCCAATCTTGGTTTCTTGGCACAAATAATATTATCTCTACCTCATAAATAGGCTACTCTTGATTGTCTATGGCCACTTGAAGAGAGACGTTGTGTTTTGGAACTTATTCAAGTTTTTCAAGCTCCTCTATGAGGTCTAAAACATGTTCCCATGTTTCAACATGGTCTTCTTAAGGCACACTCTAATTATGTCTTCTTTTTAATCCATATTTTCAATATCATTCTCAAGTGCTTCTTTCACTATTGTAATTTTATGTTCATTGGCAAGCTTTTCTTGGAAACAAGGAGTGAGTTTCTCATCTTCAATGAAGTTAGGAATCTCAAAACCCAAATGTACCTCTTCTTAGCTATTTGAAACTTCTTGAAGGTTGTTTATTTATTCTACAACTAATAAAATTTGGTCAAGTATACCCTCCATTCATACTCTTTAGGACTATCATTCTAAAGAAGAGTGATTTCCATGTCATCAAATAAATATTCAAGATCATCTTATTCTTAGCCAACTGGTATGTCTTCCTTTTAAAGCTCACCTTGATATTGAATGTGTTATTAAACATAGAGATTAGGCTTACATTCTTGACCACTTTCTTAACTAGGAAGAATTATATTCCCCTCATCAAGAGGCTGATCCTTCTCTTGCTCCAAGGCTGAAATTGAATTTTCTAATTTGGTATGTCTTTGAACAATGATATCCTTTTCATTTCTGATCAAAGTACCTCTCTCTTCACTAATTTAGACATCTTGAGAGGAATCTAGTTACAGATCAGTTGTAATCACCATCTTACATCCTTGTTCACATTTAGGAAGACCATCTATCCATTCATCTTCAAAGAATGGTATGTTTTGGTATTCAACTCTATAGATTGATTTACACCTTTCTACACCAAGTGGTGTTACAAAAAAGTTTTGGGCTCTCATGATCAATGAGATTATCCCTCTCTTCTTTCCATTCAATAATGAATCCTTCAAACCTTGAAATGATTCATATTTTTAACTTCCTCCACAAGGACTTATTTCTTCATTTGAATGCTCCCTTAAACTGATTTCCAAGATGGGAAAGTTTTAGGTTCTTAAAGCTTCTCAACAAGGATTTCATGTTTGCCTTGGATTCCTTCTTAAATTGAATTCCAAGATTGGAAATATTGAGGTTCTTAAGGAGGGATGGGTGGGGCATGAATGGGAAAAGGCTCTTCCTTGGTCTCAATTCCCCAATATAAGTTTGTTCCACTTTGTTTATCCCATGACTTCACCACTTGAATTCAACTTGGAATCTTAAGGGACCTTTTGGGGGGCTCTTGAAGAAGGGGAATATAGTTTTGTGCCAAGATATCCTTATTATTTTCCCTCCAAGTAGCAATAAAAAACTCTAATTCTAATTTATCTTGATCTTCAACCCTCTCAACAATAACTTATTTCCTCTTTTGTATATTTTCTTGGATTGAATTCCAAGATGGGAAAGCTTAAGGAATGTGTGAAGGACTTGGGGTGTTGTGAAACTCACTTGATTCAATATTTTGAGGAAGAATGGGTAGATTAAAATAAGAATGAGTTGGAGTCAGATAAATCACATGAGGTTGATAGCATTAAACTTGTTTCCCTTCATGAACCATTAACTTGTCTTCTATGCATTGAATTAGACCACCTATGTCTACCATGTCACTAGTGAGTCTTTGTTGGTTCTCTCTCTTGATAAGTGCCATTCTCTCTTAATCAGCTACAATGAACCTCTCACATTTTTAATGAGATGATTAGGGGTGCTTAGACCATACTCCCTTTGTTTATCAAACTCTATCATATTCCTTTCATAGCCTAAGATTTTTTTTTTGAAGTTTGAGATAGACTAATTGGAAATGTGATTATGTTGACTAGGAGCAGCATGATATTGAAAAGGTTGATTAGAACGATCAATAGGTTACCAAGGAGGTCGAATTGTGGTGGGAGATGGCATATAAGACTGATAACCAGCTTGGCAATATTATTAAGGTAAAGAAGAAAGATGATGCTCTTGATAACAAGGCTAGTATGTCTCAACACATTGATGATAGGAATCAACCATCTATTGATATGGATCAACATAAGCTTTGCATGTCTCAACATGGGACTGATAATGATCAACATGTTGTTAATATGATTCACCAACTTGAGTAAAACAAAAATCAACTCCAAAATCAGCTATGAAACTTCATGAGGAAGGTAAAATATAAAGATTACTTGCTTATAATAATACCTAGGCTATTAAAACAAGTTTATTATGCTTAGATTCACCATTCTTTCTTTTGTTCATGCCTCTAAAGGATGATTCATTGAAGAGTGCACCAATCACTCTTCAATAGATGAAGTCTCTTAGTCCCACTAGGTGTGCTAGAATTGTTATCATCAAAAGTTTCACCCTTGAAAAGGTTGTTCAAACCTCCTCACTTAAGTGATGGCATGAAGACACCTCTAGGATTTTTTTGTCCTAATTAGTGAGGTGAATCTCTAGATAGGGATAGCTACCTTGATGCTATCACATTGAAATATTACTAGACCTATTACTTGCAAGGAAAAAGGGTAATAAAAACCGAAAGTAAACTAATCTAAGGAGGTGATGAACCAAATTAACACCCTCCACTTGACCATAATATACTAATAACATGAACTAGGCCTAAATATGATTACACTGTTCAACAAAAACCTTCAAGCATGAGTAATTGAACATGGAGGTCATAGATGATGTGTTGAATGAGAGTTCTAATTAAGAGGTCTAAAAAAGACACTAATGATTGAAATCCACTTTAAAACCATAAAAATCTACCTCAAATTCACCATGTGACCTACAATAAGACAATTTATTTGTAAAGAGGTAGGAGAGGATAAATGAGAGAGAGTAAAAGTACTACTACTAACATTCATCAACAATCACACAAATACACTAGTTGAAAGCATGTGAGAAGGTAAGAATCATCTTTATTCAAAATTTCAAGGAATAGTAAAATTTTTTAGCTGATCATTTGTTCACCATCCTCATCCAAAGGATCAATTACAATCCATTCAATTTTGTATATATAGGAAAAAGTGAGAGAAAGAGAGGAGGCATAGAAGTAACTCCAATGACAAGTGGCACTTCATCCAAGTTAGCTATAGTTCAAGGGGAGAGTCCAACATCATTTTTATCCATATCCTTGGTACATTTTGGTTTTTTTATGATTATATTATAGAGGAAAGGTGTAGAAGAGACTCTTTATCTCCTGAGATGACTCATCAACCTTGTTTAAAATTACCCACTCTTGGCCCAGGAGTTACAAACCCTTATTTGAAAATTGGCATTCTTAATCAGGCTTATTTGAACTCTCTAACTCCATACTCATCCAATTCCATGTTCTTTTCATCTTTTAATATTATTATAAATGAGTTTCACACTTGATCATGTTGTTAAGAGCCTGCAATTCACTATCTTGGTGCAAGATTGATCATCTCTCTTCTCTCAAGCCTAGTTAAACACTTTTAGGCTGTAATATCATCATGAATACCTATAAATAATTTTTAAGTTCAAAAATACTTATATATTGGCTAAAAAACACTTTTTAACTGGTTAGGAAGGCTTACAGGCCTCAAAACCCTATAAATTAGCTCTAAAAAGGTAGTGTTTTAGCCATATTTTTATAGATCTCCTTCCACACGTGTGAGATAGGGACTCATTCAGGTGTTTTTATGTGTGTATAGTTCATTAAATTATTTATTATTCCATTAAATGTCTTTTTAATTCATCATAAGGACTTTTATCTCTATCGAGCTCTTAAAAGGGTTTAAAGAGGGTTTAAAGTGGTCAATCATCTTAATGATGATTCATAAAGGTGAAAGATTCAATCCCTTATACAATTCAAAAAAATTATATCACACATGATTCCCCTTACATGGATAATATATTCATATCCCATACAAATCATCCTACAATATTCAAGCACAAAACTGAGCTTTATTGAGTTTCTCACAATGCAAAACAGGGTTTGGGAGGTGGTTGCCTACTTAAAGATGATTCATAGAGAATAAAGGCTTAATACATGAAAAAATTACATAATATGAAATTTTTTAAGCCTATATAACATTTTCAAACACCAATTTTACCCATGCAATACTTCCATGGATTTTTGAACCTAGAAAGATAGCCTCTCACCCTAATAAGACTGTGTATGAGAACAAGAGAGTTTTGGCTTGAAAATGCTATCTTGATGCTTGGTAAAAGTTGTAAATGGTATATTTATGTCTATTAAATCTTTTAAAAAAAATTAATTTGGTATTTAAATATCAATTTATCTCCCAAGGTTCTGTAACTTTGTTTCCATACCTTGAGGGTTTGTAGGCCACTAGGTCAGTCTAACCCTAATGGCCTAGTTTGGAGTTTACCTTAAAAATTTTAAAGCTAAAATAATTTTAAAAACATTAATAATTAAAATAAAATATTATAAACCTAAATTTAAATGTGATATTTCATATTGTCCTCACACATTTGAAGACAAGCCTAAAAATTCCCTAATTAGACCTGTAGGTGCACAGGCTAGGTTTCTGTTAGGATTTAAAAATATTTATTCAATTGATTTTAAGTATATAAAAGTTAATATACCATATATTAATATCACCATAACCTATCCAACCCTCAAAAAACTTTATACTTTTATTTTTATTTATCTTCATACAATCAGACCTGTAGGTGATGATTTATGCTTCTAGGCCTAATTAAGATTTCTCACCTTTGCACTACCCTCAATCCTCTTGGAATTAAATAAAAAATATTTTTTAATTTATTTTTAAAATTAAAACACCTATTTAACTATCCATATTCATGGTTCAATCAATTTTTAGCATATTTTCTCCAACTCACCAAAACCTACCTGTATGTGCTTATGGGCAACATGACTATAGATTTGAAGGTTTACCTCTTTTTTGGTATTTTAGACACCTTGGTGGTTTTCAAAATATGTTGGATATATTATTAATGTTAATAGTAACCCTTCGACATATTTTATCAACCTTTCTTATGACTCCCACATCACCATATGGCATTTCCTCTTACCTATTTATAACTAGGTTGTAGGTGGTTGTGGGGCTTAAAGCTCTTTCTATGTCATTGCAATTATTAAGCCTATTTTGAGGATTTGTGGTATTTTAGGCATGCCGATCATGTTTTATGGTATTATTTATATATATATATATATATATATATATATATATATATATATATATATATATATATATATATATATATATATATATATATATATATATATATATATATATGCTTCTGGTCTTTCAAGTTGGCTTTATTACCCCTTTTTATCTTTAACCTAATATACACAATCTATCTACAAAGTGCTTAGGAGTTGACTATAAATGCATTTTGGTTTCAAGAGTTCTAAGTGATATGGAGGGACATAAGACTTATCTATTTGTTTTAATCCCTCATTCACCTTCCACACCTGTTCACAAGGTTAATATCTTCTTGAAGACCTCAAAAATGTCTCCAAATGTTGATGTTGCCTATATGGTTTTATTAAGGCTCATTTAGTCTCTCTTGACTGCAAACTGAGGGTAAACCTTATTCAACTACTCTTTTTACACCTTGAGATCATGTAAAGGTGATAAAAAGATCATTTATGTACTTATTGACCTTATACAACTTCTTAATTATTGAGATAATCATCAACCTATTGAGTTGTTGATGTTGTGTATCTCTTTCACTCTTGAAGACTGCAAGTTCACCCTTGGTTTGTGCATGCACTAAATATATGCTTGGGATTACTACAGGGGTTCTTGAATTATAATTTATATAGTGTTATTAAGGTTAAAATAATCCTAAGAACATTCCATTCAACTCCTAAATGTGTTTCATTCTTCTCTAAGCCTCAATCACCTGCATTCAATTCTGCATCCTAACATTACATGGAGATTTACTATCTTTTTAGGATCACACATGCCAAATGGAACGTGAGATGCCATATGAAAGGATTGTACAAACAATTTAGATCCTTTTCCATTTCTCTTATTCTTTCAATGGGATTAAAATTGCTATTTCAATGGGAAAACTGAGCTTGTAGGGGTTTTGTAGGATTTTAGACCACCCTACCTTCTTAGCAATCATTCATAAAACCTATCCATTTGAAATCATGGCTAATGCATGGAAACTCAAGGTCATTATGGTACCATATTTATCCAAGATATTTTTACTTGGCCTTATCTCTCATATCCTACCAAGCATATGAAAATATCTAGTATGAGCTTGCCAAGAGCTCAATGGGAGAATGGAAGTGTTTTTTTCTTTCTTTGGACATGTGTAAGCTTATTGAGCATGGGTTTTACCTAGGGATGATGAAGAGACAGCTTTTAAAACCTTTCCACCTACAAATGATCCCTCCAAATATGTACAAGTGACTGAACTATAATCTTTTAACATTGAGATTAAAATAACTAACTATTTTTCTGATCTAAAACTATCATATTATGAAATGCCTACCAACTTCACAAAAAAAACCTTCTCACAATTCATTTATAAGTGACTTGTTACATGATTTCCATCTTTTTGAGGTTTAAAATGGTCTTTAACAAGTTTACACATGTTAATGATGTATAGAGAAGGTTCAAAATGACTCATTAACCTTGGATATATCATGAAACTTATAAGACATCAAAGGATCCTTTAAACATGTTAAAACCTCACAATATACCGCCTTTCATATTGACAATAATGACTTGTGTAAGGGAAGACACTAAAAGGCTTAAATACTTAACAAATATCTTTACATTAACTTTCCTAAAAGAACCTAAAACTTTACTAAACACAAAAAAGATACCATCCTAAATGACTATTTAAAGACCCTAGATGGCTATCAACAAAGTTAAAATGAGCTAACTAGCAAATTTTTTATGAACCTGATCTATGGTAGCCAAAATTTGGCTAACAATGCCACTAGTGGAAACCAATGAAATTATTTGTATTAGAACTAAATTAGCATTTAGAATATTTTATCAATATGCATTCATTGTGTCTGTCATCCATCAATTGAATATAGACAGATAGTTGGGAAAGAAAACTTTTCATTCAAAACTTTTTACATATATGAGGAGGAAACTATTGGCTAAGTTGTAAAAAGAAACTTCAGTATCATGCTTCCAAGAGCTAAGGGCATCTATAAGGAATAAAACTATATTGAGGCAAAATGAAAATAAATTTAATGAAAGTGAATTTTCAACATCTCAAGAGATTCAAATTTTTTTATTCAATGAAAAATCATTCAATATTGGAGTTGAACACTACCACCAAACTCCTCATAAATACCAATACATATCTCTTGATTCAACTACTGTTGATAGACTATTAGCTCAATGGTGTGTAATCATGTGCCTCTTCAGTGGGAGGTAATATTACTTTAAAAAAATTAATTGGTGATATTTTAGACATTGAACTTGAGTATGAATTATAGGATCCAAATACTAACTTATACATCATCGATGGATAACATAACATCAAATCCATGAAAATTATTTTGAAAAACTATGAATTTTTTTTTTTATGACAAAATAAAATAAATATTAGCTCATATTATTTTTGTCAAAGGCACAATATATTAGGTAATCAATATCTACAAATAACAAAATATGGTCAAAAAATAGGTTTCAACAAAATTTATTGACCAGTTGTACAAATGTAAGGTGTTGTAGATCATGGAAAAAATCATAACACCCTAGTTCAAGTTGTGATAAGGTATGCAATCAGAAGATACTTGAAATATTTAATTCAATTAAAATAATAATAAAATGAATAAAAAATATTATTTAATTACTCTATATGCTTAATTAATGTAAATTATTTTTATGCTTACATACAAGCGTTTGAAGAAGAGATTATGAATTGTTTTTTTAAAAATAGAAATTAAACAGCCTTAGTGATAAGTTGTCATTTATCAGTCTTCCCAATGACATATGAGAAAATGAGTTTTGATTTTTTATTTATACATAAATGGTGGCCTGGATTGCATCTCTAAGAAATACAATGACCCATATTTCAAGCCAAATTCAATGGATAAATTTACAATAGATTTATTTAAAGGCATAAGGGTTATGTTTACAAAAGAATTGGATGTACTTATGGATAGAGTTATGAGTAGATAGATTTGAATGAAGGTGGTTGTTGAACATGGTGTGAAGGCAAAAACTATAAGTACTTATTATAAAAGAGTGAAGGAGACTAGAGTCTCAATGGTAGAAACTATAAACTATTTGAATTCATGAGTTTTTGAATAAGTAGTTATGTTGGGGTGCGATGTATCAAACGTGATAGAAACTTTTCACATGTATGAAACTCACTTTATTCAACTCTGTGAGGAATTCAAAAATGTAAAGAGAAGAAAAATAAATCAAATATGGTAAGGTATTTAAACAAAAATAGAAGAGAATACAGTAATATCAAAGGATTTCATCAACCTTCTGGAACTATATGTATCATTAGTTACTAAAAATTCTCAAGAAATGAAGGAAGATACTTATGAGTTCACATGTCAGTGTATTTTTCCTTTTATTTGGATAAAACATTAGGATCACTAGAACACCATGTTTATATTAGTCTAGAGGTGCTTATTACAAACTTTTACAGCATTTTCATTGATGTCACACAAAGTGATATTATAGATATATTCTTTTGTATTGGGTCTAGTACAATAAATTGTGTAAATATTTCTTGTTCTAGTGCTCAAAGCTTACTTGTTTCATAATTTTGTACGCATATATATGGAAAAGGATTAAAAAATAATGAAATCATTTCCAAAGAATGTTACAGGATTTTGTATGAGGAAGATGGGTTTGAGGGACTTTAGATGGTTTTTAGCATTTATGGTGTCTACAATTGAAAAGATGAAGTTGATGAAGAAGTGGGAATAGAACTTGGCTAATTACACATTGAATCCTAGGACATTGTGAGGCCAACTAATATCACGATTGTCTTATCAGAACATTCATTAAAGTATGAGAGGTTTGTCAATTTTTTGGGAGCACATTTATCAAGATGAAGCACAAACTCATCCTTTGTTTTAGTACTTCATGGAGGCACAAATGTGATACAAGTTATGACAACTTTAAAGATGACTTTATTGATATGCATAGTGAAAAATAAAAAATATGAGATGTTGCTTAAACAATACTAAAAATATCTTATGACACCCTGGGTAAGTACATGATTTGATAATTATATCATAAAATTTACATAATTACACACTAAATTGTTTTCATAGTTGAAAACAATCCTTTGGATCATAAGTTTTAAATATATAATGTACTACTAATTATTGAATTATCTACATTGCATTGTTTATACGAATTTACATCCCCTAACCTTAGATATTAAAATTTTTTGATACATTTGAGAAGTTATGGGCAACCACACATTATATATAATTTTGGATTCTCATTCTAAACTTGTATGTTTCATGTTGGTAAAAATTGTTAAGTCATTATAAACAATGATGAACATAGATAATGGATTAAATAAATACTCAACTTCAACTCAAGGGGAGACAAGTAAATAAATAGATGTCACATCTAATCGAAAAGATGAAATTCAACAAGAACATGCAATTAGTTGTGGTAAACATATCAACTACATCAAAGCATGCACTAAAAATTATCACACTTGGCTCCCAAAAATGTATTAATTATTACTTAATAATAAATTATTAAAGTTTTCATGACTAAGTCCCAATACAGTTGGTTTGATTATGTTTGTCAAGTATTGAATAATTATAATTTTAAATTTTTGTGTAGATTTGACTAGATATGATCTACAATATGTGTAAATTCCTAGGAATACAGATAAAATATTAACTGACATATTACTATAATAACATTCAAAATAAATAAAATATAAATTTGAGTCTCAAAATTATTATTGTCTATAGTGCCTCTAAAAAAAATTTATTTGTTCTCGATGTGGAAGGATTGTTAATTGAAAAATATTCTTTGAAAAAGAATAACACTACATTCCAATTCAACAATAAGAAGATACAACCAAGATAATATTTGACCTAGTTTTTAATGGATGTGTCCATACAATTTCAATAAGAATTTTGGTCTATGTCTAATACAAATGTCAACATACAAAAAATTGAAATGAAACTACTGATAAATGTTAAAGTGGATACATGTCTTATATTTTTTTGGAATCTGAGCATTGTAAAAAAATATAGAAATATTTATTAAGAATTTGGAGATTTGGAAGGAACCTAAAATTATTTTTATTTTTACAAGCATTATTGTAGTCAACCCACTAAACAAATGTGTAGCTCAAAAAAAACTTTTATTACAATAAAAAAAAAATATAACTAAAAAATGATTTATGATGACATTATTTATACAATTAACATTGATTAGAGATGTAGATGATGTAAGATTTTTTTGTAAAAATACATAATTTTTTGTACACAAACAAGTGTTGAGCTATATAATGAATGAAATTGAGTATACACTACTTATATAAAGTAAATTTTGTGAGTATATTTCAAATGACATTATTATCTAATGTTAATATTGATTCTTAATTAGATGTTTTTATTCATATGTAGTTTAGTTCTCAAATAGGTTTATTAAATATACTTTAAATTTAAGGAAAATAGTTTTTTGTATTTTTCTAATATTTTTTATATTAAGGTTTTAAGTTTTTTGGATTATTAACAATTTTTTAATAAATAAATATTATTGAAAAAATGAATTTTGCCCCAAGAAAATTTGCTATTATGATTTTTTTCCCAAATTTTTTTGCTACTATGAATTTCTTATAAATAATTGAATCTTTGAAGTACATTCTAAAATTAAGTATTTAACATAAAATATCACAATGGTGTCAAGAAATTTATTGTAATAAAATATTAATAACTCATCATTTATTTAAAAACAATTTTTGTATTGGTTGACTATTTCAAATATTATCATTCCACTTGGAAGGAAGTTGTTGATATTGGGAATGGAAACAATGTCGTTTAGAATTCTAGGGACCACTAAATTTAGAACATCGACCAAACACCCAAACTGATCATATTTATTTTACCAATACTTCAGTCATACATTTATCCATGACTTGTTAAATATTAAAAAGAAACATTTGATATTGGATTGTGGTTTACATACTTGAACTCAAGAGTACAACATTTTTCATTCAACACTTCGAATGACTATGAAATCTGATTTTTTTTCTATGTATCGGATATCATATTACAAAATTAATGACAAATTTATCAAATCAAAAAAGTAAATATTGTGTCAATATACATTAAAAATATGAAAAATGTTCTAGACAAGTACATGCACTTATATGGGACAAACAACATATTATTCATAAGCGAGAAAATATGGTTTGTTTGTGACAAAAAAAAACTATTTTATTTAGACTACCTCTAAGCTAGCAATTTGATGTCACACTGCATTCCTATAAAAAAATATTCACACTTATATACATGGTTATTGGAGCCACACTCAAATATGTGTTGTTCTTTAAAAACATACAAAAGAGTAATTAGCAAACTTTTATTGAGCTATCTTACTACTATTACATAATTTATATTTGTTACAATAAGATATATAAACAAATGCGATAATATTTGATTAAATTCTATAGTGAGATATGAAACCATTTTGAAGTATAAAAGTGATAAGTACAAGTTATAAAATATTACTAAGTTGCATATTTATATGGAAGTTGATTAATTTTATAGTATACTTGAAATTATTTTTGTATCTATAAACAAAGGCAATTATTTACATACATATAAAAAAAACTGTCAATATAATAAGTTGAGTAATTAATCTATAATTAATGAGATAGTATTCCCACTCAAATGCTAGTAACATATTGTAAAATGGTGACTTTAGTTTACAATCTAACTCAAATTTTTACTCTTATCTTAATCTATTTTGATGAAATTTAAATCGACCCAAATCGAAAAAAAGTTGAGCATTTCAATGAGATGTAAATTGTAGCCTTTATATATATAATGGATCATAGAATCATCATTGAGAATGGTCATCTATGTCATTGTTCTCATTTTAGATAATCTTATATTGATCATAATATTTTTAGATTGAGAATGACATTGTATCTCATTTATGTGATACGCATTAGTTTCTTGTCAAAATATGGGTTTAACATGATCCACATATCTTATTTTTAATATGTCACATCATTTTAACCCATATCCATTCGCAGTGTTAACGGGATTCTTTAATGAATTATTTAGCATATTAAAGATAAAACTACAAAATTTAACAACCATATCACAACACTAGATATCCATAGATGTCTTTCATGGCATCTTATGGACATGGACACAATAATTTAATGTCTACTATGGTGTTAAGGGGTTGATGTAGCAGGGATTTCCTAGGTGTACAATTCTTCAAGTGTATGAAATTACACATCGCAATCTTTGATTAGATCAAACTTCCTGGCATTCTGATAACTCTGACAAATTTGGATGTATGAAAACACATAGAGATATCTAATTAGATCAAACCTCCCATGTCTCTAACAACTCTAACAACTTTAGGTCTACAAGTACACGTGGTGATATCTAATTAAATTAGGTCTCTTAGGTATCTAATAGCTCTAACAACTCTAGGTGTATGAGTACACGTGGTGAACTCTGATTCAATCTAGCCTCAGAGTGCTCTAACAACTTTGACTTGGAGGAAGGTTTCTTACTTTTCATAATTAACCTTCAAGGAGGTGGCTGGTTGGACTCCAAGATTGATTCTCCAACTCTAGGACTGACACTCTAGGACTTGCTTGTCTTCCAAATTTTTTATGAATAAAAGAGATATTTTAAAAAAACACAGTGGGACTCATCTCTTCAAAACCAATAGCCAATCAAAGATATTTAAATACACACAAATTGGGCTTGATCAAAACTGCAATAAAAAAACTTAGAGAGTGATACGATAAACACCTAAGATTTTAAAATCAGATGAGGTTAAGATTGAGCTCAATAAAAAGAAAAAAAATACCTTGCAAGAGTCCCCTTTTATTTAACATGATCATGTCCATGTCCCACACTATGAAAAAATGCGAACAAGGATTTAGTAATTATAAAAAATATAAAGACCAATTGAGAATAATTGTGAAAATCAATGCAGTAAAAGCAAAAAATATAAAGAAAATTGTTATTCTTATTTCTAATTAACAATACACAATATAATAATATTATCACTTATGAAGCTAATAAGTCAATATAATCTTATAGACTTGCACAGAATGATCACATGCTCATTCTACATGTCAAGATAAGTCTTTTTTTAATATGGTAAAAGGGTTCCTATTGGGACCTCACCCATATAAATATATTATAACTTAATACATTCACGTCTTTAATACAAGAAGAAAGATAAATAGTATACTGAAAGAATTTAATGTAAAGAAGGAAGATAAAAGAAGGTATGTAATAGAAAACTTGATAAAAAATATTAAATTTATTAGAAAGTTTAACATTTCTTTTCTTTCTCAGACACAGTTACATCATATCAGTCTAAGAATGCCTTCATTCAAGAGTAGAATTCACTAGGTGTGTTCTTACCCATGAGAATTCAAAAAATCTCTTGAGAAAATATAACACGCATGTTATACTTTGAGATAAGTTGTTTCATTGTCAATTTTTGGGCAGAGAGAATGGTTTGGATTGAAGGTAGACCTGGAGGGTGACTAACATGTTCAATCATTCATAAATGTTCATCAAGAAGGCTGACATGTTTCTTTTTCTTACCTCATTTCCTTGCAGAGCTTCCAACCATCGAAAGGACACCTAATGGGATTATGTTTTCAGCCAAGGTTGAGGCATCGGGATTCACATGAACTTTACGCTTGACATTGGAAGCCTTGAGCTTGGAACATCAACCCATTGATTTGTCTAGCTTAGCCTTAATGGATTGAAGATGAGAGAGAATTGAGGAGGATGTGTCATGCTTGCCTTTCCTTTTGAATGTCTTGGATCCTAGATCGGTGTTTAGGCTCTCTCCAAGTCATTTTTTATCTACCTTCCATATCTAAATGGAACTTCCTTTACCTTTTTATTGAGTTAGTAGAGCTCCTGAATTGCCTTCAATTCTTTGGTGCCATGCAGAGTTTGTTCTTCTCCCATCACTTGGCTCATAATGAATTAGAGAATCTTGAATGCCAATATGATTAAGGAAAGAGTGGTGATTGGGTCATAGCTCAGATTATTTTTCATGAAGGGTGGGTCTACTGTTACTCCAGAGACTGTCAATGCTTGATAAATCACTCTTTTGAGGATGATATCCCCATCAAAGCAGTTGCATATGTCTTTGAAAGACCACATGAGAGTGTGAGGAGTAAAATGAGAGAGATGACATGTTTTAACCGTGAGGAATGACACAATTTAGAGTTGAAGGAGCTTGACAGTTCTGTAATTGATGACGATGATTTTAACGAAGAAAGGAGGATTGACTTCATAGCTAGCCCATATGACTGCCATCCTCTGAGTGTGATAGAGTAAATAAACCATTTTATCATTGTCATCCTGTCTGAGCAAAGGAGAGTTAATAGTCTCTTTTGTCACATTGTCATCAAACCTCTACGAGCATGAGAAAGATTAAATACTTTTTTGCTATTGCTATCAGACCTCCCTAAGCATGTCGAAGAGTTAATATTCTGTTTTGTTAGATGATTATTGATATCAATGAGGTTGCCAAAGTATATTATTGTCGATCATTTTTTTCAATATCATGAATTTATTTTTTTAAGTGCACAGTCCCCTAGATTGGTTATGATATCAACAGCTTTATTAGCCTTCCTAAAACAATGATTATGATATCTACAACTTAAATAACTTGATTTCTTAGAGAACATTACCAGTTTCAAGATTCTTTGAACTTAACTTTCAATTGGGGAAGGAGCATTTCATCAATTTTATATTGATTACATCAAAATAAAATATTAATTACTTAACCATTCCTTGCAAAAAAATATTGAATTATTTCGACAAACTAGAATAATATCTACTACTACTTGTTTAATAACTTTGAATTTTAAAAACATTTAAACTAAAATCTGTAAAATATAATATGTAATTCCAATAAACTCAAAATTAAAATCTGATAATAGTGAAGCCGGAATCCAATATTTGAAATAATTTATACTATAAAAATCCAACAATAATAGTTTTAGTTTTCAAGCTAGAGTGGATTATGTCCAAATTTAATGAAATGATGGCTATAATGATAAAGTGTTCCCTATTCATCAAAAATCTTATGAATCATCCATTCAACAAAATATAAGGTATTATCTGAAGTGCTTCCTAAAAATAAAATCATATATGCTAAAGTGGCCTCATCACAACCTTTTGTGTGTATTCAAGCAAACCCACCTACAAAAAGTTCATCTAAACAAAGAAAAAATATATATACCCAAATTGATTCTTTCTAAAAGGTTAAAACAACTCCAACAATCATTCCCATGCTAAGGATTACCATACTATAGAGGATGATTCAAGTTATCAACGGTGAATGGTCAGGGTGGAAGAGAGGTGGTAGAAGCACCAAGGGGTTTTTTGAGTCCCCCATAGACAAAATGTGTTTGATAGTAGGGAGGCCCAAAGGGAACAACAATTCCAATGTTGGGGTCATATCTCGGTTGGTTAGAAAGTTGCACATACTCATGAGGAGTAGGGAAAGTGTTAAGGGCTAAAAGGTGATATTCCCTCAATGAAAGGTGATGAACATTGATTCCAAAGGGTCCATGGTGGGGATTTGGTCCGAAGGGATAGAGGAATTGGTGGATGCCTCATCAATGGAAGGGGATATGACATCCACTTTTATGGTTGAAGGTTGGTCTTTAACTACTGAGGGTGTGTTGGATGGAGGTATAAGGACATCGTTGGGGTGATAGGTCATGTCGCATGTCGAGAAAGGACTTGGGTTAGCTTGGATGGTAATGACCAGGCCTTTATGCTCAAACTTGACGTAATGGTGAAAGGTGGAGGGGATGCAACCCATAAAGTGAATGCAGGGTAGTCCTAACAAAACATTGTATTAGAATTCACCTTCCACTACATAGAAAAGTTTAGGGAGGGTACGAGGTCCTAGATGAATATGAAGGACAATAGTTCTCAAGGTAGTGACCATGGTATCATTAAATGATTGAAAGATGGCTGAGGTTTTGGACATGACATTGTCTGGCAAGTTGAGTTGGTTGTAGGCTGGGAGGAGATGATGTTAATACTAACTCCCCCATCAATCATGATCTGTTTGATGTGGGTTTGGTTGATGTAAGCAGTAATAACGAGAGGGAGATCTAGGTCATCCAGATGGATGGAAGGTATTTCTAAATCCTTGAAGGTAACAAGGTTGAAAATTTGAAGGGCACCAACAAAGGCTGCTAGAGGTTGGGGATCTTCAAGTTGGACCTCTATGGATTGCAAAGCCTCTATTAGTGCTTGGCGATGATGGGGAGATAGAGATCAACACATACAAGCTCATCTTTGTCGAGGTTTGGTGAAGTTTCTTGGGGATAACTCTCTTGATGGATTCTGAGGGGTTAGATTGGGAGGCACCTAAAATAGATACCTTGGGTTTGGTTGAAGATGGAAATGGATGGGTTTGAGTTGGTTGAGAGGTGGAGGATGGATACGTCTAAGGAATGAACACCTTAACCTTCCCCTTATCCTTTTACTATGATCTTGTGACCACATTGATAGTATGGATAGGAGGGGAATTGGGGTAGAAGATTGGTTAGACTCATCTTCATGTTGAGGTGAGAGTGAAGGAGTAGATAAGCGTTGGGTGGGTATGGTTATTGGTGGGATCAATATAGGGCTCATGGGAGGTTCATTTGTTAATATATCATCCTCATCATAAATTTGGTGGATAACGGTTTGGAGAGCTTTGCAGTTCTCCATGTCATGGTTGGGTGTCCTATGATAAGAACACACTTGGTGTTCATTGTACCAGATGGGTTTTGAAGCAAGGGGATCAAATGGTCTGATAGGGGGCAAATCCAAACAATAAGTTTGCAATAACCTATGGAAAATGGCCAAGTAGGATTTAGCTAAAGGTGGTAAAGGTTTAGTGGTCTTGCCTTTGGTTGTTGAGGCAAAAGGTTGTTTGGAAGCAGGTTTGGTGATATGCACCTTAGGTAAGGTGGTGTGCTTGGTTGATGGCTTTGGTTTAGACAAGGAGGACAATGAGCTAGAGGTTGAAGATTGCAAAGTAGGTATCCTAGGTATTAATGGTGCAATGAAGAGAGGTGTGTCAAAAAACAACTGCGAAGGTGCAACCAAAAGAGGTGGTGGGGTTTTGGTAAAGATAATGGCCTTCTTGCTCAAGGTAGAGGGATGAGGTCCCAAAATGGAGGGCAAGGTTGACGGAAGTAAAATTTGGGCCTTCAAGCCTTTGGGTGGTTTTTCCTCTTTGGTTGTTTTGGTTTAGCATTTAGTTGTTGGGTTTAAAGAGGTTAGGTCCACTTTCATAGATGGGTGACTAAGGCATGGTGTAAGGAAGGCACCAAGGTTTTTGGTAAATT
The DNA here is from genome assembly GCA_037957365.1 of Torreya grandis. Taxonomy (NCBI): domain Eukaryota; kingdom Viridiplantae; phylum Streptophyta; class Pinopsida; order Cupressales; family Taxaceae; genus Torreya; species Torreya grandis. The sequence continues at coordinate 1,343,747 of JARHVA010000279.1, forward strand.
GGTTGGGGTGACAGAAGGGGTTTTGGTTATTTGGGTCATGGTTGACTTAGGTGGTTGAGGTTGGTTGGTTTGGTAGAGGTTTTAGTTTGTTGGGTAGAGGTTTTGGTTGGTAGGGTAGATATGGAAATATGTTAGTTAATATAGGCGATGGGTTGGTCCACCAAATAAAGGGTTGGAGGTTTTGGTCTGGTAATGTAAAGGTGGCCTAGTTGATGCCAAAAGGTAGCCTGATCTAAGTTGGTTTTGGAAACAAATTCTAATCTCTAGACTAGTCTAGAGAATGGTTTATAGATCATTTTGGTTCTTTGGGTAGTAGGTTCAAAGGATAGACCCATCGGTTGGGGAAGAGAGATGGTAACCTTGTCCTCTTCCTCAATCAAAGGATACAAGGTTGAGATAGGTGGCTCCTCCATGGGAGGAGTAGACATGGGGACTTCCTCCTTGGGAATGATTTTTGAGGGAGGGGTGAGTTGTTTAGTAGTTAAAGGTAAAGGTAAGGTGGTGATGGTTGGTTGTTTCGGTATATCAGTTGAAAGAGTGGTTAGGGACTCCACTACCTCAATAAGTGGAGGGGGAGAAGATGGTATTTCCTTGGTTTGGGGTTTTGAAGGAAGGGAAGGTGACTCTACTACCTCAATAAGTGGAGGAAGTGAAAAAATGAGAGATTGGGTAGGAGGTGGTTCGGTAATGAGTGCATCAAGGACCATATTGACCATATGGGCATCATGAGAAAACTCGACCTGATTACTCTCATTCTTGGTAGGAGTATGGTTTAGGAAAGGTTGCCTGAATATATCAAGGGCTTGGTTTGATGGTGTGTTGGGGTTGTCCAATGCAAGCTCTCCCTTGTCAATGAGGGATTGGGCAAGGCTCTTGAAGGTATTGCATCTACTAATGTCATGTCCTATTACCCAATGGAAGGCACACAGATCATTCTTTTTGTATCAAATAGTTGCAATATGAGAGGAATAAAATTACTAAGGGGGTTTGATAGGAGGAAGTTGAATGATATTAGCTTTCAATAACTTCTCCAAGATTAAAGCATAAGATTCTCCAAGCGGAGTGAATTGCTTCTGGTTGTTACGGTTTTGGTTCCTCGTATTTTACTTTGAGTAACTAGAGGAATTTGGTTGGTTAACGGATGGTGGAGGAGTGGCTTTAAGGATGTTTGCATTCACAATTCCCTTGCCCCTGGTATTGGTATTGGATTGGTTGTTTGGTTTGGAGGAAGAAGCCTCATTGGTTTTGTAGGTGTTCTTGTTTTTGAGCTTTAGTTTTCCTTCATTAATGGCTCTATTTTTTAGCTTACACACCATGGTAAAATCTTCATCAAAGGTTCAAAAGCTTTGGACACACAATGTAGAGGAGATATGCTTGGCACATGTCCAAGCAAAGAGCTCTATGAGTTCGGGTTGAGGCAAGAAAAAAGAAAGTTGGTTAATTAAGTTCCTCCAACGAGCTACAAAATTGGTAATGGATTCATCTTCAAACTTCTAGATAGAGTAGAGGTCGGTGATAGAAACTTTCTTGGAGATATTGATCGAAAAATGGTCCAAGAAAGTTTGAGCCAACTAGGTGAAGGAGAAGAGGGAGTGCTTGGGTATGACACTATACCAATCCAATGTCAGACCAGCGATGAACATGGGGAAGGCACGAAAAAGGAGGGCATCATCATAGGTAATCAGATAACAAGCATGCCAAAATGCCCTTAGGTGTTTTTGAGGATCCTCCTTACTTTGGAATTTAGAGAACTTAAGAAGTTCTCATTGGAGAGGATATGGCCTAATAGGTACAGATGGATGGATGGGCTCATTACATATTTGGTCATATGACAAGATGTGAGAACCCGAGATGGATGACTCTAAGGTGGTCATCTTGTCCATAAGCATCTTCATTAGGTTCGCTTGGGGTTGTGCACCCAGAAGGTTGTAACATGCATACTGTTGTGGTGGTTGGGTGACATATTGATAGTGGGTAAAAGGTTGGGAAGCTTCCACATATTGGTATGTGGATGCCAATGGTTGGGTGGAATATACATAAGGGTAGGTAGATGTAGGCGATTGGGTAGTGTGTATGGGTACATGCCCTTGTAGGTTAGGGATGTAGCCTAGTTTTGATGCAATGGGTACTTGTTGGATAGGAGTAGTAGTTGGGTTGATGACCAACGGAAGGGTAGTGACCCTCATACTGACTGGAGGTAAGGTGGAGGGTATGGACACCACAAGGCTTTGAAGTAGAGTAGTGGTTGACAGATTGGGGTAGCTAAAGGAAGGTTGGTAATACTAGAGATATGCACTCCTATAGTGGAGGGAGTGTAGGTGGTCAGAGGTTGGATTTCTGTCAGGGGATCTATAGCTCTACCAATTAGAGCACAATTGATTACTTTCTTATATGCAATTAAACATGGAATTATACCAGAATGATAAAGTAGATAGAAACTTGAGACAGCAAAGAATTTGAGAGACAATACACACTCTTGTATTAATTACTACTAGAAAAAAATACAATAAGGAAGATGCCACTTCTTCCTCCACCTCAAAGGCTTGCCACACCTCAAGACCTTCTTCCCTCTCTCTCTTGCTCAACACAACAACTCTAAAGCCTGAGTTGTTATCCCTCCTTGAATGCTTCAGCTGATCTCCTTGACCTTGCTAGCTTCAATGCTTTTACTTACCTTTTTGCTTAATTACAATACATGCCTTATGGGTCTTTAAATAGGATCCCATGCTTACAAAAATAGAACTCTAGTTACAATAATTAGACACGCAGCTCGTGACTATAATTAATCGCTTGACATGCAAACACTCGCTTCACTTAACTGACTGTTCGTCAACAGCAGTTTCGAAAATACACAGGCGATCGACACCGGTCCCTGCTAGTCTGGTGCTGCCGATGTCAGCCGACTCTCTGCCGTCGCCGGTCTCCTTCTCCACTGCATCTAACCGACGTCGGTCATACTGCCGACGCCGGTGGCTCTGGTTCTTCAGCATCCTTCTTTGTGTCTGCAAACAGTTGAAGCTTTTAGCTCCACACCTTAACAATCTCCCACTTGGAGATAAACAGCTGCAACTTGTACCTGTACCTATACACCATCTATTTTGTTTCTTAGGCTCTGTATCCCTCTTCAATCCCACTCTTGAAGACCAACCATCACACAAACCTGTGATGCTATACCTGTGTCTTATGCCAAAAGAATTTTGTTGCTCCCAAATTCTTCATGACATACTTCTGAACCAACTCTACCCTTAGCTCAGAAAACTCTCTGTATATGAAACCCTGCAACAAGTAACACAATACAGTAACAGGATAATGTAGTTAATATTATCCAACCTGATAAAGATAAAATACAATGGTCAAACCTCCATTGTTCTGCAGCCTACTCAAGACCATATACCATAGCCTTCTATCTCATGTGTCCATCCACTCTCTTCTCTAAAACAGGAATCCATCCCTCTATCCAGTGCTTTCTTCCAGCTGACAACACTACCAAAAAATACCTGTTTGATTCTCCAAGGACTCACACTCCTCATCCATGCCAAGCTCCCACTGTTTCTGGATTCTACCTGCATTGCTTCTTCCATCTTCCTAGTTTATGACTATCAATAAGCAATATAAAGAAGGTGAACAACAAATATGAGGTTCACATACCTTTCCTGACCTCCACATGAGTGTTTGAGACTTATTGATTCACCCAACATCCGTTCCAGTGACCGATCTCAGCCATCTCCCAGTCTGCTCCCGACTGATGTCGGTTTTCTTCATTGACCCTGACTGCCGACGTCATTTCCCTGGCCGACGCTGGCGTCCCTCCTGCCGACGTCGGTCCTTATGACCGACGTCAGACTTCTCCTGCCCGACCTACGACCTTGCTGGTCTGCACATGATCGATGTCGGTATCTGGATGACTGACGTCAGTGCCAAGCAACTGACATTGGTGTCTGTGTGTTCCTGTAAGTGATGAAATTTTTATCCGCAAGCTCTTCTTGGATCAAACCTCTGTCCATGCTGCCCTGCTCAGATTTATTCAACTCCTGTGACTGATCTCTGTCCTTCATCTCTTTCGTAAACACCAAGGCTTCTTTGTTCCTGTCAAAAGCATCAAATTTCTTTTTTCTGCAATGAACTGTATCTATGCTTTCTAAATTTGAACACATACCTTTTGAATCAAGAACTTTCATTCCCTTCTTATTCTTGTGACAAAGCCTATTAGGCCACATCATCGAATCTACACCAGAAGTAGAATCAGTAATACAAGTAGACAGATAAAGAGTATCTACTTTCTTACCTCTTGCTAGAACAAATGCTCCCTTGGTAACCTTCCAAAAATCTGTTGTGAGGGTTATTGTGCATCCCTCATCTCCCAAGCTTCCTACAGAAATCAGACTCTGCTTTAAAATTAGAACATGCATGACCTCTTTCAACACCCACATGTTGTCAATCTACAATCTCAGTTGCACTTTTCCTTTGCCAACTATCTGACAAGGCGTACCATCCCCTAAATAGAGCACTCTAAAATCTCCCTGTTCATACTCATAGAATAAATCTCTGTTTAGGGATGCATGAAAAGATGAACCAGAATCTAAAATCCATGATCCTACCTGACTATCCGAAGAAAGTATGAGAGCATCCTGCATCACAATATTTGCATCCTTTGCTTCTTCCATACCTGCATGTTGATTCTCTTTATCTCTCAACCAACACTCCTTCTTCGTATGTCCTTTCTTTCCACAAAACCAGCAGGTAATACCTTTGGACTCGGATCTCCTTCCTGACCTTGATTTCCCTTGCTCAACCTTCTCCCTTTGCCTTCCCTTGATTTCTGCACTTAGAGCATTCCCTGATGATTCACCTGTGCTTCTCCTGCGTATTTTTTCATTCAAGATCACACTCACAACATCATCAACTTTTAAGATTTTAGAAGCAGATGCAGAATTACTTACTGCCATAACCATACCGTCCCAACTTTCAGGCAAAGAACATAAAATCAAGAGAGCTTTTACCTCATCATCAAAAACAATATTGACTGAAGCCAATTGGTTTACCAAACCATGGAAATCATTGAGATGAGTATGTACAGATCCACCTTCCTGCATTTGCAAAGTAAATAGCTGCTTCATAAGATATACCTTATTAGAAGCCGAGAGTTTTTTGTATAAATTCGCCAAGGACTTTATCAACTCTTCCGTTGTCTTGCACTATGATAAGCTAGAAATCACAGATGATGCAAGGCTCAACCTTATGGAACCGAGAGCCTTCCGATCAAGAACGTTTCATTCTTCATCCTTCATGTCTGTGGGCTTGCATGCAACCCCACCCAACGGTAAGTACAAATCCTTTTGATACAGATAGTCCTCAATCTGCATCCTCCAATGTTGATAATTCTTGCCGTTAAACTTCTCCATTCGTAGTCTACTTTTTTCTGTCATTGCTGAACTCCCACTCAATCAGAAAATCTTGTGAATGACCTGTAATCAAAAAACAATACCCTGCTTTCTACAAACCGTAGCTCTGATACCACTTGTCAGGGGATCTATAGCTCTACCAATTAGAGCACAATTGATTACTTTCTTATATGCAATTAAACACGGAATTATACCAGAATGATAAAGTAGCTAGAAACTTGAGACAACAAAGAATTTGAGAGACAATACACACTCTTGTATTAAATACTACTAGAAGAAAATACAATAAGGAAGATACCACTTCTTCCTCCACCTCAAAGGCTTGCCACACCTCAAGACCTTCTTCCCTCTCTCTTGCTCAACACAACAACTCTAAAGCCTGAGTTGCTATCCCTCTTTGAATGCTTCAGCTGATCTCTTTGACCTTGCTAGCTTCAATGCTTTTACTTACCTTCTTGCTTAATTACAATACATGCCTTATGGGTCTTTAAATAGGATCCCATGCTTACAAAAATAGAACTCTAGTTACAATAATTAGACACGCAGCTCGTGACTATAATTAGTCGCTTGACATACAAACACTCGCTTCACTTAACTGACTTTTCGTCAACAGCAATTCTGAAAATACACAGGCGACCAACGCCGGTCCCTGCTAGTCTGGTGCTGCCGACGTCGGCCGACTCTCTGTCGTCGCCGGTCTCCTTCTCCACTGCATCTAACCGACGTCGGTCATACTGCCGACGCTGGTGGCTCTAGTTCTTTAGCGTCCTTCCTTGTGTCTACAAACAGTTGAAGCTTTTAGCTCCACACCTTAACAATTTCTCCTAGGGTGGAGGAGTTGTTGGTAGGAGTGGAAGGTATAAGGGTGTTCATAGTTTGGGTTGGTTGGTTGTCTATAGTAGTCTCAAAGGGATTGTTGGTGGATGAGGAGGTTTGAATAGCCAACAATTGGGTTGTAACTATGGAAATAGAGGTGCTCCCCATGAAGTGGAGAGGCATGTCATAAGGTGGATCTACGAGTGGGGCCAAAGTTGGGGTATGGTAAGACATGGTTGTAAGATAATGTTGTAGGGCCATGAGATTGCTATGTAGGAAGGTGTCAAAATACACATCTCCTTGGGGAACCTCCCGAGAGAAAGTAGGACTTCCTGAGGGATGAGAAGAATCTGCTAGTTCAGAGATGTACATGGATGAAGAGGTGGAGAGCTAGGAGAGTTTGGTGATGGGTTTTGCTCCACAAGGTTCCTTCATTGTTGGCGAGTGAGAACCATACGAGATAGGGGAGAAAGAAAGCACAAACAACCTCACTACTCAAACAAAAAGAAGACAAGAGATGATCAAAAAATTTAAATCATACTCTAAAAGATACATTAAGCCCTATAGTTTTTATTAATCTCACTTTTGGCTTATGCCTTAAGAAGTTGTGTGATTGAAATTGGCTTGTAGAGCGGGTACTAGAAAAGAAGTCTAAGGTTGGTTTCAGGTTGTGTTTAGGCTCTCAAAAAGAATCTATATTAGAATCAATACATGGCTTAGTATTGGGGCCTACCCCCTCACTTCACACACTACAGCGATAAGAGTGTCTGGTGCTTAGCCAATAAATATTGATATCTAGAGTTTATACTCAACCAGAGAGTTGAGTTCGTTCTTCCCTTGGTACTGACCTCCAAGTAGGATCGTCAGGAAAAGGTAAGGCTACCACTAAGTGACGAAATCTTAGTCGGGCCTTGTCTCAAGTTTGTTTGATGAAAGTGGTTTGATTTAGTGTGTGTAACAAAGAGCGAAGCTACGATAGATTACTTTTTTTAAGTCAAAGTGAGATAGAATTAGAAGCAAGTAATGGATGCACTTGATTTTAAACTCAAAAGATATTTTATTTTCGTTAATGAGCACATATAGAGAGAAAAGCATACAGATGCAAAGAAAAGAAACCCAAAGTGAAGATTCAAAGTCCTACCGAGCGTGTCAGAATGTTTCAATGAATTTTAACTTATATTTTGAGAAAGGGAAGAAGAAGAAACTAGGTACGGATATGGCTAAAAAATTGGGTTGATTGTACATGCGTGAAATCATAATATTGTGAAGAACTCCTCTTTGGCTTGGGAGGATGACCTGAAAATAAGAAAACACTAAAGCAAATTTGTTTGTTAGACAAATAATTGGGTGGATTGCCTAGCACTAGCTAAATTCTGGAAGTAAGAGCTTCCTTGGGGGATGTCAATCAACACATTTTAAATAATTAAGTTTATAAACAAAATAGAACGTACTTGCATCAATAATTAAAAGGTATTGAAATTGAACATAAGAGATGCTAAATAAATAGACTAGAAATGATTAAAATAACAATAAGCTAATTAATAGTAGTGCTAGATAATTGGGGTCTACTTCAAAAAATCAGGCAGGGTTTGTGAACAGGCATTGGAGGTAGGTAGGTGGAAATAGCTTGTTAGAATTTACTACCATAATGACCGTCAGCGGTTGGGCTAATCATCAGTAGTCAATGTGATCGTCGATGGTTACTGTGTGTAGATTCGGGTTGGTGAATCGCTAATTGATGGGATTACAAAGTTGGATTCCAAGAGAGGGGTTGGTGTTGCGCTGAATGTGAAAGGCAAATAAAGTAATTGAATGCGAGAAATCAACTACTTATCTTGCAAAAAGCTGACGAGGGGGATGCTTAAAGTGATTGACATGTTGGCAGAGTCTGACGTGATTCCGACAGAGTAGCAGTACTTGGTGCTTTGATGGTAAGTTGGCTCTCTGACATAGTAGCTAGTTTATTGGATCGTTGATGATGATTGATCTACCAAAAGAGAATTCTATATGCATAAGCTCTTGATAATAATTACAGATGATTTTACACATCCCTGTTCCTCTCTTCTTATAGACAAGGCAAGAGAGTTGTAACAAGACATGAATTGGGCTTCCTAACTTTAACTCGCTCGTGCAATGGCTCGCACGTGGATTTAGACGAGTTATATTTAGAAAAACAAGGCGAATGGTTTGCATGTTAGTGGTTAAGGAGGTGCACCTTGACCATTGACAGTTAAGGTGACTGTCAGCGGTCATCTTGACCGTCGACGATTGAGGGTGAAGGGTAGAAATGGGTAAAAGGTTGGCTAAGCTAGTTTGAACAAGTTGACTTGGGTTAAGTTCGGTCAGGGGTCGAAGGGTTGGATTGGTCCGAAGGGGGTCCTAAAGCGGTCCAGGGGTGTTTTGACACTCAGAATCATGGTGTGTGAATTTTCGGTGTCTACATCTAGATTGGTTATGATATCAACAACTTGATTAGCCGTCCTTAAATAATGATTATGATATCAACAACTTGAGCAACTTGATTTCTCAGAGAATGTTACCAGTTTCAAGATTCTCTGAACTTAGCTTTCAATTGAGGGATGAGCATTTCATCAATTTTGTATTGATTACATCAAAATAAAATATTAATTACTTAACCATTTCTTGCAAAAAATATTGAATTATTTCAGCAAACTAGAGTAATATGTACTATTGGTTGTTGAATAACTTTGAATTCTATAAACATTTAAACTAGAATTTGTAAAATATAATATGTAATTCCAATAAACTCAAAATTGGAATCCGATAATAGTGAAGCCGGAATCCAATATTTGAAATAATTGATACTATAAAAATTCAATAATAATTGTTTTAGTTTTCAAGTTAAACTAGATTATGTCCAAATTTAATGAAATGATGGGTATAATGAAAAAGTGTTCCCTATTCATCGCAAATTTTATGAATCATCCATTCAACAAAATATGAGGTATTATCTGAAGTGCTTCCTAAAAATAAAATCATATATGCTAAAGTGGTCTCATCACAACCTTTTGTGTGTATTCAAGCAAACCCACCTTTAAAAAGTTCATCTAAATAAAGAAAACAATTTTGATCACCTATAAAAAGTTCATCTAAATAAAGAAAAAAATTATCTACCAAAATTGCTTCTTTCTAAAAGGTTAAAACAACTCCAACAATCATTGCCATGCTAAGGATTACCATACTATAGAGGATGATTCAAGTTACCATACAATTCATAATAACATTTCAGACACTACTAACAATAATGGTTACCATACAACGCATAATTAATTTTCAGATATTTCTATATGACTTCTCATGTACACGGTCCATTACTTCTTTAGATTTGATTATTAGGAGGAATGGGCAACTTATTATGAACATTTAGATAAGGTTATTGGTTAGCATTGCTAGCTTATCTCATGTGCTTCACTGATACAATCTATTCTACATAGCTTATTTATCTTCTTTCTTTTATTTGGCATCCCTTAATGGTACATTATTTAAATATTTTTCAATCATTTTAGATTTGATAATATGGTCAATTCTTTTTTTTCAGAGGGAGGATGGGGTCGCTGGGGACAGAGCAAGGGGCCAAGGTTAGAGGAGACACCTTAGAGATGGTCATTAGTAAGGAGTCATTCTTTGTGATTCAAACCCCAAACATATTGAGGGTAGGTCCAAATTTCCTACTGCAATAGGGCTTACCACTTTTTAAATATATCTTTGGCAAGAGGGACAACACACAGGCCGACAATGGACTTGGAGATAGCCATTAATAGGGAAGTCATTCTTTAAAATTAAACCCCAAACAGATTGAAGTTAGCCCCAAATTTGCTACCGCAGCCATCAAGGACTACCACTTTTTAAATATGACCTACATAATGACAGAAAATAATAATTAATTAATTAATTAATTGTAAAACTGACTTGACTGTTCAGAATTTATGACAAGAAAGCCCCATGACACATTTCCCAAGGGTAGTGGAAAAGAAGTAAGGAACGGGATGATGTGGACTATAGTCAGTAATGGTAATTGTCAATCTTACCTATTGGGAATAAGAACTATTTCTACATTTTATGGCTGCTATGAGATCAACGACTAAAATATGTGATTTACCAAGAAGATGTCCTTTATGGTCTCACGACCAAACTGTGTCCAAGTGCATTTTCTGCTAGGTTGGTAGCATGCATACTATTTCAAAGGGCATCATAGAAGCGGCAGGTTTACTTGAGAACATGTTGGAAGTGGGTACTCGTATGTTAGGTTGTCATGTCAACGTAAAAATCAGAATCGTTGAGACATCTAGCCTTGGCTTAGTTCTGAAGTGTCAGATCTAGAATAGTCAAAATAACTATTAGTATAGTCAAGAATAGAAGATGGAACATCAATTCAAGTTTATTGTGTTGGTTCTTGTGATTAGTTGGGGGGATTGGGTTATTGTGTTTGGAAGGTGAAATGTTTATGTTAAAACCTTGGGAGGATTAATGCTTGGTTTGGAATTTCAGTCCTGTCCCACCTTCTCAAGATTGATGATGAGATAACCTGAAAATGCTTCAGTAACCTGTCAAAGATGAGTACCTTACAAGGAAGCCTTTCCAGTGTTTTAAGTGCTTGAGAATAAAATCTGATTTGGATGACAATTAGATGGAACCCCAATCTGCCATTAAAGGCCTCATTTGGCGAAGCATATTTTTTAGTTAGTTGCATTCTTAGTTAAGAATATTTGTTGTGTATTGTAAAAAAAATTAAAAAAGAAAAAAGAAAAAGGTCAATATTAAATTTGAAGTCCTTTGGGAAACGTCATTTTCTGTTTTGATGCATTATATTGATTTAGTTACTCTCCAGGTCTACTCAATCCAATGATTTAGCTGGAGTTTTTACAAACCTAACTATTCTTTTATGAAATAGATAGTGCATGTGTCTTGCTTTTTTCCAATAATATATTGCCAAAAGAAAACCAGAAGCATAAAATAAGGAAAGGATTAGACCACTCCACAATATACTGCCAAAAGCAAATCAGAAGCAGGATTAGACCACTCCACAGGTATAGAATGTTGACATAGAGTATTTATAGGGTATATATGGAGATTGTTTTACAAGCACTATTAGCTCTTATTAAAAGGAAAATACACAAAATGTGGTATACCTGTTCAACAAATTAGGCAGGTTCTTGAAATGCTAAAAAATAGTACGCCTGTTCAACAACTTTGGCATCTCCGCTTAGATTTATCTTATACCCCATATGGTACGTAATTACGGAATCACATACCCTTTTGAAAAAGTTTCATAAGGATCTTTTCTCATGCCACTAAAGTATAACACTGCTTGTCAAAACAGTGAAATGAGATCCCATCAACCAGAAAAAGGATCCCCCCCAAAAAACAAAATCTTAATCCAAAGCAGAAGGATGATGATTTTGTGCAACCACTTCAATCATTTTATTCCATAGTTTTTCAAGAGACTCAGATACACAAAATGTAGGGTAAATTGGGAAAAAACGTATTTGTTTAATTTTCAACATCTCTAATATCCTGTTGCTTCTTAAACTTCTAAAAAAATTGTCACAAATGGGATCATATATTGTTGATGGCAGCAAGCCTGTCAATCAAAATCTCGAAGTGACAATCTCGTTCTAGCATACTCACTCTGACATATTTGGGATCCACTCCAAAATACTTTCCTCCTCTTGTTTGAATGCCTTCAGCTTCAAGAACTTTTTCACAATCTTCTTCTATTTCACACTTGAACCAAGCATACGCTGTCCAAAATAAGTATACCTTAATATCAATCTTTATTTCAATAATCAATTTCAGAAATCGAAAGAAAACAAACCTGACTACATGGTATACACATCTTACCAGGATTAGAAGTAACTTCTTGGCCAAAGAAGTAGCAAAACTCTGGTTGAAATTTTGGAAGGGAAAAACGGTTTCCTCCACTTAAGGCCTCACGAAGCCTTTTCCATCTATGCTCTATAATTGAATATCCATAGTGGAAAAATTTAGAGTTTATTTTTTCATAAGCTCTGTAACGATCCAGTTTGTAAGAAGACCTTTCAATCTTGCCATAAATCCCATTAATATGTCTCAGAATCTGTGAAGCTCGTGTTTGAGAGTCCTTGGAGACTCCAATGGTGGTCAACTCTATTGCTTTTACCATTCTCTTTGCAACATCCTTATTTTTTACTATTGCCCACCTATTACAAAATGTTGCAACTAATAGACCTTAGAATACATTTGTCTATCATATGGTTGATAACATATGCACAAGATTGAATTGGAAAACTATAAATCCCTAAGGAAGTTAGCAATACAAAACTCTGAACTCAAAATTCCAAAGGTAAAATGTTCTTTCACACTTACCCTATCCGAGATCCTCCATGTCCAGTGCCCTTTGAAAGTGAAAAAAGCATGATATCTTCATCCATTGGGGAAGAGATGGGTGTATAATGCGGCCAATAATATGCTAGATCATAAATCTGATATCCACTTCCATTAAGAACTGGATGTCGAATTTCTCCATCTGGGTTATTTGGTGACGTTATAATCTCAATATAAGGTGCTTCTGTTGTTTGCCTCCCAACATTTCCTGCCCATTTGTAGATCCCAGCTCGGAGATAGTCTGAAACAATAGGATATACCTGGAAAATGAAAAGGTTTAATGTGTCACTATAAGGTGCTGCATAACTGTCTAAATTCAGGGAGAATGCACATGAAAAAGATAAGATTGTCACGCTGAGACAAGTAAACAGAGGTGACAAAAACAAAATTCCATTTGTTCAGTCAGTACTCAGAAATGAAATTCAGACAAGTTTGGCAAATTATAAAGCTTAGCAGATAAGCCATCCTGATAAATGGGTAAAATAGAATCACAGATAGAACTCAAAACCCTATCCGAGGCCGGGGATTAATGGTGTCATTCCTACCCTTTTTTACACAAATCCATCTTTCTGCAATAGTTTCATGCTTTAAGGCATGCATTTAGCTGTTCCAAGTATGTCACGAAAATGAGTTACCAAGGTCTTTATGGCACGATGTTATGCATCCAGAGACATTACTTCTGTTTGTGGTCTTCCAGTGTTACTATTAGGCATCAATAGCTACGTGTATTAGGCATTTGTAAAAGCTTACGGAGCCAAATGAATTTTATGGCGAAGGCCCTCTGGAAAATCCAGATTTAGTGTTTTCCAAGAAAACGATAACCTCTAAAAGTACCAGCATCCTAGTAAAATGATCTTAAAATGCATAATACATTAGAAGTTTTGAGAGTACTTTTCTGGGGTTAAAAAATCTCTATACCGAGTAGTATGGAGCAGCTGAAATAATATTAGTTGTGAACTCCGGATTTGAAAGTGCATATAGTGCTGCTTGAAACAACTGTGATGATCCAGTGCCCACTATTATGTGGCGGCCTTCAGTAACAGCATTCCCCACCAGCCCATGCAATGTTCTGATTTCCTTTTCCAGCTCAGGCTCCATAAACCAACACAAACCTTCACGGTTAGAAAAGTAGCTAAGCAGTTCATGTGCTCTGATGTGTGTAGCTGCAGCGTCTGCATTATGGACCCAATACTTCTCAAAGATCATTGGATCGCCCCTGCAGCCATAAATGCAGATAAGCCTATCATCTTCATCCATAAATTTATATTATCTGAAAAATTAAAAAAATGAAAAAACAAAATAATAAATGTACAACAAGAGTCTTTTGCTTACTGTTGAGCATAGATGACACATTTGGGGACAGTTTGACTGCAATCATTTCCTTGAAAGCAAGAATAGCACCTGCATTTTCCAGCCACTGCGTCATAGCTTCCACGTCCCCGACATTGATTTTCTACATGATGAGCAGGGGTTTTACTGTAGGAATCCAAAAGTACCCAGATGCATAACTGAGCACAAACCAATAGAAGCACATTAATTACAATTGAGAATTTCAGCCATCGCTTCCACTTGTGAGCTTCAGCAACACCACTAAAAGACATTTGGGGCTGACTAAAAATTTCAGTGTTGTTGTCATGATGATTGTTGTCGTGCTTTTTTCTGAGCTTGAGCGTAGGATTTGTTTTGGCATCCATGATTGCCTCTGCTTGATGCTAAGTTTAAATAAGGAAGTGAGACTGGGAATTGCTAAGTGTGGTGTTGGGGTGAAAAGATTGTGACAATCATCAATACTAGTTGCTCTAGCTATATGGGTCTGGTCCAATTGCTTTACCATATTTCTGTAAGATACCCTGCTTGCAAAATTAGTATGGCTGCCTTTCCTTCTCCTATCCCTACTCCTAATCCTACTCCGAGGGAAGGGTTTATTAAAATGTTTCTAAATTGGATCGCTTTCTGACTAAAATCTACATCCACTGGATTTCTTCAGTACTCTAACATCGCCGATCAACTTTAATGTTCATTGGCGCCAGGGAAAACGCAGATTTCAAAAAATTTCAGTGATCGATACGATTCTGAGGCACGCGCGACATCCCCTTAAACAGTGCTGGAATTTGTGTAAGGTGTCTAAATATTTTCAAAGTCAGATTTTATGCTTTCACAGCTCTGGTATTTAGACATTTTTATGTCAGAGATTTTAGGCTTTCACAGTCTGTAATGATTATAAAAAAGGGTCTTTCTTTATTAAAAAAAGGTGTGCAGAAATTTTCTGATCCATGTTTCAGATCATGTTTCTGTGATCCAGAGAAAGGTCAGTTTATATTATTGTTTTTATTTTTTAATAGTTCCGATCAGGTTTTAATATTAAATTAAATTATAAATCGTTTCATTTAAATTAAATTATAAATTTATAATATTTAGATTAATATAAATTTCATTTATTTGAATTTTTTTACAACTATAATTTATATATCTTCTTGAATTTTAGTTTTAATATTTACAAATTATTGTTAAGTTGTCAAATTATTTATTTATTTTTAAAATATATATATAATATCTTTTTATTAAAAATAAATGTATTCATTAATTGTGTAATTATAAAAAACTCTTTTAAGCCCATTCTCTCTCTCTCTTTGTTTTTTGGCTCCTTGCCCCATTGGCCATGTCGTTGCGTACCTTGGCTTGATGTGTGATGTATGGGTGTTGTTGGTTATTGGTTTTTAATTTTCTTACGTTTGTAGTCTTTGGTTCTTCTTTTTTTTATATCATTTTTTTATTATTTTATTCTTTCTCATAATGGGTTGTTTGCCTTCAAATTGTGTCATAGGGCTTTTCGGAGATTGTGGGGTGCATATATATTAATTGGATGGGTTTTTATAGAGAGGGTTGGAAGTGACATCTCTATGCATACAAAGATATTGAATGATGGTAGTGTTAATGCATTACATAGGGTTTCGAGAGATTTAGAAAATTGTGTTGGTTAATGTATTGATGCAAATTTCACTGATGGAGAAGGGAAGGAGGAAACAAAAAAGAAACTTTTCTCAAAAATTATTCGTTAAGAGGAGGTCACGAAACATTCAGAAGGTGCGGAATTTATCCTCAATCCCTGTGAAACGGGTAAGGATTGAGCCGACGAGCACATCCCAGCCAAAGATGGTAAGCCCTTTGCTTTGGGAAAAACCATATCTTTGTTTCCTAATGAATCTATGGATAGATATTTTTAGTTGGAAGAGTCCCATTTAATAAAAATTGGGGTTTTTATAGTAAGTTTGAATAGAAACTCCAAACCCTCAAGAAATTTCTTTGACAATTGGCTTAATTTTGTGTGGGGGGAAAATGGGTATAGATATTTCTTTTTGTAGACTGTTTCAAAAGGGAGTGTTCATAATTTTGTTCAAAAATTTTACAAAGCAAAGGCATGTTATCAGCAAGGCCCTTTGGAATGTGGGTTAGTCGGTTTTCAAGGCGATGCCTTAAAACCCTAAGTTGGACTGCAACAATATTGCCTTTAAATCTACTCCAAGATGGGTAGATGTTGAGGACGTTCCCATACAACTTTGGAACTTTCTACATCAAGCCCTTAAACCCTTAGGGGAAGTATTAAGGATTGAAGATACAAATAGGTCTCTGGCACATATGCATGTCAAAGTCATATATCCTTGGAGTCGTTAAATGTCTTCCCAAAAATCCTTATTTTTAATATCAAAGGAGATTCCTTCACTTGTTTCATCAAAGGTCTGGGAGGTATCAATGCAATTTTTTTTGTAAAAAGGATGGTCACCTTAAAAAAAAGTGTCCCCTACTAAAACATATAATTTTGAGGGAAAATGTTCAAAGTAAGCCTCCTCCCTTTGACAATGATGTTTTTGATAAAGCTTGCCTCAACCATCGAGGAAGATGTTATTATAAGAGATATCTCTACTTTGACTTGGACCCTAATAAAGGCCTATCACCCTCTGGCGAGCAAGATAAAGAGAATGAAATTAAATTGTTTGCAGGTGATATCAACACTGCTTCCCCTCCAGCTAATGTTCCCTCTTTAGGAGTGGGGAAGGCTGTAGAATGCTCTATTTCGTCTGATGAGAGTAAGGAAGTGTCTTCCCCACCTTTGGAATAGATGGGTCTGTCCTTGAGTCCTTGTTGGCCCAAGATGATCAGGGAGTAACTCCAAGTGAAGTGTCTCCATCCTTCAAAGGTAGACTGTCAAATGAGTACATTGTTATCTAGTTAACCCTCCAGGTAAGGAGACCCCTACCCTTGGCCCCTTGTATATGGAACTAGAAGGTATAAGTGATGAGATGGTCCCTATGGTTGTTTCTCCAACCCCTAGTTATGTTATTAAAGTTGATGAACCAATAGAGAAAGATATTCCATTGAAACCAATGGATTCTAACTCCATTCCAAGTGGAAAGCCTAAGAGCAATGTTAAAAGGTTGACAATTGAATCCAATTTTGACCCCTTCCTGGCTTCATCTTGTGGAGAGGATGGTAAACAACCCAAGGGATCTCAAGGGGAAGTTGAGGATACTAAGAAGAGAGCTAAAGAGGATAAGGCGCCTCAAGAAGGTGCCTCAATGCTTCACAAGGTTGTATCAGAACAAAGGAAGCTCTAAGGCCTCTAGTATGTAGAGGTAGACCCCCTTCTTCCCCTTGTTATGAAGATTGTCAAGTAGAAAGTTAGGGGCCTTGAATCCCCTGATCGTAAACCTATTGTTAGACAATTTAATAATTCAAGGGATGATATTGACTTTCTACTTCTTTAGGAAGTTAAGGCAATTGGTTATAAGCTAGACTCTGTGCTCAATTTCATTTGGCCAAATGCTTCCCTTTTCTCTACATGTCATTCCAAAGGGAAAGGTGGAACCTCAATTACTGTTAATCTGAAGTGAGGAGGGTCTCTAGATAGCATGGCTCATCCCCATGTCACAGAGCCATATGGATTATCATCGAAAATGACAATCAGACCTTTGGGATTTGTAATGATTATAGGGAAAGGGATGATTTGTGGAATTGGCTTGCATCTAACTTAAAAGATATCCCATGGATTTTGGGGGGCACGGGGGATTTTCACATGGTTGAGGAGAAAGAGGATAAGTAGGGTGGTGAGCTACATGCGTGGAAAGGTAATGAACTCTTTTTTTGGTTGAAGCTCAAACTTATTCACAAGATCTTTGATCCACTTAACCAAGGTACATGGAATAGCAAAAGCATCTAGTTTACATGGTGCAATAACTAGGTCAATCCTAAGAGGGTGTAGTCTAGGCTTGATAGATTCTACTTCAATAAGAACATGTTTAGAACTCATCAGAATGAAAATAGTAACTCAATTAAGGTGCCCCTTTCACCATCTCAGATCACCACCCCATTGAAATTATTATCTTCGTGAACATTGACTTGGAGGTGGGTGCTTCTGACTAGAAAGGCATGCATAAACTCAATGTCTCCCTTTTGAAGAACCTCGACTATAAAGGGGGTATATGTTCTTCATGTAATATTGGTACTTTTACAACGAACTCCTCCAATATTGACAAGTGGAATAGAAGCATGGGTGTGTGTAAAAAATTTACCCGAATCTATGGTCAACATAAGGCCAAGATGAGGCATAAAAATACTTGTATCACCCAAGAAAAGTTGATCCTATTTGAATATGTCCTACAAAATGATACTAGAAACGTTCTCCTTCTCAATGAGCTTTATGTGCTTAAGCATGAACTAAGACAACACTAAATGTATATAGCTAGTGGTGCCCAGGTTCAATCTAGATTAAATTGACTCAAGCTAGGGGATAAAGGCTCTAAATTATTTTTTTAATTATTGAAAGTAAAACAATCTAGAATCAAGATCCCTATGATTGACTATGGTGGTTTTGTGCCTAGTGATCCGGCTGAAATGAAAAAATCCTTTTCCTCCTACTCCAATCTTTTTTCATTAGATGGTGCAAATCCTCATATTGAGTTTAATAGGGATCTGTGGACTAAATGTATTCCTAAGAAGGTTTCCAATTCATAGAACACATAGTATGAAAGAAAGAGGTCCAATTCACATTAATTTCAAGGCCTAAGCCAATATTAAAAACTCTAATGGGAAAAGCTTTGTTACAACAAGTATAGGGTTGCATATACAATAAAAATCAAGACTTTTATAGGGTCGAGCAAGTTTTAATGCAATATATTCACCACTTGGGGTGGTAGATAGGAAATTTGGGCCTACCCTCAATCTGTTTGGGGTTTGAGTCATAAAGAATGACTCCCCTATTAATGGCCGTCTCCAATTCCATCGTCACCCTCCCCACCATCCCTCTCACGAAAGTCATATTTAAAAAGTGGCAGGCCTTATTGTGGTAGGAAATTTGGGCCTACCTCAATCTATTTGGGGTTTGAATCACAAAGAATGACTCCCCTATTAATGGTCATCTCCAAGATGCCTCCTCTAGCCTTTGCCCCTTGCCTTTTCCCCCTTCTCCCCCCTCCCCCCGAAAAAAAGAATTGACCATATTATCAAATCTAAAATGACTGAAAAATGTTTAAATAATGTATAAGGGACAACAAATAAAAGAAAGAAGAAAAATAAGCTATGTACACTAGATTGTATCAGTGAAGCACATAGGCTAACAATGCTAACCAATAACCTTATCTAAATGTTCATAATAAGTTGCCCATTCATCCTAATAATCAAAATCTAAAGAGGTAATGGACCGTGTATATGAGGAGTCATATAGAAATATCTGAAAGATAAGTGTGAGTTGTATGGTGACCATCATTGCTAGTAGTATTTGAAACGTTATCATGAGTTGTATGGTAACTTGAATCATCCTCTATAGTATGGTAATCCTTAGCATGGCAATGATTTGTAGTTGTTTAAACTTTTTAAGAAGAAGCAATTTTGGTAGTTATTTTTTTTCTTTGTTTAGATGAACTCTTTGTTGGTAGTTTTGCTTAAATACACACAAAATGTTGTGATGAGGCCACTTTAGCACATATGATTTTATTTTTAGGAGGCACTTTGGATAATACCTCATGTTTTGTTGAATGGATGACTCATAAGATGTGCGATGAATAGTGAACACTTTATCATTATAACCATCACTTCCTTAAATTTGGACATAATCCAGTTCAGATTGAAAACTAAAACTATTATTATTAATTTTTTATAGTATTAATTATTTTAAATATTGGATTTCGGTTTCGTTATTATTGGATTTCAATTTGGAGTTTATTGGAATTACATATCATATTTTATGGAGTTTAGTTTAAATGTTTTTAGAATTCAAAGTCATTAAACAACTAGTAGTCGATAATAGTCTTATTTGTTGAAGTAATTCAATATTTTTTGTAAAGAATGGTTAAGTAATTAATATTTTATTTTGATTCAATCAATATAAAATTGATAAAATGCTCCTCCCCCAATTGAATGCTGAGTTTAGAGAATTTTGAAACCGGTAAAATTCTCTAAGAAATCAAGTTGTTCAAGTTGTTGATATCTTAATAATTGTTTTAGGAAGGCTAATCAAGCCGTTGATACCATAACCAATCTGGGGGACCGTTCACTTACAAAAAGTGAATGCATGATATTGAAAATAACTATCAATAATAATATACTTCGGCAACCTCATTGATATCAATAATCATCTGATAAAAGAGAATATTAACTCTTTGACACGCTTAGGGAGGCCCGATAGTAATGACAAAAAAATATTTAATCTCTCCCATGCTCATAGAGGTTTGATGGCAATGTGATAAAAGAGAGTATTAACTCTCCCTCGCTCAGAGATGATGGCAATGATAAAAGGATTTATTTATTCTCCCATGCTCAGAGGATGGAAATCATATTGGGTAGCTATGATGTTAGTCCTCCTTTCTCTATTAAATTCATCTTTATCAATTATAGACCTGTCAAGTTCCTTTAGCTCTAAATCATGTCATTTCTCACGGTTGAAAACATGTCATCTCTCTCTCATTTTACTCCTTACACTCTCATGTCATCTTTTGAAGACATCTGCAACTGCTTTGATGGGGATATCATCCTCAAAAGAGTGATTTATCAAGTGCTAGTAGTCTCTAGAGTAACAGTCAACCCACCCTTCATGAAAAACAAGCTGAACTACAACCTAATCACTACTCTTTCCCTAATCATACTGATGTTCAAGACTCTCTAATTCATTATGATCCAAGTGATGGGAGAAGAATAGACTCTGCATGGCACCAAATAATTAAAGGCGATTTAGGAGCTCTACCAACTCGGTAAAAAGGTAAATAAATTCCCATTGAGTTATGGAAGGTGGACAAAAAATGACATGGAGAAAGCCTAAACACCGATCCAAGATCCAAGACATTCAAAAGGAAAGGCAAGAATGACATATCCTCCTCAATTCTTTCTCATCTTCAATCCATTGAGGCTAATCTAGACAAATCATTGGGTTGATGTTCTAAGTTCAAGGCTTCTAATGTCAAGTGTAAAGTTCATGTGAATCCCAATGCCTCAACCTTAGATAAAAACATAACCCTGTTAGGTGTCCTTTCGATGGTTGGAAGCTCTACAAAAAAATATGGTACAAAAAAGAAACATGTTGGCTTTCTTGACAGACATTTATGAATGATTGAACATGCTAGTCACCCTTTTGGTCTACCTTCAATCCAAACTATTCTCTTTGGCTAGCAATTGACATTGAATCGACTTATCTCAAAGTATAATATGCATGTTATATTTTCTAAAGAGATTTCTTGAATTCTCACAGGTAAAGGCACACTTAGTGAATTCTACTCTCGCATGAAGGCATCTTAGACCAATATGATGTAACTGTGTTCAAGAAAGAAAGAAAAGTTAAACAATCCAATCAATTTAATATTTTTTATTAAGTTTTCTATTGCATATCTTCTTCTATCTTCCTCCTCGACATTAAATTCTTTCAGTGTACTATTTATCTTTATTCTCATATTAAAGATGCAAATGTATTAAGTTATTAATGTATTTATATGGGTGAGGTCCCAATAAAACCCTTTTACCATATTAAAAAAAGACTTATCATATAGAATGAGCAAGTGCCCATTCTACACAAGTCTATAAGAATATATTGACTTATTAACTTCGTAAGTGATAATATTATTATATTGTGTATTATTAATTATAAATAAGACTAACAACTTTATTTATATTTTTTACTTTTACTACATTGGTTTTCACAATTATTCTCAATTGGTCTTTATATTTTTCACAATTATTAAATCCTTGTTCATAGTTTTTCATAGTGTGGGGCATGGGCATGATCATGTTAAAGAAAAGGGGACCCCTACAAGGTTATTTTTTTTATTTTTTTTCCTTTGATTGAGATCAATCTTAACCTCATCTAATTTTAAAATCTTAAGTGTCTATCGTATCACTTTCTAAGTTATTTTGTTGCAGTTTTGATAAAGCTTGATTTGTTTGTATTTAAATATCTTTTGTTGGGTATTGGTTTTGAATAAATGAGTCTCGTTGTGCTTTTTAAAATTTTTACTTTCTTCATAAAAAATATGGAAGACATGTAGGTCTTAGAGTGTTAGTCCTAGAGTTGGAGTCTCAATCTTGGAGTCCAACTAGCCACCTCCTCGAAGGATAATTATGACAAGAAACAAAGCTCATCTAAGTCAGAGTTGTCAAAGTGATATGAAGCTAGATCAAATCAGAGCTCACCATGTGTAGTCATACACCTAGAGTTGTCAAAGTCGTTAGAGCCCTAGGAGACCTGATTAATTAGAGATTGCCACATGTACTCATGGCCTTGAAATTGTCAGAGTTGTTAGAGACATGGGAAACTTGATCTAATCAAATACCTTTATGTGTTTTCATACACCCAAATTTGTCTAAGTTGTCAGAGCGCTAAGAGGTCTGATGTAATCAAAGATTACCATGTGTAATTTATAGACTCAAAAATTTGTACACTTTAAAAATCCCCGTTACGTCAACCCCTTAACACCATAGTAGACCTAGTAAATTATCATGTCCATGTCCATGGGATGCTATGCAAGACGTCTATGGATGTCTATGTTGTGATATGATCGTAAAATTTCATCGTTTTGCCTTTAATATGCTAAATAATCCATTGAAGAATCCAACTAACACTGCAAATGGATATGGGTCAGAGTGATGTGACATAATAAAACTAAAACATGTGGATCATATTGAACCCATATTTTAATAATAAACTATTGTGTATCACATGAATGAGATACAATGTCATTCTCAATCTGCAAATATTATGATCAATATAAGATTATATGAAATGAGAACAATGACATGGATGATAATTCTCAATGACGATTCTATGATCCGTTTTATATATAGAGGCTACAATTTAAATTTCATTGAAATGTTCAACTTTGTTTAGTTTTAGGTCGATTTAAATTTCATCAAAATAGATAAAGATAAGAGTAAAAATTTGAGTTAGATTGTAGACTAAAGTCACTATTTTACAAGATGTTACTAACATTTTAATGGAAATACTATCTCATTAATTACTCAACTTAATAGGCTAACAAATTTATTTATATGTACATAAATAATTGCCTTTGTTTATATATATACAAATAATTCTAAGGATCAACTATAAAATTAATCAACTTCCATATATATATGCAAGTCAATGATATTTTATAACTTGTACTAATCACTTTTATACTTCAAAATAATTTCATCTCTCACTATATAATTTAATTAAATATTATTGCATTTATTTATATAATTTATTGTAACACATAAATTATGTAATAGTAGTAGGATAACTCAATAAAAATTGCTAATTGTTCTTTTGTATGTTTTTAAAGAACAACACATATTTGAATGTAGCCCCAAATGATCTAACCATGTATATAAGTGTGAATATTTTTATATAGGAAGGTGGTGTGCCATCAAATTGCTAGCTTGGAGACAATCTAAAAAAAAAATATTTTTGTTGTTGCAAACAAAGTATATTTTCTTGTTTATGAATAATATGTTGCTTGTCCCATACAAGTGCATGCACTTGTCTAGAACTTTTTCTATATTTTTAATGTATATTGACACAATATTTCTTTTTTTGATTTAATAAATTTATCATTAATTTTGTATTGTGATATACGATACATAAAAATAAATTTAACATTTCGTATCCATTCAAAGCATTAAATAAAAAATGTTGTATTCTTGAGTTCAAATATGTAAACCACAATCCAATATTATATGTTTCTTTGCAATTTTCAACAAATCATGGCTAAATGTACGATTGAATTATTGATAAAATGAATATGAATAGTCTGAGTGTTTGGTCGATGATCTAAATTTAATGGTCTATAAAACTCTAAACAACACTTCTTACATTTACAATATCAACTTCTTGCTAAATAAAACAATAATATCTAAAATAGTCAACCAACACAAGAATTCTTTTTCAATAAATGACAAGGTATTAATATTTTATTAAAATAGAGTTCTTGACACTATTATGATAGTTTATGTTGAACACTTAATTTTAGAATATACTTTAAATATTCACTTGTTGAAACTCATAATAGCAAAATCATTTGGAATGAAACTCATAATAACAAATATTTTTGGGAGGAGAGGGGTGGTGTGGCAAAATTCATTTTTTTCAACAATATCTATTTGTTAAAAATTGTAATTAATCCAAAAAAAACTTAAAAACTTTGATATAAAAAAATAAATTTTTATTTAAATTTAAAGTATATTTAATAAACCTATTTGAAAACTAAGCCAAATATAAATGAAAATATCTAACTAGATTCATTATTTTTGTTATAAGTAAAAAGTTTTATTTATTTAATAGAATAGTAGTATAATATCAAGTGACTAGAATGCCGATGTATGATAACTTTTTTACAGTGCTCAATGAGTGAGCTATTAAGACCTATTATCATATGTCTTTGATTAAACATGAGGACAAATGATTAAAGTTGCGATTCTTTAATAATTTTAATAAATTTTTCTAATGACGTCAACTAACCTCTGCGCCCTTGGATGCAGTGTCAATGATGAAAATAAAATTTAATACTTGTTGTATCACCTATCAACGTTTTGAGATAGCTTTGTATCAATTCAATTTCGTTTGTATTAATGCAGATCATTGACAAGACTCGAGTGTGGAGCTTCATTTCCTTTAAGATACACTCCATAAATTTTTTTAGATACAACAAGATATCGTTTACTGCTTCTGTCATATTGTAATGGGGAATGAAAAATTCTCATAATCTCTTAGTGGTCATTTCTATTTCTTTTTGGTGTTCGATATTTTTCCTATTTTGTTTTGATAGCAAGTTGTTAATAGCTATCATGGAATCATTTATTTTTTTCCATCCATTTCCTTTATCCTGCATATTCTCTTGACTGCGTTTGTATGAAGTACTTGCTTGAGGTTGAGATCCGTCTTCTCCTTATTCAAATTTTAATGCGTCTTCATTCTCTTTATACATTTGATTTTTTAGTAGATCAATCTCTTCCCGAGTAGCTTTTCTCTTTATCGGTTCCTGCTTTAAATTTTCCTCTTGAGTAACAATCCCTTTATTTTTTTCCATCAAGATCCTTTCATCATTTGCTTTCCGGATCCATTTTTTGCCACCTTGGTATATGCTATTGCTCATCGTCCAAGTTGGGTTGGGGGGGTTGAACGAATTTCCTTCTTGACTTCTCTTGCGCTGTTGTGAAGACCCTTGCTCCATTTTGTCTTGTCTCACGTTGGTTTTAGCTTCCTCATTCATTTTAGCGCTATCCCTATGTCCGTCTATACCAGTCATGGAGATGTAAGGATTGGCTCTGTGTTGTCACGGTTTTTGAAAAAATAAAAAAACTGGTAGAAATTTAATTTTTACTAACGACTAAAATTTGAACTGAGCTCGAAACTATCAAAATTTAAAGAAATTTTAATTTTTTAATTAATTAATTGAATTTAATTGATTAATTAAAAATTTATGGCTAAATCATTTTTAACTCCGAACTGTTCTAAAATGCATTTGAGCCTCTCGTGCAAAAAAACTGTTAAATTTTTTCACAATTTGCAAAATCTATTTAACTTTTTATAAGTTGTGCAAGTGCAAATTGCAATTTTCTTTTTTCGCTCAGTTAAAATCGTAGAATCAATTTTGTATTTCGTGCAATTTGCAAATTTATTTTTCATTCCCATGCAAATTGCAAAATTGATTTGAGTTTTCGTGCAAATTATAAAATCGATTTGAGTTTTTGTGCAAATTGTAAAATTGATTTTTGATTTTGTGTAAGTTGCAAATTTATTTTGAGTTTCTCCTCTCTGTGCGATTCCAAAATTTATTTTCGCAAGTCATGCAAATACAAATCACACTTATCAAAATCGTGCAAAATGTAAAATACACTTTTTTGAGCCACATATATGCAAACCCCTATGTTGCAATAACCTTTTTCAATGATGCAAATTGTCATTACAAATTCAACTCTACTTTTCCAACTACATGCAATCTCATAGTTATTCATGAAATTTTCATTATTTTTTGGGTCATGTTAATTAAATATTGTCTTCCTTTTTAAATTTTTTTTTCAACGAACATGCTCAACTCTGATAATTTTTAGCAAAATAAAAATTGAATTTCTATTTGCATGAAACTATTGCAGAAAGATGGATTTGTGTAAAAAAGGGTATGAATGACACCATTAATCCCCGGCCTCGGATAAGGTTATTAAGTTGTATCTGTGATTCTATTTTACCCATTTATCAGGATGGCTTATCTGCTAAGCTTTATAATTTGCCAAACTTGTCTGAATTTCATTTCTGAGTACTGACTGAACAAATGGAAATTTGTTTTTTTCACTCTGTTTACTTGTCTCAGCGTGAAAATCTTATCTTTTTCATGTGCATTCTCCCTGAATTTAGACAGTTATGCAGCACCTTATAGTGACACATTAAACCTTTTCATTTTCCAGGTATATCCTATTGTTTCAGACTATCTCCGAGCGGGGATCTACAAATAGGCAGGAAATGTTGGGAGTCAAACAACAGAAGCACCTTATATTGAGATTGTAACATCGCCTAATAACCGAGATGGAGAAATTCGACATCCAGTTCATAATGGAAGTGGATATCAGATTTATGATCTGGCATATTATTGGCCGCATTATACACCCATCACTTCCCCAATGGATTGAAGATATCATGCTTTTTTCACTTTCAAAGGGCACTGGACATGGAGGATCTCGGATAGGGTAAGTGTGAAAGAACATTTTACCTTTGGAATTTTGAGTTCAGAGTTTTGTATTGCTAACTTCCTTAGGGATTTATAGTTTTCCAATTCAATCTTGTGCATATGTTATCAACCATATGATAGACAAATGTATTCTAAGGTCTAGTAGTTGCAACATTTTGTAATAGGTGGGCAATAGTAAAAAATAAGGATGTTGCAAAGAGAATGGTAAAAGCAATAGAGTTGACCACCATTGGAGTCTCCAAGGACTCTCAAACACGAGCTTCACAGATTCTGAAACATATTAATGGGATTTATGGCAAGATTGAAAGGTCTTCTTACAAACTGGATCGTTACAGAGCTTATGAAAAAATAAACTCTAAATTTTTCTACTATGGATATTCAATTATAGAGCATAGATGGAAAAGGCTTCGTGAGGCCTTAAGTGGAGGAAACCGTTTTTCCCTTCCAAAATTTCAACCAGAGTTTTGCAACCTCTTTGGCCAAGAAGTTACTTCTAATCCTGGTAAGATGTGTATACCATGTAGTCAGGTTTGTTTTCTTTCGATTTCTGAAATTGATTATTGAAATAAAGATTGATATTAAGGTATACTTATTTTGGACAGCGTATGCTTGGTTCAAGTGTGAAATAGAAGAAGATTGTGAAAAAGTTCTTGAAGCTGAAGGCATTCAAACAAGAGGAGGAAAGTATTTTGGAGTGGATCCCAAATATGTCAGAGTGAGTATGCTAGAACGAGATTGTCACTTCGAGATTTTGATTGACAGGCTTGCTGCCATCAACAATATATGATCCCATTTGTGACAATTTTTTTAGAAGTTTAAGAAGCAACAGGATATTAGAGATGTTGAAAATTAAACAAATACGTTTTTTCCCAATTTACCCTACATTTTGTGTATCCGAGTCTCTTGAGAAACTATGGAATAAAATGATTGAAGTGGTTGCACAAAATCATCATCCTTCTGCTTTGGATTAAGAATTTGTTTTTTGGGGGAATCCTTTTTCTAGTTGATGGGATCTCATTTCACTGTTTTGACAAGCAGTGTTAAATTTTAGTGGCATGAGAAAAGATCCTTCTGAAACTTTTTCAAAAGGGAATGTGATTCCGTAATTATGTACCATATGGGGTATAAGATAAATCTAAGCGGATATGCCAAAGTTGTTGGACAGGCATACTAGTTTTTAGCATTTCAAGAACATGCCTAATTTGTTGAACAGGTATAACACATTTTGTGAATTTTCCTTTTAATAAGAGATAATAGTGCTTGTAAAACAATCTCCATATATAGCCTATAAATAGTCTCTGTCAACATTCTGTACCTGTGGAGTGGTCTAATCCTTTCTTTATTCTCAGCGTCTGATTTGCTTTTGGCAGTATATACTATATACTATATTGTGGAGTGGTCTAATCCTTTCCTTATTTTAGGCTTCTGGTTTTCTTTTGGCAATATATTATTGGAAAAAAGCAAGACACATGCACTATCCATTTCATAAAAGAATAGTTAGGTTTGTAAAAACTCCAGCTAAATCATTGGATTGAGTAGACCTGGAGAATAAGTAGATCAATACAATGCATCAAAACTGAAAATGGCATCTCCGAAAGGACTTCAAATTAAAATATACACCCTTCTTCTTTTTAAACCAAAAAAATATACACAACAAATATTCCTAACTAAGAATGCAACTAGCTAAAAAAAAGATGCTCTGCCAAATGATGCCTTTAATGGCAGGTTGGGGCTCCATCTAATAGTCATCCAAATCAGATTTGATTCTCAAGCACTCAAAACACTGGAAAGGCTTCCTTGTAATGTACTCATCTTTGACAGGTTACTGAAGCATTTTCAGGTTATCTCATCATCAATATTTAGGACGTGGGACAGGACTGAAATTCCAAACCAAGCATTTTTCCTCCCAAGGTTTTAACTTCAACATTTCACCTTCCCAACAAGTAATCTAATCACCCCAACTAGACACAAGAACCAACACAATAAACTTGACTTGATGTTCCATCTTCTATTCTTGACTATCATAATAGTTATTTTGACTATTCTAGATGTGACACTTCATAACTAAGCCAAGGCTAGATGTCTCAACGATTCTGATTTTTACATTGACATGACAACCTAACATACGAGTACCACTTCCAGCATATTCTCAAGCAAACCTGCAACTTCTATGATGCCCTTTGAAATAGTATGCATGCTACCAACATAGCAGACAATGCACTTAGACGCAGTTTGGTGGTGAGACTCTAAGAAGCTAAGGATATCTTCTTGGTAATTCACATATTTTAGTCGTCGATCTAACAGCAGCCATAAAATGTAGAAATAGTTCTTATTCCCAATAAGTAAGATTGACAATTACCATTACTGACTATAGTCCACAGGCAACCCTTTCCTTCTTTCACACTACCCTTGGGAAATGTGGCATCGGGCTTTCTTGTGATAAATTCTGATCATGCAAGTCATTTTTACACATAATTAATTACTTAATTATTTTTTTCTGTCATCATGTAAGTCATATTGAAAAAGTGGACTGAAAAAGTGGTTGTCCTTGAGGGCTGTGGTAGTAAATTTGGGCTTACCCTCAAGCTGTTTGGGGTTTGAGTCCTAAAGAATGATTTCTCTTCTCGAAATCCGTCGTTGCCCTCTTGTTAAAATCATATTTAAAAAGTGGTAGGCCTTGTGGTGGTAGGAAATTTGGGCCTACCCTCAATTTGTTTGGGGTTTGAATTACAAAGAATGACTCCTTTATTAATGGCCATCTCCAAGGTGCCTCCTCCAGCGATTGCCCCTGCCTTGCCCTCCACCATCTCCCGCCCCCGAAAAAAGAGAATTGACCATATTATCAAATCTAAAATGACTTGGAAATGTTTAAATAATGTATAAGGGACGATAAATAAAAGAAAGAAGAAAAATAAGCTATGTACACTAGTTTGTATCAATAAAGCACATGAGATAGGATAGCAATGCTAACCGATAACCTTATCTAAATGTTCATAATAAGTTGCCCGTTCATTCTAACGATCAAAATCTAGAAAGGTAATGGACCATGTATATGAGGAGTAATAGAAATATATGACAAATAATTGTGAGTTGTATGGTAACCATCATTGCTAGTAGTATTTGAAATGTTATCATGAGTTGTATGGTAACTTGAATCATCCTATATAATATGGTAATCCTTAGCATGGCAATGATTTGTAGGAGTTGTTTTAACTTTTTAAAAAGAAGCAATTTTGGTAGTTATTTTTTTTCTTTGTTTAGATGAACTCTTTGTAGGTGGGTTTGCTTGAATACACACAAAAGGTTGTGATAAGGCCACACATATGATTTTATTTTTAGGAAGCACTTCGGATAATACCTCATGTTTTGTTGAATAGATGACTCATAAGATGTGAGATGAATAGACAACACTTTATCACTATAACCATCACTTCATTAAATTTGGACATAATCCAGCCCAGATTGAAAACTAAAACTATTATTATTGGATTTTTATGGTATCAATTATTTCAAATATTTGATTTCAGTTTTGCTATTATCAGATTCCAATTTTGAATTTATTAGAATTACATATCATATTTTACGGAGTCCAGTTTAAATATTTTTGGAATTCAAAGTTATTAAACTAGTAGTAGATATTATTCTAGTTTGTTGAAGTTGAAGTAATTCAATATTTTTTGCAAGGAATAATTACGTAATTAATATTTTATTTTGATGCAATCAATACAAAATCGATGAAATGCTCCTCCCTTAATTGAAAGCTGAGTTTAGGGAATCTTGAAACCAGTAACATTATTCGAGAAATTAAGTTGTTCAAGCTGCTAATATCATAATCATTGTTTTAGGAAGGCTAATCAAGTTGTTGATATCATAACCAATCTAGGGGATTGTGTACTTACAAAAAGTGAATGCATGATATTGAAAATAACAATCAACAATAATATACTTCAGCAACATCATTGATATCAATAATCATCTGATAAAAGAGAATATTAACTCTTCGACACACTTAGGGAGGTCCGATAGTAATGAGAAAAGAGTATTTAATCTCTCACGTACTCAAAAAGGTCTGATGGCAATGTGATAAAACAGAGTATTAAGTTTCCCTCGCTTAGAGAGGATGGCAATGATAAAAATATTTATTTATTATCCCACTCTTAGAGGATGGCAATCATGTTGGATAGCTATGACGTCAGTCCTCCTTTCTCCATTAAATTCATCTTCATCAATTACTAGACCATCAAGCTCCTTCAACTCTAAATTGTGTCATTCCTCACGGTTGAAAACATGTTATCTCTCTCTCATTTTGCTCCTTGCACTCTCATGTTGTCTTTCGAAGACATTTGTAACTATTTTGATGGGAATGTCATCCTCCCAAGAGTGATTTATCAAATGTTGGTGGCCTCTGGAGTAATAATTGACCCACCCTTCACGAAACAATATACTGAGCTATGACATAATCAATGCTCTTTCCCTAGTCATATCGGCATTCAATACTCTCTAATTCATTATGAGCCACGTGATGGGAGAAGCACAGAGTTTGCATAGCACCAAAGAATTGAAGGTGATTTAGGAGCTCTACTAAATCGGTAAAAAGATAAAAGAAGTCCCATTGAGTTATGGAAGGTGGATAAAAAATGACTTGGAGAGAGCCTAAACATTGATCCAGGATCCAAGACATTCAAAAGGAAAGCAAGCATGACACATCCTCCTTAATTCTCTCTCATCTTCAATGTATTGAGGCTAAGCTAGACAAATAATTGGGCTAACATTCCAAGTTCAAGGCTTCCAATGTCAAGCGTAAAGTTCATGTGAATCTTAATGGCTCAGCCTTGGATGAAAACATAATCCTATCAAGTGTCCTTTCAATGGTTGGAAGCTCTATAAGTAAATGAGGTAAGAAAAATAAATATGTAGGCCTTCTTGACAAACATTTTTGAATGATTAAACATGTGAGTCACCCTCCATTACTACCTTCAATCCAAACCATTCTCTCTGACCAACAATTGACAATGATTCAACTTATCTCAAAGTATAATACACGTGTTGTATTTGCTCAAGAGATTTCTTGAATTCTCACAGATAAGGACATACCTAGTGAATTCTCCTCTCGCATAAAGACATTCTTAGACCAATAAGAAGTAACCATGTTTGAGAATGAAATAAAAAGTTAAACTATCTAATCAATTTAATATTTTTATTAAGTTTTCTATTGCATACTTTCTTCTCTTCCTCCTCTACATTAAATTCTTCCACTCTACTATTTATCTTTCTTCTCATATTAAACATGCCAATGTATTAAATTATTAATATTTATATGGGTGAGGTCCCAATAAAACCCTTTTACCATATTAAAAAAATACTTATATTGACATGTAGAATGAACATGTGCCCATTCTACACAAGTCTATAAGAAAATCTTTGACTTCTTAGCTTTGTAAGTGATAATATTGCTATATTGTGTATTGTTAATTAGAAATAAGACTAACAACTTTCTTTATAATTTTTGCTTTTACTACATTGGTTTTCACAATTATTCTCAATTGGTCTTTATATTTTTCACAATTATTAAATCCTTGTTCGCAGTTTTTCATAGTGCGAGGCATGGACATGATCATGTAAAAGAAAAGAGAAAAGAGGACCCCTCTAATGTAATTTTTTCCCCACTTTATTGAGCTCAATATTAACCTCATCCAATTTCAAAATCTTAGGCATCCGTCATATCACTCTCTAAGTTTTTTTGTTGTAGTTTTGATAAATCTCAATTTGTTTGTATTTAAATATCTTTCATCAGTTATTAGTTTGAAGAGATGAGTCCTGCTGTGATTTTTAAAATTTCTCTTTTTTTCATAGAAAATCTAGAAGACAGGTAGGTCCTTGAGTGTCAGTCTTAGAGTTGGAGTCTCAGTCTCGGAGTCCAGCTATCCACCACCTCGAAGGTTAATTATGACAAGTAAATAACCCTCCCCCAAGTCAGAGTTGTTAGAGTACTCTGAGGCTAGATCGAATCAGAGCTCACCACGTGTACTAATACAACTAGAGTTGTTAGTGCTGTTAGAGCTTTGGGAGACTTGATTCAATAAGAGATCACCATGTGTACTTGTAGACTTGAAGTTGTCAAAGTTGTTAGAGATACGGGAAACCTGATATAATCAAATATATCTATGTCTTTTCATACACCTAGATTTGTTAGAGTTGTCAAAGTGCCAGGAGGTCTGATTTAATCAAAGATTGCCATGTGTACTTTCGTATACCCAAAGAATTATACACCTGAAAAATCCCCGCTACGTCAACCCATTAACACCATAGTAGACCTAGTAAATTACCATGTCAATGCCCATGGGATGTTGTAAAAGATGTCTATGGATGTATAATGCCTTTAATATGCTAAATAATCCATTGAATAATGTCAGTAACATTGCAAATGGATATGGGTTAGAGTGATGTGACCTGATAAAAATAAGACACATGGATTATGTTAAACCCATATTTTGATTAGAAACTATTGCATAACACGTGAATGAGATACAATGTCATTCTCAATCTAGAAATATTATGATCAATATAAAATTATATGAAATGAGAACAATGACACGAATGAGAGTTCTCAATAAAAATTCTATGATCTATTTATATATAAAGGCTACAATTTAAATTTCATTGAAATGTTCAACTTTGTTTAGGTTTGGATCAATTTAAATTTATCAAAATAGATCAAGATAAGAGTGAAAATTTGAGTTATATTGCAGACTAAAGTCATCATTTTACATGATGTTACTAACATTTGAGTGGAAATACTATTTCATTAATTATAAATTAATTACTCAACTTAATATGCCGACGAATTTATTTATACATACATAAATAATTATCTTTGTTTATAGATACAAAAATAATTCCAAGTATCAACTATAAAATTAATAAACTTTCATATAAATATACAACTTAGTCAGCAATAATTTTTAACTTGTACCAATCACTATAATGCTTCAAAATAATTTCATCTCTCACTATATAATTTAATCAAATATTATTGCATTTGTTTATATCACTTATTGTAACAAATACAAATTATGTAATAGTATCAAGATAACTCAATAAAAGTTGCTAATTTTTCTATTGTATTTTTTCAAAGACCGATGCATATTTAAGTGTGGCGCCAAATGATCTAACCGTGTATATAAGTGTGAGTATTTTTTTATAGGAATGCAGTGTGCCATCAAATTGCTAGCTTGGAAGCAATCTCAATAAAATAGATATTTTTGGTTGCAAACAAAGCATATTTTCTTGTCTATGAATAATGTGTTGTTTGTCCCATACAAGTACATGTACTTGTCTAGAGCTTTTTCCATATTTTTTATGTATACTGACACAATAATTCTTTGTTTTAATTTGATAAATTTGTCATTAATTTTGTATTGTGATATTTGATATGTAAAAATACATTTCACATTTTGTAGCCATTCAAAGTGTTGAATGAAAAACATTGTACTCTTGAGTTCAAGTATGTAAACTACAACTTAATATCAAATATTTTCTTGTAATATTCAATAAGTCATGGTTAAATGTACGACTAAAGTATTGACAAAATAAATATGAATAGTTTAGGTATTTGGTCGATAATCTAAATTTAGTGGTCCTTGGAACTCTAAACAACACTCTTTCCATTCCTAATATCGACAACTTCCTTCCCAGTGGAACGATAGTATTTGAAATAGTCAACCAATACAAGATTTTTTTCAATAAATGACAAGGTATTAATATTTTATTAAAATAAAATTCTTGACACCATTATGATAGTTTCTGTTGAACACTTAATTTTAAATTATACTTTAAAGATTCAGTTGTTTA
This sequence comes from Torreya grandis, assembly GCA_037957365.1. Taxonomy (NCBI): domain Eukaryota; kingdom Viridiplantae; phylum Streptophyta; class Pinopsida; order Cupressales; family Taxaceae; genus Torreya; species Torreya grandis. The sequence goes on from JARHVA010000279.1 coordinate 1,378,398, forward strand.
TGAAAAACTCATAGTAATAAAAATATTTGAGGAGAAACTCTTAATAACAAATATTTTTGAGGCAAAATTTAATTTTTCAACAATATCTATTTATTAAAAAAGTGTGATTAATCCAAAAAACTTAAAACCTTAATATAAAAATATATTAGAAAAATACAAAAAAATATTTTTCTTTAAATTTATAGTATATTTAATAAACTTATTTGAGCACTAAACCACACATAAATGAAAATATCTAACTAAGAATCAATCAGTATTAACATTAGATAATAATGTCATGTGAAAAATATTCACAAAATTTACTTTATATAAGCAGTATAAACTCAATTTCATTCATTCTCTAGTTCAATACTTGTCACACATAAAGTTATATCTTATTTCAAAAAAATCTTACATCATCTGCATCTTTAATCAAGGTTAGTTGTGTAAACAATGTCATCATAAGTCATTTTTTAGTTATAATTTATTTTTCAAAAAAATCTTTCATTGTAATATTTTTTGAGATACACCTTTGTTTAGTGGGTTGACTGTAATAGTGTTTGTAGAATTAAAAAAAAATTAGGTTCCTTCCAAATCTCAAAATTCTTAATAAATATTTATGCATTTTTCTACAATGCTTAGAACCGAAAAAAATATAGGACATGTATCCACTTTAACATTTAGCAGTAGCTTCATTTCAAAATTTTATACATTGACATCTGTATCAGATATACTGTATGAATGCAACCATTAAAAACCGGATCAAATATCATCTTGGTTGTATCTTCTTCTTGTTAAATTATAATGTAGTGTTATTTTTTTTAAAGAATATTTTTGAATTAACAATCCTTCTAAGTCGAGAACAAATAAATATTTTTTTAGAGGCACTGCAGACAATAATAATTTTGAGATTTTATTTTATATTTAATTTATTTTTGAATGTTATTATAGTAATATGTTAATTAATGTTTTACATACATTCTTATGAATTTACATAGATTATCCATCATATCTACTCAAATCTACACAAAAAATTAAAATTAAAATTATTTAATACTTGATAAAAATAATCAAACTAACTATGTTGAGACTTAATCACAAAAGTTTTAATAATTTATTATTAAGTAATAATTAATACATGTTTGTGAGCCAAGTGTGACAATTTTTGGTGCACTTTGATGTAGTTGATATGTTTACCACAACTAGTTGCATATTATTTTTGAAGTGCATCATGTTAGTTAGATGTGACATCTAGCTATTTACTTGTCTCCCCTTGAGTTGAAGTTGAATATCTATTTAATTCATCATCTAAGTTCATCATTGTTTGTAATGGTTTAAAAATTTCTACCAACATGAAACATACAAGTTTAGAATGAGAATCTAGAATTATTTAGAATATGTGGTCACTCGTAACTTCTCAAATGCGTCAAGAATTCTAATATTTAAGGTCAAGCGATATTTTTCATAAACACAATGTAGATAATTCAATAGCTAGTAGTATATTATGTATTTAAAACTTACGATCTAAAGGATTATCTTCAACTTTGAAAACAATTTAGTGTATAACTATGTAAATTTTACTAAATAATTATCAAATCATATACTTACTTGGGGTGTCATAAGATATTTGTAGTATTGTTTAAGCATCATCTCATACTTTTGATTTTACACTATGCATATCAATGAAGTCATCTTTAAAGTTATCGCAACTTGTATTGCTCTATCTAGATAGGGGATCGATAGATTGAGGGTTGTTAATCATTTTGTGGACAATAGAGACTAAGACTTACCTTCCCGTAGATTGTGTCAAGACTATGAATGAAATCTCAATCCACCTCTTGTCTCAATGCCATGTTTGGACATCTATCTTTAGGGTTCTCAACAGATAGATAGATAGATAGGGCATGCCTCTCTTTATATGGGGGATATATCCATAGCACTTGATCGACCCCCCATCTATTCGATAGACCCTGATGGCTTAAACTACTCTATCTATTTGGCCACTCTATATTTAAACTCAAATCTATATAGGGGCCCTATCCCCACTAGATTAGGTCCCTATATTTAATCTATATAACTATGCTCGACCTAGCCATCTAGATCTATAGGGACAATGCATATATAAATGCCTATCAGAGATAGATTGTATTCCATTTTATCCAAGATAGGAATCGAGAGGGTGGATAGAGTAGAGGGCTAGTCTTGAGGGATATATATATGTATATATATGTATATATATATGTATATATATATATATATGTATATGTATATATATATATGTATATGTATATGTATATGTGTGTGTGTGTGTGTGTGTGTGTGTGTGTGTGTGTGTGTGTGTGTGTGTGTGTGTGTGTGTGTGTGTGTGTGTGTATGTATGCTTTCAAAAAGTCAAAGAAATTTTCTATAGAAGGGGGAGGGGCCCAAGATAGGGTTTTTATTTTTGCCCTCTATATATAATTGGGGCCCTCGACCCATATCCCAAATTCTAGCCTCTCAAGTTTATGGACCCATCAGATGAAATACTAAAATAGAGGATGAGTCTATGTTTCATCTTGATAATATGTGCTCCCAAAAAATTGATAAACCTCTCATACTTGAATGAATGTTTTGATAAGACTATCTTGATATTAGTTGACTTCACAATGTCTAAGGGCTCAGTGTGTGATTAGTCAAGTTCTATTCCCACTTCTTCATCAACCCTATGTTTTCAATCATAGACACCATAAATTCTAAAAAAACCACTAAAAGTCTCTCAAACCCATCTTCCTTATTCAAAATCCTGTAAGATCCTTTAGAAATAATTTCATTATTTTTAAGCCTTTTCCATATAGATGCGTATAAAAATATGAAAAAAGTAAGCTTCGAACATTAAAACAAGAAATATCCACACAAAATTTATTACACTGGACCCAATGAATAAGAGTAGATATATAATATCACTTTGTGTAACATTAGTGACACCATTGCAAAAGTTTTTAATAACCACATATAGACTAAGAGTAATATGGTGTTCTAGTGATCCCAATGTTCTATCCAAATAGAATTAAAAATACACTGACATGTGAATTCATAAGTATCTTCTTCCCTTTATTAAAATTTTAAAAACTAATGATACATATAGTTCTCGAATGTCGATGGAATCCTTTGATATTACTGTATTATCTTCTATTTTTGTCTAAATCCCTTGTCTTGTTTGATTTATTTTTATTTTTATCTTTACATTTATGAATTCATCATAATTTGAACAAAGTGAGTTTTATACATGTGAAAATTTTCTATCAAATTTGATGTATCACACCCTGACATAACTACTTATTTATGAATTGTTGAATTCAAATAGTTTATAGTTTTCACCATTGAGACTCTGGTCTCATTCACTCTTTTGTAATAGGTAATTAAAGTTTTTGACTTCACACTAGTTTAAAATATTACCTTCATCCAAATCTATCCACTTATAACTCTATCTGTAAGTACATCTAATTCTTATGTAAACACAACCCTTGTGCCTTTAAATAGACCTACTATAAATTTATCCAATTAATTTGACTTGAAATCTAGGCCACTATCTTTTTTAGGACTGAAATCTAGGCCACCATTTATGTATAAATAAAAAATCAAAACCTATTTTTTCCATATTTCATTAGGAAGAGTGAGAAATGACAACTTATCACTAAGGCTGTCTAATTTTTATTTTTCAAAAATATTCATAATCTCTTCTTCAAATGCCTGTCTGTAAACATAAAAGTATTTTGTATTAATCAAGAATATAGAATAATTAAATGAATATTTTTTAATTAATTTTATTATTAGTTTTATTGAATTAAATATTTCAAGTACCTTCTAATTTTCTACCTTATCATGGCCTAAATCAGGGTGTTGTGATTTTTTTTCATGATCTACAACACTCTACATTTGTATAACTGGTCAATAAACTTTGTTAAAACCTATGTTTCTTTGACCATATTTTTTTGTTTGTAGAAATTAATTACTTGATCTATTGTGACTTTGATATAAATAATATGAGTTATAGTTTATTTTCTTTTGTCATGAAAAAAAAAAAATTCACAGTTTTTTAAAATAATTATCATAGATTCGATGGTATGTTATCCATCAATGATGTAGAACTTATTCTTTGGATCTTATAATTTATACTTGAGCTCAATGTCCAATATATCTCTAGTTAATTTTTTGAAGGGAAGTAATATTACTTCCCACAGAAGCGGCACATGATTACACACATTAAACTAACAGTCTATCAACATTAGTTGGATCAAGGGATAGGTACTGGTATTTAGGAGGAGTTTGGTGGCAGTGTTCAACTCCAATCTTAAATTATTTTTCATTGAATAGGAAAATTTGAATCTCTTGAGATGTTGAAGATTCACTTTTATTAAATTCCTTTTTATTTTGTTTCAATATAGTTTTATCCCTTGTAGGTGCCCTTAGCTCTTGGAAGTATGATATTGAATTTTTTTCAGCTTGGCCAATAGTTGCCTCCTTATATATGTAAACATTTTTGAATAAAAAGTTTCCTTTCCAAATTATTTGACCATATTCAATTTATGGATGATATATGAATTCAATGCATATTGATAAAGTATTTTAAATACTAATTTAATCTAAATACAAATACTTTCAATGGTTTCCACTCTAGTGACATCTCCATCTATAAATGGTTCTAATTTCCAATTATAAGAATAACAAGAATATTTATGATGTTTCACCAATCAAACCATTCCACTTTTTATATATAATAGAGCCTATAGCTCCATTTGAATAGCTGAGTATAAATGGTCATTATTGTTTATGTGTTTCACTTAAACACTTATTACATTATCTGAAATATATTTTATGTTTAACACTATCCCAACCACTTGATGTTTTCTTGATAGGTTATTAAACAACTAGAGGTCATTGTGATAGTTAGATGAAAAGTATATTTCTACAAACCATTCCTAATCCCTTTTCTCATAATCTAATGCACCTTCAATAACTAAAATATCTCGATAGGGAACACCCACAATAGCCATTATAATTCTTATTGTAAAACATTACTCATAATTTATCAATTTAAATATATCATGATGACAGTTGAAATTTGACATGTTTTTAAACCATGCAAAAAATATTATTTAGATACATTAGTCACCATATCATATTTTTTTGAATGGATGGTTATTACTTAAACCTATAAATTATTGACGTAGGATTGATAAAAGAACATAAATATCTATTATTATTTTCCATTTATTGATAATAATCTTATAGAATTGTGTTTAATGGGAACACACTCATTCTAAATCAAGTCTATAGGAATAATATGAACATCATAGGCCTATATTATTTTTATCTTGCATATATTACACAAATTAAGAACACCTGGAATTTTTCTTATAATATATTTGTAGTAGCCTACCCATTATTTTCATGTTGAAGTGGTGATTTTTAGTGCATGTGCCTCGTTAAAATGTGTTGTTAGCTATTTTAACTAATCTTGATGATTTATCTTATTTTTTATAAAAATTTAATATATGTGTGTATTTTAACAACATTATAAATTTTTACAACTAACCCACAACATATTTTGGTTCATAACATGCATCATCACTATAATTTATAGTAAGTCAACTTGAAATGTTTTATAATTTAATTGGATCATAGAACATCCTTATTTTATGCCTTACATTTCCCTCTTTTTTGTCTTTTTTATTAGACCCACCTTAGTTTAGATCATCTAAACTATTGGGTTAAAAAGATGACATCTTTTATTACAATATTTTTCATAATATATTCTTGTAGAATAGGCAACTATCCATTATATAAAAGATAAGAATATTTTCTTCTTATCAATTGATAATTGACTAATTATTCTTAAATACTTCATAGTCAAGGTCCTATGAATATAATTCATGGAGCCCCAACCATTTCATAAGGTGATGAGAACTGGGTTCCATTATTATCTATGACAATGGATGCCAAGGGTATCCTATCAGTGGGAGAAGTCATTAGTTTTAATATCACACATAAAAGGGTTGTCCTCAACAAGCTAGATCTAATTTATATATGCTTTCATATTTGGTCTTTGCTATGCATGCCTATATTCTTATACTTTGCATAGAATTGGCACATGCCCATTCTACACAAGTCTATAAAAATATATTGGCTTCCTAATTAATAATTGCTTATATTATTAGACTCTTGGGTAGAATGTGCATGTGACCAATCTACACAATATAGGAATATTGGCTTCCTAATTGATAGTTATCTATATTATTATATTCTTGCAAATAAGAATTTTGGTTTCCTAATTAATAGTTGCGTATATTTTTGTAATATATTATTTTGCATGCCCATTATGCAAAACATAAGAATATTGGATTTCTAATTGATAAATTCCTAATTATTCATAGATTCTTATGGTAATTGATAATTATATTATATTATTATAGATTTTTTGTGACAAATAGACCCCCATGTCTAATTAAAATAAGGACCCACACAATTAAGAATGCGTTATGCAATACTTATAGGGCCCCATGATTATCTTGTACATTTATCTTATTAATTTAAAATACATATTAGATAGTTCTTACAACCAAAATAATGACAATATTTATAACATAGCCATTAAAAATACATAATCATACAAATAATGTTCTATTTATTATATAACAATTCATCATTACATTATCATTTAGGTTAAAAGGCGCTCGAGTCATTTACAATGCTACATACATTCACTATTGTCTTTTGGTATATTGATTTCCTTATTTCCTTGTCCTTTGAGGTGTTTTCTAGTTCTCTAGCATCAAGTTAAATTTATGCATTCTTCCCTCCCTATCCATTGGTTGGATGTGTCCACACCCTCCTCCTCACTTTCTTGTAGTCCTTTCTACATGTAGATAAAAGGTTGTGCATTAATAATAGGTCAAGTCAAGATCAAACATAACAAGCTATAATTGTGCATATCATCTCAAGCTCAGCTTAGTGCTAAAATCCACATTATAAATGAGTTTCATCCTTCATGTAGAGTGCACATTATTTGTTGAATCAACCATAACTCCTCTTTAAAGGGTGCATGTAATTTACCATGTCGTATGATGTTGTAGGTTGCACTCTCAAAAAATTTCCTCTGTGCATCCTCCATACATCTCTTGCTTGTGTAGGTACTTCATGCATAGTTCACCTAGAAGGCTCACCAAAGTGGGGGAAACTTCCTATATGGCCCCAACCATATAATAAGGGACAACTCCATATATCCATTTGTTGGATAAATCTCCTTAGTAATTCCCTTTACATTGAGGTAGGTCTACGCATACACTAACAAGTATAGTAGTGTGGACACTATGTGTATCATCTCCTTGCCACACCATCACTTTTTATCTTCAAAATCCTACCATTCCCCATGTGCTCTGCTCTAGATATTCCATTGCCCATTCTTTCTCTTTACAGAGTTTCATATATCCTCTTGGTTATATATGCTAAGCTTGCCATTATTGATCCACTTATTATTTTAGTCTATGTTTTCTCCTTATACTTCCTGCCATATACCCATACACACTTGATGGAGGGATTTAACTCTCTACAAAGCCATATCTGGCTGCCTTAAGAGTCACTGTCTAATAGTCCATACTTCCTCCTTATCACTCCTCCAAATTACTAGAAGTCATTATTTTTATACATTCTATCAAGAGGGGAGATAAATATCATAGCCTCTTATCTTTGAAATCACACCCACACACACACAAATTAAGAATAAAATGTAAAAAATAAAAATACTACATTAAGGTTTTAGGTTTTTAACTCTTTGAATTTACACAAGGGCTCCTCGAGTCCTTATTTACAACAACATTCTTTTGATTGGAAAACCACATCTTAACTGCAACTCCATTTTATAACATTCATAACCCAAATATATCTATTTATAATTATGAGGGTTAGCTATCGATTGATTCAATTCATAGGTTGACAATTATCTTGTTATTAATTTAGCTCTATTTTTCTAAACACTTGCCCATTAATTACATTCCTGAGACATATCTTGAGTTACTCAAGTTTGACATCACATGATTGAGTTACAATCATACTGTATCATAAGACATCTACAAACATACTTCATAGTATCTACAGTTCTTCATGACATCACACAAAATATAACAAATAATAATATTCATGAAAAATAGATGAGTCTTTTAACACTTTGATTTTAAAATTGTAATTAATTTAATTAGTTAATTAAAAGGAAAAATATATCCATCCATATTCATATCATGATCATGTACTTGATTTATATCTTCAGGATTGGTAGTTGTCTTACTGGTACTTTAGCAACCATTTTAAAAAATACTTATCCATCAATCACATGGTTGAATCATATATCGATCCGCCAAACTCTAATATTGTATGGTTGAGTCATGCTTCGAGCCATTCAACCCTATCAATAATGAATTTTGTTGTCTTTGTCATTTAGTATAAAAGTAAACAATGGAAGCTTGCAATCATATCAAGGGATTAGACATCTACATACATTATTTGTGGTATTGATAGTGATTCACTACATCCTATGGAATAGAAAAGGAATAATAGTCATGAAGAGGATAATATATGGTTAACAAAGATATGAATAAATGTCATCCTTGTAAATTGACCTCCCAAAATTTGGAGATTCAAGGCTTGGGCATATTAACATGAAAACAACATCAAATCATAAATTGATTTTTTGATATTCTAGACATGTTAACATTTAAATAAAGTATCTAATTAGATTAGTTATCATGTCCTCTTAATAATATTATAAGATAATCCATATAACACATAAAAAGATTCAAGATCACAGAAGTATTATTTGTTAATATTTTCAAATCATTACATAAGATATACCAGTAAAAAAATATGATAGCTTTGATGGTATTCCATTTATTTATTTTTCTAAGTGTAAATATAATTTTATACCTCGATGATCACATCATTTTCGTCTATCTATTTGATCTGTGTAGCTCTGTAAGATGCCACAAGGTATAAGCTATGCCATGGTAAATGCCTATGTTTGAAATTAAACTTTTAAATAAATAAAATGGATAAAAATAATACTCTCAAGTTGAAATTTAGTAAATAATGGCTTGAGGGATTAAAAAAATAAAAAATAAAACTAAGGATAGTAGTGTCTAGTACTATAAATCCCATCAAGTAAAGTAACTAAGGATGAACGAGTTGATCATGAATACCATAGCATATTATTCCATATGCTTAAGATAAATGGGTAGGTTGACTAACTACAACTCTCTAGATAGATACACATATGATGCCAAAAAATAAGTAACCCCATCACATTAAATAAAAACATAAATCACTACGTGGGATATTAATCAATGAAATACAATAAATAAAAAGGCAACTAAATCACATAATAACATTAGTGTCACATAACAAATCATCGAAACTATTTTTAGGAATAAGACATGTCTAACCAATAAGTAAAGGCCAACTTAATAAGATGGTCATGCACAATCATAGAAAAATTCACTCATGATTTCATTTCACTCCATCATCACTGCCTAAAACTATGGATAACTCTACAAAACTAGATCCAACCTCACTTCTATTCCTCCAATATTGTTAAGCACTGAAACTCTGTGAAATTTATGCTAGCTAAATTTGAGACTGTAGAGATAGAACACAAAAAAATGAAGGAAAAAATAATTGCCCCTATCCTTTTGGACACAAAAACTATTAGATTCCCAAAATAAAGGAATGTTTTAGTAAAAACTTTAGCACCAAATATAGAGGGAGCATTTTATAAACTACCATACAAGGTTTCTCACCTAGAAGATACATTCAAACACATTCATGCACATCTGATAGAAATTGACCATACCAAAATGGAGGAAGACTGAACATAACTCATACATGATATACCAAAATAAAAGGCATAGGATTGGAATCCTAAGTCAAAATTAATTATACGTATGAATCTAAATGTTTGGGAAAGATTCCCCTACTTCATGCTAGTAGATACTACAATCTGTGTTTTACTTAACCAGGTGTATAATGGTATTTTCTTCCTCAACATTCTCATATCATTACCACCCAAGACATTGAAAGAGTAACCTAGATGATGAATGAAGTAAATAATATTATTAAGCATGAAAATAAGGGTGCAATGAAAGGATTAGTAATAGTTAGTTATCTAAAATCTACTAAAATAAGATGTGACATTCACATAACTACTATTCCCAATGCGTTGATAGATACATAGTCAAAGTAATAGTGTGGAAAATATAATTTATCAACAAAGAAGACCCAAAGAGTCCTAAGAGTGTAATGGGGGAATTTGATATGTCATCAATGAAGACTAAATACAACCTCTACCAAGGCCTCTTAGAAAATTTCACTGTAAACATTCAAAAGAACAAGAAAGCTAAGCATGATTTTTACTATGGATCTCTATTACTACAAAAACATCCTCATATGAAAAAATAGATAAATATAATGGGATAAAACAATGGACATAGGAGAAAAAGTCAAAACTCATCTAGAGACTATGACTATAGAATAATAAGTTTCTGGCATGATTATTTGGGGAATTGATTTACAACAAACCCTCTGTTCACAATATCATATTTTCCCATAAATAATAGATAAATATCATCAAAATTTTTTTTTGTTTCCACTATTAGATACATATATATCCAACTATATGATCAATGTACCAATTATTTCATCTAGTGTGAAGTAACCGAAAACAAAATCAAACAACTTGTTCACATCATTCTATCCTTTCTACAAGTCTTGGGGAAGTTTGGTCCAATTGACATATAATTTAATATGGAAGAGTTAGTGGTTGAAGTGCAAGGAACATCATCAAATATAAAAGTAGTAGAAGAGGACAAAGACATAGATGAAGAGATGGTAAAAATAATAGTACTTGAGGAAATAAATAAAAATAAGGGAAAATGGGTTTAGCTTTATGTCGCAGAATAAAAAATAGTATCAGCAGATGTACATGTACCTAAAAAGGGCAAGCCAACCTAGTCCATTGATATAAATAGTGGATCCATGGGTGGTGGGATTGTTCACATTAAAAAACCAAGAACACATCATCCACCAAAAATTAAAAGGCAACAAAAAATGCTGCCCTCCAAGCTAAAGAAGTGAAAAATAAATAAGTGACATAAGAAGCTACCCAAAACCTAAAAGAATAAAATCAAAAGGCAATTGAGGATGGCACTAAACACATTGACGATATGCAAAAATAATCCACAACAAAAGTTGAGCTAAATATACTTGCCCAAACACCATAACTGACATTTTTTACCAAGCAACCAATTTCCAATCCACCTTCCACTTCCAATCAATAATTTCTACCACTTCATCCACCCTCACTCTAAAATCCAAAGATTACCTCATCCAAATTAAAGTAATTTTATCCCAACTTAATAAAATTAACACCATACATTTATATTATACCCTTACCAAAATAATTCCATAAAGACATGTTGGCCATTTTTGGCCCACATATAAAGCTCTCGCATGGTTTGATGAAGCAATGGATCAAAGGGGGCTTAGAAAAGGATCTAAACAAGGTTTTCAAGGGTCAGCTAGTAGTGTTCAAGGATAAGCCTGCAAGCCAAAAAGCTAAGTGGAAAATCTCTTTCGACTAAGTCTTTACTTGTTCATTCTTTTAGACTCTGTATGGAGACTAAGGAAAAGATAATTCTTTCGGGCCTTTTCTAAGCTAGTTTCAATTTCTTTTCAAAAAAAATTGTCTGTACAATTTCCTGAAGGAATTTTTTCTTTTTTGGTTAAGTGTTCTCTCTTTGGGAGTTTTGTTTTCAACTAAGTGTTAGAATTCCTTTAGATAATTTATCTAAAGGAAAGGTTCCAAAGGATTATCTATTGAAGTAAAGTGCCCTAGACAAAAAATCTGAAAGGTACTTTCCCTTCATAAAAGGCCAAAATTTTTTTTCCAAAAGATCATTTTCACAAAGTTGGAGGGGTTTTCTCAAGTTTTCAAAGGACTTTTCTCAGTAAAAAAGGGGCCACTTTCAAAGTATTGAAGGGTATTTTCCTTTTGGAAAGGTGTAGTTCAAAAAACCCGAAGGGTCTCTTCCCTTTAGAAAAGGCATTTTCAAAAGATGAAATGTCCCAAACAAATTTTTTGAAGGAAAAGTGCATTTTCAAAGCCCAAAGGAATTGGCCTGGTGTAAATAATCTAGATTTGAAAGGGAAAAACAAATTTATAAAGAGTCAATCCCATGAGAGAAAAGGCTTGAAAGAAAGTAGCTGTTGGCATTCAAAAATCATCAAAGGGTCTTCGACCAAATGTAGAGATGACGCATGGTAGAATTTTAAGAGATAGATCTGATGGTGCATAATCAATCTTACATTAAAGATCAATGGTGAGTGGAGTTCAAAGGGGTCAGCGAATCTCAAGGGCAAAAGTGTGCATGACAAGTGTCAAAGACACATTCAACTAGTAGGAGATTGATGATTCATGGGCATTCATGCACAAACAGATCGATGGACATGCAAAAAACCAAGGGGGTATCAATTTTAATAAAAAATATATAAGTCCAAAACAATAGTAAAGATCATGCTATGTTTTAAATGCAAGAGATCAAATTGTGTACACTTGGTGGGAACATGCAACTACCCATGACATGGCTCTTTTAGCTCGAAAAAAGGAGAATTGAATGCACAAAGGGCTCAAGGAGATTTATGGTGATCTTGGATGGTTCATTTCATGGTCAAATAGTTACACACTCTAAAGGTAAAAATAACTCAAGGATAATGATGGTGGTCGCAACCATTTATGACATCCCTCTCTATTTATCACATAAGCCCCTTCTTCTCTCATCCTTTTCTGCTATATACATAGGCCTTTGAGCCTTAAAACTTATCCCTCAACGGGTGATAGAGTTACTCTATCAAAATTGGCTTGTAACACTCTCTTGAAGTAATGAGATGAATTTTTTGATTCTAGTTTGAAGTCAAGTATACATTATTAGAGTTTAAATTGTAAATGTATGTCCCTTTTCATCATCTATATATTCTCTACATGTCTTTCTTTAATTCTTTTGGTTCCTTGTAGGTGTATGAAGTGCTAGACATTGGTTCCTTTCTTGAAGTGTCACAAGTTATAGTGTCTCATACAAACCTATCTCTTTTTGTCCTTCAATTTTTAGGGTTACCTTCAACCTTCACACAAAATATTTATGCTTGTGGCTTTGAGATAAGATCAGATTAGTCTGTGTCTTGGTTAAATTAATTAGTAGTCATTAAGGCTTCCAAGCTGAAAGTAGATCATCTCATCTTTGGTACATCAACATCCTTAACTTAGGTTTCCTTTTCAAGTTATCTTTCTCTCCCTTTTCCTTGGTCAATAGTAGGTTTTAGTGTGTGGGAACAAGTTGAATTAAAGCATCTGATGAGCTAGCTTCATTAAAAATCCTATAGGTTTAATCTCACTATAAGATACCCATATCCTGAGGTTGTCCTAATGCTTGTAGCTAGGAGTGAGAGAGCTTGAGAAACTCTCCCACAAAGGGTACTATTCTAGCCTACAATAGGAACTAATATCAAGTTACATGAATTGACCCTTAGTTACAAGCATAATTTAAAAAACTTATTTCAAGAGAGTGCATAGTATTCTTGGATGCAAAGATCCATAATATTAGAGGAAACACTACAAGAAGACATCCATGTGATTTTAAAATTTAGGCCATAATTTGAAGATAATAAAAATCTACCAATCACTTAATGATTCACATAAAATTTGCAAAATTTGATCAAAAATCATGTTGTCACTACAAAAGAGAGGCAAAAAATTTGGGCTAGTACCATAAACAAGTTCAAACTTGAATAAAATATTGATCCTTTAGAGGAGAACAAACAACACCACACTATAGTCAAAAAACATATTAATTATCTACATACATACATACATACATACATATATATATATATATATATATATATATATATATATATATATATATATAATGTTGGTACATATTTTAATTTCACTCTTGGGTGGCCAGTGGCAACACTAGAGGAAAAAAAGTCTTAAACATCATCGAGGAAGAATTAAACCAAGCTATATCCCAATATAATATTTCTAAATATCCCACATGCAAAGAGAGGGTAAGGATTTTGGTGCTAGGTGAAAATTTTTAGGAGTGGGGTAGATGCATACAGTTAGGGGACAAAAAATATGACATAATGAAAAATATACAATTTTTTTAGATTAAGGATGTACACCCTTGGAAACATGTTCTTGGAGGGAAGGTTGGAAATTTTGAATAAAAGGTTTTATGCCCTTTGGTAAAGGGCACACACCCTTTGTAGTAGAAAGGGCGTACACCTATTGATAAAGGACATATGTCCTTGACCATTGAGTTATAAAATGTTTTGTACATTTGAATTTTGAAATATTTAGTAAATATAACAAATTAGGGCCATTATGCTTCTTCTAAAATTGATTTCAGAGCTGTAGGAGTTACCATTTAGAAGTTATTTTTTAAAAATCCATTTTGGATGATACTTAGTTTTTAAAATTTTAGGATTGGAAACTAACTAAAATATTGGAGTTGTCAAGCTGTAATCTCAAGTATGGATGTCACTGGTTGAAACAAAGATAGGGATTCATATATATAGATAGCAGCTTAGGTATGGATTGGTCGAGATAGAGATATGGCCTATGATAACACAAATGCAACATCTACATAATATGATGGGATGGAACATGTATAAATACATCAACCTATCTTTAATGATACAACAAACCCTTGAATAAAACTTAGAATGTTATTCCCATATCATATTTATAGTCTAGGTTATAATGTTAACACTATTATAGGTGGTGATATTCACAAATCGGAGCCCTGCCATACTCTAAGCATGCCCTAGTCCCCAATAAATTAAATCAAGGGATATAATAGGAATGACCCTCTAACATCGATATATGGGGGGCACCATTCTAAAGTCCCTATCTTGATATCAATCCTTCCTTACCTAATAATTGAAGGGAAGCTTTCCATACCTACTTCATTTATGCCAAGGAGTAAAGCAATGGAAACTTGCATTCTTGATATCTAAATTTACTTCACCAATAACATATCAAGAGAAGATTTTCCTCCTGATAGATATAATGTGAGTAAGGCATAGATTTAAATGGAATCTTACATTCCTAATATTTAGATTTTCTTTGCTTTTAGATTAAGGAATAGTTATCAATGGAAACTTACTTCCAGATAGATAACTTTGTTCTTGCCCTACCTACTTAGTTATGCCCTGTCTAAGAAGGTAAGGGATGATTACTTATCAATATATAACTTCATTCATGTCCTACATATCTTCCTTTATCAAATATATTCTTAGCTATCAAGGGAAGATTTCTTCTTGATCTATAGCTTGTATATATTATTTCCTTACCTACTTAGTTTTTCCATACCTACTTAGGTTTTGTAGATAACAATGGAAGATTGATTCTTGATAGATAGAATGATACATAAAGTTTTGAATCATGTTACACATATAAATATCTATACCATTGAGTGTGCCATACCTACTTTACCTATTTAAGTATGCCCTACCTGATTGAATACTGAAGCCATATCTTGATCTTGACTATGCCCTACATAATTACCTAAGCCATATCTTGATCTTAACTATGACCTACCTACCTTATCATACTTGATTATGCCATAAATACTTTAAACCTACTTGAGTATACCCTACCTACTTGAGTATGACCTACCTAATTGAACACCCAAGCCATATTTTGATCTTAAATACCTGTATCTAATACTGATTTTATCTATCTTACCCAAGCCATGTCTTGAATACTTGATACTTGATTGAATACCCAAGCCATATATTGAAAGGATAGGGGCATTATCTGGTCAATGGATAAAGGAGAGGGAGAATTATCAAGTGATGCTTGAAAATTAGGAGACTTGGAATTATCACCTATATAGAGAAAAGAGATGGAGAATTGATCGAGCCATAACTTGAAAGTAGAGGTGTAATTATCACCTATATATAGATAAAGGAGTGATTATGGATGAATGGGAAAATGTTTAAAGGTAAATTCAAGTTGAATTCCCAAATTATTTGTGAGATTTTTGATCAATGGGTTTATCAACATGCATAAATGAATGACATGTAGCATCTAACCTATATCATACTTGTAGTCATGATATGGTCACTTATACATGATATCTATGTTGATGTCTTAAAATGGTGCTAGATCTTAATCAAAAACAATGGGAAGTTTCAAGCTATGGGACAATGCGGCTTGAAAACAACCTCTAGATTTTAAAGAAGCTGGTCTCTTCTTTTGTATTGGGTGTTGGGGAAAAGGGATAGGAGACTAAATAGAAACGCAAAATGTAGGAATTGAAACCTAACTATGGTGATGCGCCTGAGAGTAATCCTAATCCTAACCTGAGCACAATGAAACTATTATGTGATTCTATTACATTTAAGAGCAGACAAGTGCATGATCAATGTAAAAGATTAGAATAACAGAAACAGAGGCTCACAACAGGGAAGTCTTTTGCTGAGATACAGGAATTGTCAACAAAGGCATAGTGTTCAATCTTCTTAATAGAATCTTCCAATCACATTAGAGGTGCAGAAGTCACGCACAATTATGTAGAACTTTAGATTCCAGAAAATGGGACAGAAGCAAATAACATTTCCAATCACAACACTAGAAAATCTACAGCATAGACTACTTTGCAAATGACACAGATGATATCAACAAGGGCATAGTGTTCAATTTTCTTATTGAATCTTCCAGTCATACAAAAGATGCAGAAATACACACAGTCATATAAACCTTTCAACTCAGGAAAATGTAACAAAAGCAAATGATATTATTGGTCAAAAACTCTGAAAGTCTAAAACTATGAGAATTCCCCCCTCCTTATATTTTACAATTCTTCTTCTTATATCCCCGGATGTCTCCTTATACTTTCTTTCCCACACAATCTTCTCCATCCTTCGCTCATAAGAGACAAACAGATGATGCCTTTAATGCTGTGGGTGGCTCCAAAAATCTACTCGATGATCTATTTCATCTACTCAAATTAACTCCAGCCGATTTTCCCTCCATTTTGCTTTAATAGATAGACAGACACTCTGTTCTATTAGATACGAGGGAGGACACTTAGCCAATTCATAAAATTTTCCCTTTATGGTCTAGGAGGCACTGGAGGATGACACTTGGCACCTTCCGCCTGATTCATCAAAGACACGCGGCTCTCTCCGCTTCCCTTGTAGTAACACTAGGGGCACATATAGGATTTTTATGGATGGAGACATTTGGTAGCTTCTGCCGATTTTGAAGTAACACCTGAGACCCACCAAAAGTTTATATTTGGCAATAGAGCTTGACGATGATTCTCTCAGGCGTTGACACATGGAGGCCTCTACGGTTTTGAGGAGGGTAAGTGGCATCTTCCGCTTCTTTTATGGATGGAGTAGAGGGGGACCCAGAGAGTGACATTTGGCAGCATCTACTACTTTGTGGCACTTAATAAGATGACACCTTTATGTTGAATGGGAAGCATTGGACTCATAGCTT
The DNA here is from genome assembly GCA_037957365.1 of Torreya grandis. Classification (NCBI taxonomy): domain Eukaryota; kingdom Viridiplantae; phylum Streptophyta; class Pinopsida; order Cupressales; family Taxaceae; genus Torreya; species Torreya grandis. Next base: position 1,395,970 of record JARHVA010000279.1, read on the forward strand.
CTCGAATGCTGACACATGGTAAAGTCTGTTGTTTTGTCAAAAGAAGCCTGGGAGAGCGACAGTTGGCCTGCTTCATCTCCCAAAGATTGACACTTGGTGAAGTCTGCTACTTCAAAACTTAGGCAAAAGAAACAAGAAGGAGAAACGGTCTCGGAGCCAGAGAATGACACTTGGCAGCTTTCGCTGCACTCTGACACTTAGTCAAAATAAATCGGCCCTCTGCATCAAGACTTCACGGCTTCGCCTGAAGAATCAAAATTGTAGCGCTTGAATCAAAGAATAAATTAAATATGACATAGAGTAAAAATTACTCTATAGTTATTGGCAACCACCAGGACTTTTGGGCCTGCTAAAAAAGAACCTGACTCCCACTCGATCAAAATTTTAAAATTTACAGCTTCAAAAGCGCTGTCTGGAAGATAGACCACTCATGGCTGGATAATCCTTCCTTTCTCTGTAACTCATCAAAAAACCAAATCCAAGCTAATGAGATCCTTGTGCGAAAAGGTTTGCAAGATTTGGGCAGTGGCTTTCAGCTTGGATTCTAACTAAAAAATAGGGATTAGAACATTTTTGACCTCAGAGGTTGGAGAATCATCCTGCAAGCTCTAAAAAACTGTTTGATCCCTTTGCTTGGCCAACATCAATGGTTGGATTTGATCCACCAGCAGCACCATCCTTACATCCAAAAATGGGGAAGGAAGGCCCAGTTGCACCAGATCTTTAATGTGTTGCCTCATTTTGTTGATGCCTTCTTCGATGACATCGAGACAACTTCTATAGTTGTTGGCTGTGCCGTTATGACTAAGCTCCTCATTGACCCGTTTCACGGTGGCCATTCTATCAGGAATCCCTGCAGCTACCAATGTTGCATCCCTTGAGTTGTAGAGCTTCTCCAACAAGGAATGAGAGTTTACGACTCTCTGGGAGATCATGGCCAAAGCCCTCTGTATCGGATTCTCGACCATCTTAAACAGCTACTGCATGTGGCGTAAGAAGGTGAAAAGTGGCCTAAGCTAGAGAATCTCTAAAGATATTCTCTCCCATGCTAAATTATAGAGTTCCTTCACCAGCTGCACCATTTTGATACCTCTTGGCCTATTGGCCAACTCAATTGCTAGTTGTGCGGTCCACTGCTGCTTTGCCTAGAGCTGGGCTTGAAAAGCTGCACCCTTGTTCTATTTTTCCAGCAACCCTTGCTATGATTGGGTAACCTGCAGTTGGAGTCCTTCGATTCTTCCCTGCAATGTTGCATTTTCCCATCTTAGAGCTATTGCTACACCCTTGGCAAGTTCAAGCTCTGCTTTTAGAGAATCATTTTGGGCCTAAATTGCCCATTGAGTCTGGAGGGAAACAATATCTTGCAACTATTTCTACAGACTAGCTATCTCATCGTCCTTCTAGTTTATTTGTTCGACCGAACTATTGTAGTTTGTATTTTTCATGGCCAGGTCAGCCTCCATCTTCTACAGTCTCCTTGATATCCTCAAATAATCTTCTGTGACTACAGAAGTGGATTCAGTCATGAGCTCGACTCTGTCTTGAGGCCTAAATAGGGACATATCGATGGCCACTGCATTCATGTTGTAGTCTTCTAGCCACATTTGTTTGCTTGGCTTGGCAACGTTGGGCAACAAATGGGTCATCGTCAGCTGCTATTGAATGGGGTCAAATTGTGACCTCAAATGTGGCACTGCTGGTGCTTTATTCACTTTAATCTTCTTCTTCTCTAATCGGGCTTCTCTTGCCTTCCTTAAGACATCAGCGTGTGTTTGGAAAGTGAAAGGGGATGCAATATATCCCCCTGCAAAGGGAAATCCTTACGACAGGCCATATTGGAGAACCATTGGCTGGCTAGGGGTGAGTTGAAGGGGCATTTTTTTGGGAATGGAGGGGGAGAAATAGGGTAACATTAAGGCTTGAGGCATGGATTGAGAGGGAGGAGGGGGAGTAATTCCTACCTAAGGAGAAGTTGCAGTGATCTACACTGGGTGCTGTGAAGGCTGTTCTTCCTCTTCTGGGTCTAATTGGGATTTCACCCTTCCTCTCTTCTTGGGTGTTTTTGACGTTCCTGCCATCTCTAAATCTCTTGTATAATAACCTGGTATGAACGTTTTGCAAGATAAAAACACGCTTGCTACAAAAAATGTCACTAGGTGCCACAATCACAATGAGCAAGATATTTTCACAGGAATGCTTGAGATTTTGTAAACTTTAAAATTTGGTAAGGGATTTTTATGGGCCTCTCAAGTCCCAAATAGCATTAAATTAAGGCGACTGTTAGCAAATCCTACTCAATCTTTAGGAAACAGTGATGTAGACACATTATGCGGCGCAAGGTACCTTGGAGATTTTGAAAGATTTGGGGAAGCATTTATTGTGGCAAAAATAAATAAAGAATTTCTAAGACACCGACTCTATGTTTAAAATGCTTATTTTAAAGAAAAAGCGGGAAAGCAAAAACAAAACAAAGCAATGCGGGAATGGAAACTACCTAACTACATTGATTTAAAATCCTCATTTTCCTTCGAGATCGAAAATGAACTTTCCTACATCCTCTTTTTGACAAACCAACTTGTGTTGCCATACCAGTGGTTGCAATGGATATGTCATTGATGGAATGTTCTCTGCACCAGCCACACAGATCTGCTTGCACTCGAATGAGCCTGAGCAAAATGTGTATTCAACACCTATGAACTCTTTTTGTCCTTGAATGCCCATCGAATACTAGTTCTTCATGTTGTCGGGTGTCATCAAGAAATCATGGGCTATTGGTTCTTCATGCTGTGCCTTTTGGTATCCATTATCTTTTGGCACATCTTCTTCATATTCCAGCTTTATTTCATCATCATGCTCTTTGATGACTTCATCCTCTTGCAACGATGAATTAAAAGGCTGGCATCTCTTCTGCATACTCATTTGAATCTCAAGGCTTTCTTCTTCATCTGAAACTAGCTCAGTGCCTCCTATCTCAATGACTTGGTCGAGGGAGTGTCCATGTTCCTCCATATCCTCTTACAGAGTGAGGAAAAAATTAGAAATGATCTCCTCCTCATCAGAGGTTAAAGAAAAAGCTTGCGGCTTATCCTCTTGCTCATCAAAAGGAGAGTCTATGGTGATCTCCTCCTCCTTTGTACTGATGAAATCCTCTTGACTAGCCATGAATTGAATGCACTCCTCTGCAAAGTTTTTAGCTACTTCATCATCCTCTTCGATCCAACTTAGAGACTCGTCATCATGCTGAAATATCTGGGGAGTGGTATAAGAAGTTTCTTCTGAAGCGTACTCATAGGAATTTTCATGGAAGTGAGGATCCTTTTGAGGAATGGTGGGGGAGAGTTGAGGAAGAAGTGAGGGCTCGGGGTCATCCTGACTTGCTGCTAACATGGGCTCTGCATTATTGGGGAATTGACCTTGACAATTTTAACCTTGCCCATGAATAGGGGTGGCATATGCCTGATCTGGAATTTGTGGTGGTGGATATGAAGTTTGGTAGATTTGATAAGGCTGGTTCTCATTTACGCCTAGCCTCTCTTCTATAAATGCAATCAATCCACACACATCTAACATTTTGTATGTAAGCTCTTGCCAATATGACCTTTTAATGGGGTCCCACTCACTTTTGATCAGGTCTATGGCCTCCCTCACTTGATAAATGACCTGACAAGGAATTTCTCGACCACATCCCCTTCTGTTATCAAGCTCTAACACATATTTTTTAAATCCCAGTAATGCTTTCTTGAAAGTGAAAATAAGGGTAGGTTCAACATGGGATGAGACATATTGGGGGGACTGGGCATAAGACTGATGTGGTTCATAACAATATGCATCCTCATTACTCGACATGATTCTAGGAGAAGCTTGTTCTCGATAAAACATATTTGAAGGAAAATAAGACTCATAGCTATGAGTTACAGAGTTATACATACCAAAGGGATTTCTTGATGATACTGCTTGATTGGCTGGTGATGCAGAGTCATTGTTGGTGTCGATAAAAACCTCCAAAGGCAGATTAGCTGAAGAATACACCAAAATTCTTCAACTCCTTGAAAGATTTATCCCACTGGGCATGCCAAAAATTGTTGATGTCTTAAAATGGTGCTAGATCTTAATCAACAACAATGGGAAGTTTCAAGCTATGGGACAATGTGGCTTGAAAACAACCTCCAGATTTTAAAGAAGCTGGTCTCTTCTTTTGTATTGGGTGTTAGGGAAAAGGGATAGGAGACTAAACAGAAACACAAAATGTAGGAATTGAAACCTAACTATGGTGATGTGCCTGAGAGTAATCCTAATCCTAACCTGAGCACAGTGAAACTATTATGTGATTCTATTACATTTAAGAGCAGACAAGTGCATGATCAATGTAAAAGATTGGAATAACAAAAATAGAGGCTCACAACAGGGGAGTCTTTTGCTGAGATACAAGAATTGTCAACAAAGGCATAGTGTTCAATCTTCTTAATAGAATCTTCCAATCACATTAGAGGCGCAGAAGTCACGTACAGTTATGTAGAACTTCAGATTCCAGAAAATGGGACATAAGCAAATAACATTTCCAATCACAACACTAGAAAATCTACAGCATAGACTACTTTGCAAATGACACAGATGACATCAACAAGGGCATAGTGTTTAATTTTCTTATTGAATCTTCCCATCATAAAAAAGATGCAAAAACACACACAGTCATATAAACCTTTCAACTCAGGAAAATGTAACAAAAGCAAATGATATTATTGGTCAAAAACTCTGAAAGTCTAAAACTATGAGAATTCCCCCTCTTTATATTTTACAATTCTTCTTCTTATATCCCCGGATGTCTCCCTATACTTTCTTTCCCACGCAATCTTCTCTGTCCTTTGCTCATAAGAGACAAACAGACCGTGCCTTCAATGCTGTGGGTGGCTCCAAAAATCTACCCGATGAACTGTTTCATCTACTCGAATTAACTCCAGTCGATTTTCCCTCCATTTTGCTTTAACAGATAGATAGACACTCTGTTCTATTAGATATGAGGGAGGACACTTAGCCAATTCATAAAATTTTCCCTTTATGGTCTAGGAGGCACCAGAGGATGACACTTGGCACCTTTCACCTGATTCATCGAAGACACTCGGCTCTCTCTGCTTCCCTTGTAGTAACACTAGGGGCACATATAGGATTTTTATAGATGGAGACATTTGGCAGCTTCCATCGATTTTGAAGTAACACCCAGGACCCACCAAAATTTTATATTTGGCAATAGAGCTTGACGATGATTCTCTCAGGCATTGACACGTGGAGGCCTCTGCAGTTTTGAGGAGGGTAAGTGGCATCTTCCACTTCTTTTATGGATGGAGTAGAGGGGGACTTAGAGAGTGACATTTGGCAGCATCCGCTACTTTGTGGCACTTAATAAGATGACACCTTTATGTTGAATGGAAAGCATTGGACTCATAGCTTCCCGAATGCTGACACATGGCAAAGTCTGTTGTTTTGTCAAAAGAGGCCTGGGAGAGCGACAACTGGCCTGCTTCGTCTCCCAAAATTGACACTTGGCGAAGTCCGCTACTTCAAAACTTAGGCAAAAGAAATAAGAAGGAGAAACGGTCCCATGGCCAGAGAATGACACTTGGTAGCTTCCGCTGCACTCTAACACTTAGTCAAAATAAATCGGCCCTCTGCATCAAGACTTCGTGGCTTCACCCGAAGAATCAAAATTGCAGCGCTTGAATCAAAGAATAAATTAAATATGACGTAGAGTAAAAAATTACTCTACAATCTACTACATAACTAGTACTACATGTAGGTATGTGGTCACTCATACATGACATTTACCTATATTCATGATACTATTGGAGTAGACGTGTTTAAATTGCCTAGTGGTTTGGGATTTTACCAAACCAATTTTATTTCTAGATGTGTTTGCACTCACTTAGGAGTTAATCTTATTTTGGGAGTTTATTATTTGGTTTATTGTGAGAAATATTTACATGAAGCAATTTTGATTGTGTAAAATATTTCAATCCACCTATTGTTAGCTTGTGCAACAAATTATTAGTTGCACGTAACAAACCTTCCTTGCCTATTTATTAGGCACTCCTTATTTTTATTCATAACCGATGGTGGAGAGAGAAAGCTACAAATATTTGTATTTTGTAATTGAGATAGTAATGGAGACTTGATTGTGCATAATGTTCTCTATTTGTGTAATTGGTTCATGCAATAGCTTGATGTTGTGGTGATGATTTGTAAGAGAGATATTGCTAGTTATGGGTTCATTTTGAACTTTGACATGGTATTAGGACCTATTCTTGCATCCATTACTCACCCTCTTTTCATTCTTTGAGTTTGATTGATCAGAAGCTGTACTATTGCATGATGTATTTTTTTGTACATATTATTTATTAGGACCTACACTTATTTATCTTCTTGATTGATGTCCTTACAAATTTATTTACTGATAGTATATTCCCTCTATATTTGTTAGATATCTTTGGTTTTACAGGTTTGATTGATATTTGGTTGACATCAACAAGCTTTTGCATTTGATTTTGCCTTTGCATTGGGATCATTTTTTTCCTTGATAATTTTGTGCATCTATAACTAGATATTTGATGCAAGGAGGCTATAATTATTTTTTATCAAGCCATTTATCAAGATTTGATGAGATTGGTTGTGGTCCTACATCTGGTCTTCCATCCACAGCCTGGGCACTTTCTTACCGCCACTAAACTACAAAATAATGTGATTATTTATCATTTCATCACTAGAATCAAAGGCTCATACATGGTCTAAGTCACCAAAAGGATAACATATTTAGCCAACTATCATCGATCCTTCACTTGTTGTTGGCTTCCCAACTGACATGGTCAATAGCTCAAAGAAAGAGCCATTCTATTTCTATTATCCTCATGTTTATGACTCACTATTGATAGAGATATTGATCCTTCTATTTAATTTTTTGGAGATAAATACATTTTTCTCTAAGGATCATTTTTTTAATGTTGTGAATCTTATTCTTATTTTTTAACGTGGTGAATCTTATTCTTACTCACAATGCATTTGATTTCCATTATTTTCATCTACATGGGGGTTAAACATTTGATAGTTGGAAGTACCTAGCTACCATGGTGAGAATATTAATGGTAATACTTTTGATTTGAAATCCCAATAATTGGATTCATAAATGATGGTTCATGCCTATTCTCTCTTCTATTGCAAGCCTTGTATGGTGAATGCTATTTTTAGCCTAGTGCATATATGAGGAGTCAATCCTGTTGATAGGCCATTTCATCTTTTGATCCTCTACATTTCTTCTGACCCACTTGAATGCTTTCTCAAACAAACTAATGGTATGATCCTCCCTCCCAATATATTATTCTTTTAATAAAATAAGAGGATATTTTTGTTATTACACTATTATACTATTTCATCATTTTGACCCTTTGCTAAATTCCATCGAGATTATCATTGATCCGTGGAAGTTTTTTGAGATGATTTGGGTTAGATTAATTTTAAACTTGAATTTAATTTTCTTTAAGATGGTGAAAACAATTATCAACACCTGCTTCCTCACACTCGACTTACTGATCTCGCCCACAATTTTTTAAAACAAGGTTCATTAGATCATAAATTCAAAACCATTATCCGCTGCTAGCCATGTGGTTATAACTACACCATTGGCCTAGTCCAAGTATCTACACACCTCCAAGCCATATCCCTCACTATGATGTTGATCCCCAATTATTTTTATAGGTCAAACCTCCCACTAATCGAGTCTCAATCTCTAATATTCTTAACTATCACTTGAACACTCTTCATCATTGGCCAACACCTGAAATAGGTTTATTTTTTAGCCATTATTTTTAAACATAAATATAATTTTTCATAAATATATGTTTTAAAGTGTGGGTAGCCAATTGGCTAGATGCCTTTTAATTTTTTTCAAAACATTGTTGGAAAAAGGGTATAGGGTTCAATTCCTAGAAACCCAAACCTTTTGTATGAAATCTATTGGACTAGTGGTGTATTTGCTTTATAAGAAAGGAGCTTTTAATTTTATTTGGTCATAATATTATAAAATACGGGCATTATTTTTTTAAGGGGTAATGGTGATGTGGTCTTTTTCAAAGATGGTAGAATTGTAAGAGGATGAAATATTTTTTTGTAAAAGAGAGCATTTATTTGTAAAAAGGGGTTTTATTTTTGAGAGAATTATTGTAAAGGGGATGAGTGATTATTAAAGGGGCACACTTATTATTTAGATACATATTTTTTTTGCTTATTGAAGATGGAGGGTGAGGTTTGATTTGATAGGTGGTCAGACCCCATCACAAAAACACTTCATTTTTTTAGTGTGATTTGTACATAGGATGTATTTTTAGTGGAGTATGATGTCCTATTTTAATATGTTTTGTCCTCTTTTTTGCCACTTATTGTACTTGGGGATGCATTTTTGATGGTAACTAATGTCCCTCTTTGGCCATTTTCACCATTACTCATTTTTCCATCTTTGGGTATGGACTCAAGTATGTTTAAAACCCTTAGTTATTCAAACTAGACCACCTAGAAAATGAAAATGCAGATGCACTTGCAGATGAAGGGATTATGGAGACTTGTTATTAGTGAATTTCCCATATTTATAGATAAGGATGATATTATATGGCTTGCATCCTTGCCAAAGGAGGCACTTCTGTTTATTCACCTCCATGTTTATAACAATTTGTAAACTTGTATTGAGCATGCCACATCACCTAAAAGAGCTTGGGACATTCTTTCATCATTGATTGATGAGGTTACTTCATCTCCACATGTCACTTTTTTCTTATCCTTCCTCTTAGAGTGAGGATTCTTATGTTTGTGACATTGTTTCTCCACCATCTTCTCCATTTTGTGCAGGTGTAATTATTGATGGTGATGGTGTAATTCTTGATGGTGATTTGCTAGAGGAATATTTGGCATCTTCATATCCTCCTATTATTTCTTATCCTCTTTCCATTATTAGTGAGGACACATTTTTTAGGATGAGACATTTATACCACCTTTTCCTATTGCTCATGATATAGATGTGATTAATGGTGGTTAGTTGGATGAGGTACCTTCACCTTGTCCACATAATAATGCACATTTAGATACAATAGTTATTGCTTCTATTTTTGATTTTGATATAATTATTGATAATACCCTACCATGCCCTAGGCAACCCATTGATCCTATGGCCTCTTTCCTAGCACTTTAGGCAGAAAATAAGAAACTCATGATGTAAAATTCTCTTCTACACTCCTTGATTCATGGAAAGGATGCCCTAATATGTTTTCTATAGAAGAAATTCATTGGCATATAACATCAGTCTAAAAAACCATAATGTACTGAATCTGGTATGTATCCACTTGATGCACTTTTACAGGGTGATCTACTAGATTCTGAGTAGCCCATTACTTATGTTGCTTATATTATTATAGATGATTCTTATGTGTCTACTATTATTTCACACTCTACACATGACATTCTAGTTCTACCTACACATATGCCTAATTCTTTTGAGTAGCATACCACTAGATTTAACTCTCGCATATTCAATCCATGGGTCACACTACCAAACTCTAGGCATTAGGAAGCCTTAACAGGGCATTGCTCACCCTATCCATCCTATTATGTGGATTTATTGGCATGGCCTTGGTTATGGTGCAAGTGATTCATCTTCATTTGTATATGTTGATATATCTCCATCTTTTGTTTACTCCACTCTTCATGATGATTCTAAACTACATATGGGCTCTTCTGCACCTTCACTTTGGCTTGAGTAATTTGAGATTACAGTGGTTAGACATGATCTACCTGACACTTATTTGGATGTTACCTCACATTATTCTACTATGGACTTTATACCCACTCATATGTAGGAATCTTCATCTACCATTCATGTTGTTTTGATGTGGGTTTTTAATTGTTCTTGGCAGTGTCAACAACATTCTTTAAGAGGTCTCTATAGGTGAGGTTCATCCACCACCTAGCTTTTTCAATCACACATTGCTCCTCCTACCTTTTAATGCTCCTTGGTTATTTGAGTTCTTTGTTAGGTAGATGTTTCTTTTAGAGCTTACATGTCTTTTTTATATATGTAATCTATTACTGACTACATTGTGGACTTTTTTGTGTCACTTGGTGATATTGTTGTTATATAAAACCTTAATTTGTAGTCATACTAAGAGTCATGGATATTTTTTCCATGTTTATATACTCCATATTGAGCAATTTACTCTTTAGTTTTTGACTATCTCATCACCACTATAGACATAGTATTGAGAGATTTGAATTTGTACCTTTGATGTTGATAGTCTCCTTTAGATTTGTTATGGAGTTTGATCTCCCTCTGAAGGTATCTAGTCTATTGAAGCCCAATGTCAACATTTAAATGTTTTTTAGTGGACTGGCCTACTCATACAAATATATTTTTTGAGTCACTACACCCACTTCAATATTATGAGGGGTGTATGCACATATTGATTTAGGTGTTGTGCTTCTTACTAGCCCTTAGTGCACCACATTTTATTTTAGATGTAGTTGATTGAGTGTATCTTTTGTTTTATGGGATTCACTCCTTTGAGTGTAGCTAATACAAGTTTGTGTTGATATTTTGAGTCATGATTCTTAGGATGCCTTGCATCAAATTTTCTCTTCTTCACTCTCATTGTGGTTATACTAGTTTTTGGGTACCTTGCAGTGATACATTTCATCCATGGTAACTATTTTTACCATTTTTATGATTAGTGTTTTTATAGAGTGAGCCTCGTATGGAGTACTAGTTCCTACTTGACTAGGTAGTTACAATGACTTGACATCCTTGTATTTTGGTAAGATGGATTGGTTATCATAGGGACACTATGTATTTCAATGTGATTTTTACATGAGTACTTGATTAGGCCTAGTTACTAGGATCCATTAGTCTATTTTCTTTCTCTTTTCTCACTTCTTATTATGTGCTTAAGGGAGGGTGTTGGAATGGACATGTTCACACTGGCTAGTGGTTTGGGATTTTATGAAACCAGTTTTTTTTTATAGATGTGTTCACACTCACTTAGAAGTTAAGCTTGTTTTGGGAGTTTTTTATTTGGTTTATTGTGATAAATATTTGCACAAACAAATTTTGGTTATGCAAAATATTTCATTCCACCTATTGTTATTTTGTGCAACAAATTATTTTTTTCACATAAAAAATCTTCCTTGACTATTTATTAGGAACTTCTTATACTTCTCCATGATTGATGGTGGAGAGAAAAAGCTATGGATGTTTGTATTTGATCATTGAGATAATAATAGAGACTTTATTGTGCATAATGTTTCCTTGTTTGTGTAATTGCTTAGTGTAATAACTTGATGTTGTGGTGATGCTTTGTAGGAGAGATCCTACTGGTGATTAGTTCATTTTAAACTTTGATAGATACAGTCACTCATATCAGACATGAATGTAGTTAATCACCCTAGTACACTCAATTTAGAATAGAAAGATTCAAAAAATCATTCAAGAGTCATCCTAAAAAGATATTATTCACTATAAAATAAATGTCAAATATATGGATCAATCCATACATGCTTCAATTCCAATATCAGGCATTTATGAATTGATCACTTTAATCCAAACTCACATATAATAGAGTCATATTATAGCTTTCCAAACTAACATAAGACACTAAAACTATCATAATGATTACCACTACTATTTAGGGTGGAAGGGAATGTTTTAAAACAATATTTTCTTAGGCTCTTGTCAAAATCACTCATATCACTATCTACCTCTCCCCAAACCATATGGAGAGAAGGGGTTAAACACATAAATAAAAATTCATCATCACAATCACTCCCTCATCATTCATCACCATCCCTCACCCCCCTCTCATTGACCCTCATTGTCCCTCATCATCCTTAATAATTCCCACATCATCCCTTATTATCCTTTCCATACCTTATCATCCCTAGTCACTCCCTCATCATCCCTGATCATCCCTAATCATCCCAAAACACTCAATTAATGACCCTCATTTACCTTAATCACACCATCATTGACCCTCATCATACCTAATCATCCCTAATCACTCCCTCATCATACCTTATTGCCTCTCATCATCATCCCTAATCACTACCTTATCAACCCTCATCATCATTCATCATCTATAATCACTTCTTCATCCTTAATAATTCTTAATCACTCCCTCAAAGGACCTCATTATCCATAATGACACTCCCATTGACCCTCATCATCCCTAATCTCTACCTCATCGACCCTCATCATCCCTCATCATTCCTAATCATCCCTAATCACATATTAAGCCCTAGTCACTTATCCATCATCCTTAACCCCTCATCCTCCCTAATAATTCCCCTAATGGCCCTCATTATCCTTTATCACATCCTTATTGACTATCATCATCCCTAATTATCCCTAATCACTCCCCCATATTACCTCATTTCCCATCATCATTTTTAGTTACTCCCTCATCAATGCTCATCATTATTTATCATCCCTAATCACTCTCTCATCAGAGCTCATCATCCCTTATCATCCCTAGTAACTCTCTCATCATGCTTAATCAGTCCCTCATCATCCCTCATCATATATATTCATTAATACTCATCCATAATCACTCCCTCAATGGCCCTCATTATCCCTAATCACACCTTAATTGAACCTTATCATCTTAATAATCTCTAATTAAACCCTCATAGTCCCTCATTACACCTCATAATACCTAATAACTTACTCATCAACCCTCATAATCCTTCATCATCTTTAATCACTATTTAAGCATCCCTCGTCACTCCCTCATCATCAATAATCATCCATAATCACTACCTCCTTCATTGTCCCTAATCAAACTCTCATTGACCCTCATCATCCCTAATCACTCCCTCATCATCCCTTATTACCCTTAATTATCCATAATCACTTCCTCATTGACCCTAATCATCCCCAATCACTCACTCATCATACTTCATCATCCCTTATTATCCATAGTAATTCCCTCATCAACCCTTATTATTCATCATCATCCCTAATCACTCCTTCATTTGAAATCATCATCCCTTATAGTCCTTAGTCACTCCCTCATCAGCCCTCATTATCTCTCATTATCCCTAATCATTCCCTCATCAACCCTCATCATCCCTCATAATACATAATCACTCCCTCATCACCTCTCATCATCCTTAATCACTCCCTCATTGTATCTCATCATCCCTCATAATATTTAATCATCCATAATCACTCCATCATTGGCCCTCATTATCCTTAATCACACCCTAATCAACCCTTATCATTCTTAATCATCCCTAATCACTCAATCATCATACATAATCACTCCCTCATCAATTATTATCATCCTTAATCATCCTTAATCACTCTCTCATTAGCCCTCATCATCCCTAATAACTCCCTTATCTTTATTCATTGTACTTAGTCACTCTATCATCATCTGTCATTATCCCTATTCACTCCCTCCTTATCCTTAGTTATCCCTATCACTTCCTTAACCTAAATGAAATGGAATACTCTAAGGGTTTCTTAGATGAGTCACCTATGCAACTGTAGGCACTAACAACTCATCTTTACCCCTCACGATTCTCCATATATAATTAAAAAACAAGAAAATTGATACAAAACAACAATAAAACATCAAAAAGATAAAAAACAAAAAACAATGAATAAAAATAGTCAAACAAACTTATGCCCTCTAAAGGCTTCCTCTTAGTTTTCCATCATTCTCTTCACAATGATTTCCATATTTTGTAGCCCTTGAAAATGTGGATTGGATTCAATATCCCTTTCCATACCCTTGGCATTATTGTTTGGTCTACTACGGCCTTCATCATCTTGATTCATTTTGATTAGTTTCCTGAGACCATCCATAGTAGTAATATAATTATGCATTACCACCTTATTGAAATCTACTAAAATACCTCAGATTTCTTAGAGAATTTTATTCTTTTTTTCTAGGCTATTCACTTTGTCTTTATTTCTTTTCACTTGGATAAAACCTCTTTCAATTTATTTTTAGTATAAAGGACAACTCCCTTTTGATTCAGGTTCTTAATCTATTCTTTCATCAAATTATGGTTTTTTATGAACCATATTAAAAATGCCTTATGCAGGTCTATCTCTTCAACCATCTAAGTTCCCTTGTAATATGTGAAATTTTCAAGTCCTCTTTAGTTTCATTGGATTGATGCAATGCATTCCATTTTATAAATAAGTGTACATGTGTTATTTTAGAATTTTTAGCACTCTATTATTGACACTCTCATGTTGTTAGAGCTAGGGATTGAGAATTCCTTCTTTAGTAACAATATTTAGATGTAGTTGTATGAAATTTTAGATGATTTACTCATTTATAAATAATAATCACATCTAACTAATGTGTTCATATAAATTTCATATATTGTGTAGCATATGTACTCTTTCTAATATAGTTGAATTAGTATCCAATGTTTAACATGGGAAAGTTATTGTTAGTTTTTAAGTATGTTAATACGAGACTTGTTGTATTTTTTTGTTTGACATAGATGTGCACAACAAAATAAAATAAGTCTACCACCTGATTTTGAAGAATAACTTTATAATTACCCCTCTCCTTTATCCCTTGATATAATAATGCCCCTTCTACTAATTTTCAATCATGATAATAACTCATCTCCTTTCAATATATGGCTTAGGTATGCAATTAGGTATCAAGTATTCAAGATATGGATTGGGTAAGATAGATATAGTTAGGTTTATATATGTGTATTCAAGATCAATATATGGATCATGTATTCAATTAGGTAGGGAATAACATGGTTGCCTAGATATTGATGGTTTGCATGAAGTAGTGGGTTTTGATTTTAGTTGTGTTGATACAGTTATCAAGACTAGAAATAAATTTGATTGTATATGGTTGGCTGATGTAGTCTACTATAGGTGGTGAATATGAGAGAATTTTATTGACCATGGATGATACTTGGTCATTGAAATATGAAGATGGATATTGAATTGTATCATGTTGGCTAATAAAATATGAGATATGATAAATAAAGTGAACATTAGTGATTCATTTGATGTATTTATTATTAGGTATAATTAGTTGAATGATGTCAAGTTATTTGATGTTTTTAGATATCAAAAGATTAATAATTTCTTGGATAACCCATGAGGTGTCAATCGAGGGTGGGTTTGCAACAGGGACATAATCAATCCCTCATTAACCCTCATCATCCCTAATCACTCCATCATCAACCCTCATCATTTATCATCATACCTTGTCACTCTATTATCCCTCATTCTACCTCATCATCCCTTATCACTCCATTATCAACCCTAATCATACCTCATCATCCCTAATCACTATGTCATCATCCCTCATCATCCCTAATTAATCCCTTATCATCTCTCTTTGTCCCTAATCACTCCCTCATCAACCTCATCATTTTTCATCATCCTTAATCAATCCATCATCCCTTATTGTCCCTCATCATCCCATATCACTCCATCATCAACCCTCATAATCCATCATCACCCTTAATCACTCCCTCATCATAACTCATTGTCCATAGTCACTTTTTCATCATTTACCATCATAATTCATCATTCCTAATCACTCCTTCATCATCCCTAGTCACTCCCTCATCATCCCTCATCATCCCTAATCATTCTCTCCTCATCCCTCCTCATCCTTAATCACTCACTCAATAACCCTCACCATTAATCATGATATATAATCACTTCTTCATCATCCCTCATAATCCCTAATCAGTCCCTCCTCATACCTCCTCATACCTAATCACTCTATCTAATACCTTGATGGTGTATGCAGTGGCTTTTTGATTGTGCCCAATTCACTTTTATTCTAATTTCAAATTTATATCACTCAAATAAGGCTCAAATATGGTGTCAAATTAATGTTATAATTACAAATTGGAAATTGATATGTATGTGATTCCCTCTATCACTAGATAGAATTTATCATGATTTTGACTCTTTACCAAAATTTCTATCATGATCATGATCCCAACTATCACTATCACTATCATTAGACAAAATATCTATCTTGATGGAGTTTGATAATTATTCTTAAATACACTACTATTTGGGTGATCTAGGGTTTTTTCCACCTAGGGTGACCCTTCAAGGTTAGGTTGATGTACATGGCCCATCTTAGACACCAAATTGGAGTTTATCCTAGTGTGATTGAAACTATGTGATTGATGAATATATCCATGTAAAATGAAGTCTCAAGTCAACCAAGAATTAATATTATAGTCATAAGAACCAAATTTTTTACTATGCATCAATGTGGTTATATCATTTATTAAGACATTGATCATGGTAAAGCATATAAATGTATATAGTCAGTTGTAGTTAATCACTCTCCAATCTTTAGTTTAAAAACTATGATTTATGGTCCCACTTTTGAGGTATTCTACTAGGAAGATATTAGTATACTATAAAAAGTGTTAGAGGAAAGGGATTTGGTCACTTAATATAAAATTTGAGCCAATTTCATATGTAGTTGTCAATGGAAACTATTAGTGGGATGTTGGATTCCCACTATATATATATATATATATATATATATATATATATAGGTCATTAAAGGATAGGGATTCCCCAAAATATAAATAGGGATTTAATTTTAATCTTAGGAGAGTGAGAGTAACATGAAGACTAGGATTTAAGAATGAATCTTCTCATGATAGATGGAAAATAAAACTAGATTATGGGATTGGGATAGGACCGACCGCATATTGGCACTTGACTTGACACTCAAGTTTGGGATTCAATCCTTGCTATATATATATATATATATATATATATATAGGTCATTAAAGGATAGGGATTCCCCAAAATATATATAGGGATTTAATTTTAATCTTAGGAGAGTGAGAGTAACATGAAGACTAGGATTGAAGAATGAATCTTCTCATGATAGATGGAAAAGAAAACTAGATTATGGGATTGGGATAGGACCGACTGCATATTGGCACTCGACTTGACACTCAAGTTTGGGATTCAATCCTTGATATATATATATATATATATATATATATAGGGGGGATTCAATAAATTTAGGTAAACATATAGGGTGCAGGATACGAATAGTCAATTTTGGTATGGGATTTAATATATATCATTTAATGGCCCATATATAGGGATAATCCATCATAACACTAATAGTTTCCATTCATGGATACATCTAAGATTGGCTCAAATATAGGATTCGTTAAACTCTTGGATTGAGTGATCAAATCCATTTCCTCTCGAGTTTTTTTGGTAGTAGAGTGATATATTCCTAGTAGAAGACCTCAAAAGTGGGACCAAAAAACACAAATATTTAACTAAATATTAGAGAGCACTTGACTAAAACTAATTATATACACTTGTGTGCTTTACCATGAT
The DNA here is from genome assembly GCA_037957365.1 of Torreya grandis. NCBI lineage: Eukaryota > Viridiplantae > Streptophyta > Pinopsida > Cupressales > Taxaceae > Torreya > Torreya grandis. The sequence goes on from JARHVA010000279.1 coordinate 1,413,380, forward strand.
CCATGCCTTAATAAAAAATTTAACCATATTGATGCATAGTAAAATAGTTGGTACATACAACTATGATGTCAATTTACAATCATCTCAAGACTTCATTATACATGAATATATTCGTCAGTAGCATAGTTTTAATCACTCTATGATAAATTCTAATCGAGTGTCTAGGATGGGCCATGTACATCAACCTAACCCTAAAGGGGTACCCAATGTGGACTAAACCCTAGACTACTTAGTCAATTTTTCATTGAAGAATAATTATCAATCTCATCAACCATGATGAATATTTTAGCTAGTGATAGTGATAGTGATAGTGGGGATCTTGATCATGATAAAGTTTCTAGTAGAGATTTAGGATCATGATAGATATGGCTCGGTCAATACCCCCTCTCATTTCTCTATATAGGTGATAATACCACCTCTTCTACTTTTCACGCATCCGTTGATAATGATCCTTATCCTTTCAATATATGGCTTATGTATTTAATTAGTTATTGAGTATTCAAGATATAGCTTAGGTAAGATAGATAGGGTCAAGATTAGATACATGTATTCAATATCTAGATATGGATTGAGTATTTAATTAGGTATGGCATAATCAAATAGGTAACTCAAGTAGTAGGGCATACTGAAGTAGGTAAAGCAAGAAGGATAGGTAGGTAAGGCATTCTCAATTAGGTTTAAAGTAGGTAGGGAATACTCAAGTATAAGAAGGTAGGTAAGTCATAGCCAAGATTGAGATATGGCTTGGGTATTTAGGTAGGGCTTTCTCAAAATCAAGATATGGCTCATGTATTTAATTAGGTAAGGCATACAATGCATAAAGTAGGTATGAAATGCTCAAGTGGGTAAAGTAAGGACATACTCAATGGTATTGATATATTACATACATTACATGATTTGAAACTTTATTTCTCATTATATCTATCGAGAAGAAAGATTCCCTTGATATCTATAAAAGCTAACTAGGTATGGCATAACTAAGTAGGCAGGGTAAAAATATATGAAAGCTATAGACTAGGAAGTAAACTTTAATTTGTAGCTAATAATCTATTCTGTAAAGGAAAGTAGGTAGGACAAGAATGAAGCTATATATTTAGAATCAAGATTCTTATTTCAAAGAATTTTATCTTATATTCCAAGAAAGGAAGAAGAAAGAAACTAGATATGGGTATGGTTGAAAAACTTGTTTTGTTGTGCACTAATTTTATCAAATGATTATAGAGAGATCCTCTTTAGCTTGGGAGGAATGACTTGTAAATAAGAAATCACTGAAGCAAATGGTTGGTTAGATAGATAGTTGGGTGGATTGCCTAGCGTTAGCTAGATTTGAGAAGCAAGAGCTCCCTAAGAGTTTGTCAATCCATGCTTTTTAAATAATTAAGTTTAGAAATCAAAAGATAAAGTACTTGCATAAATCATAAAAGATACTAAAATTAAGTATAAGAAATGTTTGATAAATAAATTGGTACAGTTGAATAATTATAGTAATAATTAGGTCAATACTAATGCTAAATAGTTTGGGTATGCTCCAAAAAATAGGTTGGGGCTTTATGAATAGGCTAAGGAAAAGAAAGTTAGATTTGGGTGAGCGTAAGTGGGTGAAAATAGATTGATATTATTTTATGCCACAGTGACCATTAGTGATTGAGGTGACCATCAATAGTTGATATGATCATCGATGGTTGGGGTAATCATCAATGATTAGGATAGACCATTGGCAGTCACAGTGACCATCAGAGGTTACTATGGGTTAGGTATAGGTAATGAAAGGATATTTAGATGGGGTTATAAAATAGGATTATGAGAGATTAGCTTGAGTTGGGTTTATTGAAAGATATAAATAAAGTGACTAATTAATTAAAATAGATACTTAACTTGATAGTGGTTGATATGGTGACTGGTTGATAAGGATTGTTGATAAACTCATTGATAGAGTCTAGCATAATTTTGGTAGAGTAATAGTACTTGGCTATTAGATAATGGATGGAAACACTTTAGTTATCTATTATGATGGCTAGATTATTGGATCATTGGAAGAACACCTATAAAACAAACTATGGATACAAAAGCTCTTGATAGTTTCATATCTCTGATAGTTTCAGATATTTTTTCACCTCCTACCCCTCTCTCTTTATAGGAAGGAGAGGTGAAATAATATGTTAACAAGAGGTCCAACTTGATGTCCAATTTTAATGTCGATATGCATAGGCTCACATATAAATTATACAATCTGATTATCAAAAAGTAAGTCAGAGTGATGCTGGTGGTTAGTTGTCTAGATAGTGAAACCTTGACCATTGGTGGTTAGGGTGACTGTAAATAGTTAGAATGATCATTGGTGATTGAGGGTCAAGGTCAAGTTGAGTTAAAAAGGTGGGTTTATTTAGTAGGTCAATCTAACCTGGGTTAGGTCTGATTTGTGGTTGAGAGGCCAATCATGGTCCCAAAGGGGTCTTGAGGTGGTCTAAGGGAATTATGACATTCAGAATCATGTGAAAATATTTAGTGTCTAAATTTTACCCATTTTTATTATGTAGTTTATATCAACAAGATGTAAAACAAATATGGATCATGAGTTAAAGGTTTGGTTTCCCTGAGCATGGGAGGATGTGTTCCACCTCAAACTAAGAAGTGATGAGGTAAAATAGAATCAGGTGTAGGTTTGATGAGTGGTAAAGGTGATGATAAAAGGTGGGTGATAGGTTGGGTATTAAAGTATGAACATGCACACAAAGTATAACAAAATTATGATAACTAAGATCACATATTGACTAGGTTGTCATCACTAGTAAAAATTAAGGTTGGTATTAGAAGGACAAGTGACAAGTAGACTACATGACCATATTTAGGCATGTCAGTTGTGAACACTTATAAATGCAAGTCTCCTAGGAAAATTATATGTTTTTGTGGGTATTCAAGGTAGGAAGTTCTCCTAGGAAAACCATAAACTAGTTTGGTGTAGTCACAGGTATCCAAGGTAGGAAGTGCTCTTGAGAAGACACAAGTTGGTTGGGTGTGGATAAGGTAGTAAAAGTTTTAAAAAGTTCAATATGGAAATTGTTGTTAGTGTGGTTAAAAGGACCAAGGCAAGGTTGTTACAAAGTGCATGCTAGATTGTGTTGAAATGGCCAATTGCCAAATGACATGGTTAATGGTTGAGGTGGGCAGAGAAGGTAATCTCTATGGGTGGGAACTGAGTTGGTTATGTGCCAAAAGTTTGAATAGTTGTTAGTTTGGAGGGAAAACCTAATATGCTAATTATCAATGGTCAATGGGCTTGGGTTTGACCATAAACAGTCACCCGGATCATCGATGGTCAATTCAAAGCCCTAAAAAGGTAGAAATAAAAAGTATCATCAAGTGTCATTTTCATTTATTTGAATATTGTGGAATTTGTATTTTGATCCTTGGCCTTTTATGAGGGAGTGTTGACAATGTTTATTGAGTAGGCTAGTGGTTGAGTTGGAGTGAGTTGACCAAACTGCAAAAGGTGGACCTAACCAAGATGCATGGTGGATGAGGATGTGGCTAGGTAGTGGGTCCCAGGATTCCTCCTCGATGATGGTTGAGGAATGAGGTAGGGGTTGTATTAAATTGATAACATATGTTTTGAATTTGTAAATGCATTGTAAGTTGAATTTGGTTGTTCTATCATTGTTTGGTGGGTGGGTTTTGGGGTTTTGACCTAGTTTTAGGGTTTGCTTAGTTTTTTAGTGAAAGTGATACATGAATTTTGAAATTGGTCAGGGTAGGTTAGTTAGGGGAGGGTAGAAGTGGGATTAGGTAGCAATTTGTGGTTTGATTTTGGTTTTTTACTATTTTTTTGGGTAGGTAGGGTTTAGGTATTCTACTGATAATCATGCATAGTGATTGTCTATGGTCATACCTGATCATTGATAGTCAGTACCAACTATTGATGGTTGATAACTAGTTAAATTTGGCTATTTGACCATCAGTGGTCACCATGATCATCAATGGTTGATAGAGGTGGGAAATGATTTTTTTATAAAGTTTTAAAGTGTTTGATTATTTTGAAAGTTTTGATTAGTTTTTTGAGGGTTGAGGTGAATGTTTTAAGGGTAAGGGTTGTGTTGTAAATTAGAAGTGTGATTGATTAGTGTAAAAATAAGATAGGTTAAGGGCTTGGTTATGGAGATAAGCCATAGGTAGAGGTTGTAAGAGGGTAAGTTTGTAAGTTAAAATAGTATAAGTTTATTTGCTATCAAATTTTATAGGTATAAGAGCAAATTCATATGCAATATTAGGTGACTTAGATATTTACTAAGATTCACTAAGGTATGACTACTATAGACTAGGCACACATGGAAGAGGTGGGGCTTAGTGTGATGTTACATTACCAGCACATGTGATGGGACACGATGATGATAGTGGTCCTCATCGAGAGATAGGATCTATCCATTAACACCTTCCTATTACCCACTGGTGAGATGATAATCTTACGTAAGGATGTGCATAAGGTTACATGAATACCCATTCAGGGTAAACTGATTACCACATTGAGAGGGAGGAGAGAGATGAGTTCATGGAGCTATTGTATAGAGATGACTATGATTTTTCTAGGTGGCACATTATAGGTTTTAGCTACACTCCACTATATCAGAGGGCCAAATATGATAGGAGGATATTGACCATGATGATGATGGTGGTTTCATGTTTTACCATTCTAAATTTAGCAGTGAGAGGTTTCCTTATCTATTGCTGGGGGTTCTACTTGAGATGTTACTAGGTCACATAGTGTTTGATTAGGTACCTATGCTGCTAGTCTAGATATATATGGAGCTATGAGGATTCAGAGCTCACAGGAGGTATAATATCAAAATTAGATTAATTAGACATTATTAGCCTTATGATAACATCCAAGTTCTAAAGTTGATGGGGCTATCATGGGAGGGGTATGCATAAATGGAGTTCATAGTTGGTTTCATGTGATGGAGAGATGATTTTACCCTTTCAAGACTAGGTGGAGGGGTTCATGATATTGATTGGTTTAGAGGCAAAATAGATGTGTTGGTTATCAAAGACATGATCTAAAGACCCTTGGTTAGGTTTCTAGAGTGGGCTAGATACAAGAGACATAAACTATCCCTAAAGAGCTATAATGGATCTTTAGTAGGAGGGATGGTGAGAAAGAGCTCATTCCTTTTGACAGGGTTTAGTGATAGTTTATCATGGTGTATGGTATTCTAGGTCCATTCCTAAGGTATAGGTAGGGGAATGTAGAGATTTTACTCATAAAGCCACAACCTGTACATGTTTTTCTTGATCATGGGGAGTTGCCATCTAAGGTAGAGATAGGTGATGCAAGTTTTGTAGATGGGTACCTAGCATGGTATTAGGCACTCTATGCTACATTTGATTTTAGGGGTGATGATGGTGGTAGGTAATCGATGGATGCAACTCATCTAGTAGAGGTTAGGGGGCTACCCTAAATGTATAAGAAGTGACTAAGGAGAGAGATCAGGCATGATTGACATAATTTATGGTATAGGCCACCATGGTATCACTATAGGGTTAGTTGGCAATGACATAAGGTTAGGTGTCTATAATTATAAGTGAGAGGGACTAGGTTAGAGCTACACTAGCCTTGGTTACCTAGGAGAGAGACTCCTTGAAATATGTTAGAGGAGGATCCATAGTGCTATAAGACTTCAGGTACTATCCCCATGGCATGGTATATATCCATAGTGGAGGAGCTTTGCTATTATGAGGTAATATTTTTGAGATGGTGTGTTGATGAGCCCTGATGGGGTGAGTATATAGATAGTTTGGTAGGTGGTGCTAGCATGGTTATAATAGGATAGTGAGATACATCCAAAGGAGGATAGGCAGGGGCCTTGGGAGGATAGGTACCATGAGGCAGTGGTGCTCTCAAAGATAGTGGTGCCCTAGGGGCATAGTCATGATATGGTTAGGAGATAGTATATATATGTTGATGTATATCATTTTGATACTATATTATAGGTTGATGCAGTGAGATGTGTATTTTGAGAGAGATACATGTTTATTTTTTGTATATATAATGATTGTATGGTTATTTATGATTATAGACTCATGATTTATAGATATGATCTTTGTTTATTGCTTATGATTCATGGTTATCATGTTTATGTTGATCATTTGATGATGTTACATTGATTATGGTTGTGATATGGATATGGATGCTGATGTGGACTCACCTAGCTAGGCATGTGATGGGATTTCTCTTGTTTATTCATGGTTATGATGATGTTTATGACATGTATAGTTATGATGATGTTTGTTCATGCTAAATTTTAATGAGTATATGCTTCCTTATTTAGATTTAGACATTTGGTGAAAATGGTTTATGGATGGTATGATGTTAATATGATGTTGCTAGTTATGATTGTGTTTATGGATATGGTTTATGCTAATGATGTCTATTTTTGGTTCATGATATGATGTGGTTATGATTATGGTGATTTTGCTTAGGGTAGAACACATAAATTAAGTTGAATAACAACATTAGGTGTAAGAAAGGGAAGATGATCAAGAGACAAATGTCTAAGTGAATATGTGAACCAATTATTAGAGGATAAGAAGAGAACACGATGCTTCTTCTTTGGAAAAGATGAAAATAAAACCAAAGTTTGATTGACTTAGAGAACATATACCCATCAAATTTTTTGCATTAGCATTCATTATTGGTTAGCAATGTGTCTTATTCACATGATGTCAAGTGAGCTTAAAAATCCATTGCTTTATACTATATAAAAGGGAGATGGATGAAAATGGAACCTTTTTGTGAGACTAGCATGCCTCTTCAGGAAGTTACCAAAGAATCAGTATAAACAAGTCTATGTCATATAAGGTGTAGACAAATCGATGTAGGAAGTATACCTATGAGAGTTAATTATAAATTTAAAAATTATCATGCTTATGAGAGTTGATTATGGATTTCAATTTTTTTTTTTAATACTTGATAATTGGTCTTTTGCTTATTTTATTTTTGCTTGGGAGGGTTGGGGAAGTTGATCGATGTGAAAAGATTCCAATAAATTGCTATGCTTTAACAAATGCTTTACTTGACCATCCTTCAAGGGAGTGGTCTAAGTTTATGTGATTTGCTTAATGCCTTTGATAGTTATCCTTCAAAGGGGTAGTTTACCTTATTTTGAGCAATTTTGATATGTTTCTAGCAACTGTCCTTCAAGGGAGTAGTCTGTAAATGCTAGGAATGACCCATGATTATTTTTGGTTATGACTTTCCTTCTCTTTTTTGATTTTTTTCTTGACATAGACCTAATTACATAGGCTTAAAGTTTGACCTTTATGGAGGTAAAAATAAAAGTACAAGAAGGTTAATTAGGTGTAAAGAGGTTTAGGTGACAATGATCATGGGAATCTATCCTATAAAAGGGGTAGAAAGTACCATGAGAATCATGCCATGGGTAGAGCTATGGTGCCCATTGTTCAATATTAGGCCATTATTGTGATGGATATTCACATGATTTATTTTTAATCGATTACCCCTAAAATAGGGAGATGAAAGTGTTTTGAAAGTAAGGGATGGGCTTAAATGAGACAAAAGGTGAGTTTGATCCTTTTTAACAAAAGAAAGGACATAGATGCAAAGTATTAAGGGGCTCAGGCTCTAAGTTTCCCTCTATATAGGATAATCAGTAAGCTCTTAATCCGTACTTGTGCATTATGTGATAATTTCTAAGCCATTTGAAAGCAAACTTGCCTTGCTTGATTTTCTACATATTAGTGACATGTTTCTTTTATTTTAAGATGAGGTCTTCGATATTAAATTCTTGCACTTTAAGGTGTTTGTTATAGTCATGTTTGATTCATTATTGATAAACATGAAGATGGGTGATGACAATTCAATGATGTTCATCAAGTAGCTCAAGTTGGGATAAATAGTGCTGATGATAATCATCTTCAAAAATGATATCCTGTAAGGATATGCAAAGCAAAGGAATTTGGAATTTGATAGGTAAGACAAACTCCACTCCAAAAATAAGAGATAATGGGGTAGCACCCATAGGGGTTTGAATGTTAGTTCAATATGCCCATAAGGTGAAAGGGATGTACAAATGCCAATCTTGACCAGATGCATTGGCCATTTTAATGAGCATGTTATTGAGAGTTTTGTTAGAGGCCTTAGCCTATCCATTAGATTCAGGATGATAGGGTGATGAGAAACTGAGCTTGATTCCAAATGCATTGCAAAGACCTTAGACTTGTTTGTTTTAAAATTATTTACCATTGTCAGTGATAATTTTGTGAGGAACACTGAAATAATAGATGATGTGATGATTGATGAAGTTGACAATATTTTTATCTTTGGTTGAGATAAGATTAATAGCCTCTACCCATTTGGTAAAATACCTGATTGCAATAATTATAGAATGATGTTGTTGTGAAGAATGGGGGTTAATTTCACTAGTAAGGTCTAGGCCCCCTTATGAGAAGGGCCATAAATATGTGTATACACAAAGATTGTGGCTAGATGCATGATGTGAATTGGTGTGTTGTTGACACTTAACACACTTTTTCACATAGTTACAACAACCCCTTGGTTAAGGGTAGGCCAATAATAAACAAGATGAAGGATATGTTTAGTAATGGTGAGGCCACTAAAGTGTCCCCCATAGATCCCATCATCCATTTTCTTGATAGCTTGATAAGCTTCATGACTACATAGGTAATGGAAGAGGAGACCATCAAAACCATGTTTATATAGAATTCCCCCATAATGGTGTAATGTGAGGTACTCTAGATAAACACTCTTTGAAGTATTATTGGAAAGACAAAAAAGAATGATGGCAAGGTTAAGATAGTCAAAGGTCTGTTGATCCCAAAGATCAGGTTGGGTCTCATCCACATTGAAGATGGTGGGATAATCTAGTTTGACATAATAAGGTTGGGTAAGTCTATGGATAATGGCATATATCTTAGAGTCAAATGGTGTAGATAGGATTTGAGAGGTGAGGGAAGCCATGGTGGTGATAAACTTATTTATAAATTATGGGGTGGCTTGGATATGGTAATGTTCAAATGATGTTAATATTTTATGAACTAATTATTTTTACTATTTCAAAACATCATTCTTACACTGGTAAGAAACATTGTTTTGATTGAACACTAGTTGAGAGTTGCCAAAGATGTCGACCATTTTGACTCCTAAAGAAAATGTAGTTTGAAGGCCTATCATTAGGGCTTCATACTCAACCATATTGTTGGTACATTCAAAATATAGATTGAAGGATAAAGGAAGAGGTTCATCATGAAAGGATATAAGGAATTAGCTCCTCCACCATGTTGACACTTTGATCTGTCAAAGAACATGGTCATTTGATAGGTGAAGTTTGTCTGAGAGAGGGTCATGATGGACTCATCAAAAAACTCAAGAGGAGGAGGTTGATGGTATATTAATGGTGCATTAGCTAATTTGTTGGTAATGAATTGAAATTTAATTGACTTATGATAAATAAAATCAAGGTTAAACTCATCTAAAAGTAGGAGCCACTTGGCCATATGTTGGTTTTGGTATGGCTTGGAGTGCATATACTTAAGTGGGTTGGTATTGGTTATGACATAGGTCTTATGGCTAACAAGGTAGTGATGAATTTTGATGGCCACAAAGACTAAAGCTAAGTAAATTTTATCATTATAGGTGTTCTAAGTCTCATACTCTAAAAGCATGTGACTAATGTAGTAAATGTCTTACTCTTTATGTTATTCATCCTAGTGAGTAAGAATTGCCCCTAGGGAGTGGTTGGTGGTAGATATATAAAGGTAGAAGGGTTGGTCATATTTGGGAGGGGTGAGGATAGGTGGAGATATGAGGTACCTTTTGAGTGAATTAATGGACTTTTGGTAGTCTTTTTTCCACTTGAAAAAGACATCTTTCTTTAAGAGGTGATGGAAGGGTTAGCGTTAGTCTGAGAGCTGAGAGATAAAGTGACAAATGAATTGGAGATTCCCCTAAAAACTATGGAGTCACTTGAGGTTTATTGGAAGAAGCATATTGATAATTGCTTTGATTTTAGTTGGATTGAATTTTATTCCCTGAAGGGAAATGATAAAACCAAGGAGCTTTCTTGATAAGACCCCAAAAATGCACTCCTTGAGGTCAAGGTGGACATGGTAATGGATGAGTCACTCAAAGATAATATTGAGAATGTCTAAATTATCCTTAATACATTTAGATTTTCTAAGGAGGTCATCCACATATTTCTTGATGATTTTGTGGATAAGGTCATGGAAGATGTAGGTCATAACACGTTGGTAGGTTGCACCAACATTCTTTAGTCCAAAAGGCATGACCCTATAGCAGAAGGTCCCCCATGGGGTAATAGAATAAATTTTGTGTTGATCTTTGGGGGTGATTAGGATCTGATTGTAGCTGAAAAATCTATCCATGAGAGATAACATCTCATGACCGGCTATGAGATCAACTAGTTGGTCAATGCTTAGTAGAGGAAAGTCATCTTTTGGGTAAGCAAGGTTGAGGTCATGAAAGTTTACACAAATGTGTAGTCCCCTTATGGATTTGGTGATAGGTAAAACATTTAATACCCATTAGGAGTAGTCAATTGGTTGAATGAAATTGATGAATAACAGATGTTGGAACTCTTCTTTGACAAGAAGGGATATGCAAGGTTGCATTTGTCAAAGTTTTTGTGTAATGGGCTTGATATCATGATTGGTAACTATGTTGTGAGTAGTGATAGAGGGGTTAATTCCTAGCATGTCACTGTAAGACCAAGCAAATTCTATGTTATGATCTTACATAAAGGAGGGGAAGTCCTGAAGTTCCTCAAAATTTAGTGATTGGCCAATTTTGATAATGCGGGGGTATGCAGAGTGCCCAAGTTGATATCCATGGTGGAATAATTCAACATGGTCAAAGTCTCAAGAGGAAGAGATTTATGGATGTAAGAATCTAGTGTACCAACGTAGGTGATAATGGAATCATCATCCTGACACTAAATTGTATTAATGGTAGGAGAGTCATCTCCTATCATCTTAGGATGGGTCATGGGGATGCTTACAATCACCCTATCATTTTGATAAGTCAAAGGTATAAGGATAATCATGTTGATGAAAAAAAAGTTGGGGGGATGATATTGAAAGCTTCAGTTATCGATGGTGGAGAAGAGGTTGGTGAGGAAGGGATGTCTTTCTCAATAATGTTGATGGTAGGTGGTTTGGTTTTATTTGTGGGTAGAATGAAACTAAGGACATATTTTTTGTGAGGTTTTTGGGTTATAATTGGAAGAAAATCATTCAACTTGTGTTCACACTAACCTAGGCCAAATACCTTTTAGGCACACTAGTAGAGGTATGTCTTAGCGAATTCTAGCTTGTCTAGATAGAAGCTATAAGTGAATGGTCGAAGTGAGAAAGAGGTGGCAGAAGTGCTAAGGGGTTTATCAAGTCCCCCATAGATGAAATGAGTTTGATAGTTGTAAGGTCTAAGGGGAACAATGGCTTTGATATTGGAGTCATATTGGTTGTTAAGTTACTCATACTGATGGGTAGTAGGGAAGGCATCAAGGGTTAAGAGGTAATATTCCCCAAGTGAAAGATGTTGGAATGTTGATTCCAAGTGGTCTATGGTGGGGATTTGATTTGAAGGGATTGATGAGCTAGTAAATGCCTCATTGGTAGAAGAAGATATGGCTTCATCTTTTGTGGTTGAGGGCTTGTCTTTGGCTAATGAGGGTGTGTTAGATGGATGTAGGAGGATGTCATTGGGTTGATAAGTCATGTTTCATGATGAAAAGGGACTTGGGTCAGATTGTATAGTGAAAACCTAAACTTCATGCTCAAATTTGATGAAATGATGAAGGGTAGAGGGTACATAACCCATGGATCAGATCCAAGGTTATCATAGCAAAAAATTATACTAGAATTCACCTTTCACTACATAGAATAGCTCTAGTAGTGTGTGAGGTCCTAAGCGAATATGAAGGATAATAGTTCTTAGAGTAGTGGCCATGGTGTCATTGAAGGATTGAAGGATGACTGAGGTTTTAGACATGACATTATTTGGTAATTTAAGTTGATGATAGGCATGGGAGGAAATGATATTAATATTGGCTACCCCATCAATAATAACCCATTTGATATGGGTTTGGCTGATATAAGTAGTGATAAAAAGAGGGGGATTTAGGTCATTAGGGTGGATATAAGGTATTTCCAAATTCTTAAAGGTGACAAGGCTAAAAATTTGGAGAGTGCCAACAAAGGCTACTAGAGGTTGAGGATCTTTAAGTTGGACCTCTATTGCTTGCAATTCCTATATCATTGCTTGGTGATGATGATGCAAGGTAGAAATCAACTTGTAGAAGTTCATCTTTTCCATAATTTGGTAAAGTTGTTTGAGAACCACTCTTCTGATTGATTCAGAGGGGTTGGATTGAGAGGTACTCAAAATAGATACCTTGGGTTTGGATAAAGGTGAATATGCTTGAATTTGACTTGGTTAGGAGGTGGAAGATGGGTATGTCCATGGGATGGACACTTTCACCTTCCCCTTATCCTTTTGTTGAGCATGTGATCATGTGACCACATGGATAGTATGGATAGATGGAATAGTTGGGGTATGAGATTCATTTGGTTCCTCATCACTCTGAGGTGAGAGTGGGGGAGAAGGTAGGTGGTGGGTATTGGTTGCTATTGGTTGGTTTAGTAGTGGGCTTAAGTGAGGTTCATACGATAATAGATCATCCTCATCATAAAACTAATGGATTATAGTTTGGAGAGTACTTTATAATTTTTTTGGGTCATGCACAGGTGTCCTATGATAGAAGCATACTTGGTGGTCATTATACCAGACTAGTTTTGGACCAAGAGGGTCAAATGGTCTGATAGGAAGTAAGGTTAAATAATAATATTACATTAACCTTTGGAAAATAGTTGAGTAAGACTCAACTAAAGGTGGCAAGGGTTTAGAGGTTTTGGTTTTGGTGGTTGAGATGGAAATCATTTTAGAAACAGGCTTGGTAGTAGAGGTCTTGGGTAAACTGGTGTTTTTAATTGATGATTTTGGTTTATGTAGGGAATTTGATAAGTTGGAGGTAGAAGATGTCAAGGTAGTTTGTTTAGTTATTGATGGTTTGGTGAAGATGGGTGTGTTAGAAAGTAAGAGTGAAGGCATAACCAAAAGTGGTGGTTGAATTTTAGTTGGCTTCCTAATCAAAGTGGAGGGATGAGGCCCAAAAATAGAGGGAAAGGTTGAGGGAGGTATAAATCTAGACTTCTAGCCTTTTGGTGGCTTTACCTCCTTGGTTGATTTGGTTTGATGCTTAGTTGGTGGGTTTGGTGAGGTTAGCTCCAGTTTCTAGGATGGATGATTAAAGCTCTATGCAGGGAAGACACCAAGGTTTTTGGTTGGTTTGGTTGAAGTGATATAGGATTATTTGGTTATTTGGAATTTGGTTGCTTTAGATGGTTCAGTTGGTAGAGGTTTTTATTGGTTTAATTGATATGATAGTGGGTTGGATAATAGAAGTGGTGGATCAATCCATCAAATAGATGGTTGGATGTTCTTGTTTGGTGATGTAAGGGAGCCCCAATTTTTCCCAAAAGGTGGCTTGATCCATGTCAGGTTTGGAGACAAATTCCAATCTTTAAACTAGTCTAGAAAATAGTTTATAGACTGATCTTGTTCCCTAGGTAGTGGACTCAAAAGATAAACCTATAGGTTGAGAAAGGGGAATGATGACCTTGTCCTTTTTCTCAATCAAAGGATGCAAGGTTTGGATGGGTTGTTTCTTTGTGGACGGTGAAGACATGGTGGTTTATTCTTTGGGAATAATCACCAAAGGGAAGTGAATTTTTTAGTGGTTGAGGGAGGAGGTAAAGTGGTGATGGTTGCTTGCTTTGGTGTGTCAGTTGAAGGAGGGCTTGATGACTCCAGTACCTCAATAAGTTAAAGAGGTGAAAAAGTTACTTCTGTGGTTTGGGTTTGTAAGGGAAGAGAATGTAATTCCACTATCTCAATAAGTGGAGAAGGTGAAGGATAGGTAGATTGGGTGGTAGGTTCTTCAACAATGAGCATGTTAAGAGCCATATTGATGATATGGGCATCATTAGAAGACTCAACTTTGTTGATCTTATTTTTGGTAGGTGAATGATTGGTAAAAGTTTGTCTAATTGAGGGCTTGGTTTGGAGGTGCATTGGGGTTGTCCAACACAAGTTCCCCATTATCAATGAGGGTCTAGAAAATATTTTTGAAGGTATTACACCTACTAACATCATGCCCTACTGCTCGATGGAAAACACATAGGTTATTCTCATTGTACCAACTAGGTGCAGGATGAGAATAATAAAATTATTGAAAGGGTTTGATGAGAGGAAGATATATGATATTATATTTTAGTAACTTCTCCAAGAATGAATCATAATATTCCATAAGTGGAGTAAATTGCTTTTGATTGTTTTGATTTTGGTTCCTTGTGTTTTGATTTGAGGAGTTAGAAGAGTTTAGTTGATTGATAGATGGTAGAGGAGTGGTTTTAAGGACAACTAAATTTCTAGTTCCCTTAATTTTAGCATTGGTATTAGTTTGGTTTCTTGGTTTAGAGGAAGAGGCCTCATTGGATTTATAGGTAAGGTTTTTGCTTTTCAACTTTAACTTTCTTTCATCAATGGTTGTATTTTCTAGCTTATGTGTCATGGTAAAAGCTTCATCAAAGGTTTGGAAGCTTTGAACATGAAAAGTGGAAGAGATGTTATTGGTACATGTTCAAGCAAAAAGTTCTATTAGTTTGGGTTGGGGTAAAGAAAATGAAATTTGATTGATTAGGCTTCTCCAATGAGCTACAAAATCAACACTAGATTCATCAAAAAATATATGGATAGAGTAAAGGTCAATGATGGAAAATTTCTTGGAGATGTTTATTGAAAAGTGATCCATGAAGGTTTGGGCTAGCTAGGTGAAAGTGAAGAGAGAATGTTTAGTTATGGCACTATATAAGTCTAGTGCTGGGATAGATAAAGACATAAGGAAGGTTTGAAGGAAGAGAAAATCATCATAGGTAATCAAATAACATGAATTCCTAAATGCCCTAAGGTAATTTTGGGGGTCCTCTTTTGAAATTTAGAAAACTTAGAGAGATCCCATTGAGGAGGATATGGTTTGATAGAGACAGATGAGTGAATGGGTTCATTGCAGATCTAGTCATATGATAAAATGTTGTGAGCACTAGAGATGGATGAATTTGAAGTGGTCATTTTATCCATTAGCATTTTAATTAAATCCACTTGGGGTTGCACACTTGAAAGGCTACAAGGTGCATATTATTGTTTTGGTTGGGTGACATATTGATAATTGATAGGAGGTTGAAGATTTATCACATATTAATATGTGGCCATAGATGGTTGGGTGGATGCCATGTAGGGGTAGGTAGATGTAGGTGGTTGGGTAGTGGGTAGAGGTACATGCCCTTGTGGGTTAGGGATGTAACCCAGGTTGGGTGCGATGGGCACCTATTGAGAGGTTAAGGTGGGTTGAATAGGAGCTATGGTTGGGTTTGTAAGCAGAGGAAAGGTGGTGACCTTTATACTAATTAGTGGTAAGGTAGAAGGTATAGACACCATAATATTTTGAAGTGGAGTAGTGAATAATGGATTGGAGGTAGCTAAGGGATAGTTGTAAATGCTAGTAGTATGAATTCCCATGGTGAGGGGAGTATAGGTGGTTAATGTTTGGGTTGTTCCTAAGGTCAAGGATTTATTGGTGGGGGTGGAAGGCATAAGGGTGTTGGTAGGTTGGGTATGTTGCTTTTCCATAGTAGTATAAAATAGATTATTGGTAGATGAATGTGTTTGGGTAGTCAATGGCTGGGTGGTGACTGTGATAATAGAAGTGCTCCCCATGAGGTGGGAAGACATGCCACAAGGTGGGTCCATAGGTGGAACTAAAGTAGGGGTATGGTGAGGCATCATGATAAGATAATACTGAAGGGCCATATGACTGTTATCTAAGAAGGTGTCAAAGTTTGTATGCCATTGGAGAACTACTCGAGGGAAATAAAGACGTCCCAAAGGATGAGAAGAGTCATGGATGAGGAGGTAGAAGAGGTTGATAGGTTTAGTGATGGGTTCTATTCTGGTAGGTTATTTCATTACTGGTGAGTTAGGACCATGCAAGATAAGGGAGAGAGAATACAAAAAAAATTCACCACTCAAATAGAGAGAGGACAAGAAATGAGCAAGAAAATCAAACACACACTAAGAATTATGTTAAGTCCTAAATTTTTTTAGTCTCTCGTTTGGCTTATGCCTTAAGCTTTGTGAGAAATCATGTGACTCTACTTGGGTTGATATAATAGGTACTAAAAAAGAAATATATGGGTGATTTCAAGTTGTTCAAGCTCTCAAAAAGGATCTGTATGTAGTGGCTTGGTATTGGGGCCTACCCCCTCACTTCACACACCATATCGATAAGGGTATCAGGTGCTTAGCTAGTATATACCAATTTTTAGAGTTTATACTCAACCAAAGAGATGAGTTGGTTCTACCCTTGGTAATGACTTCTAAGTAGGATTACCAAGAAAGGGTAAGGTGATCATTAGGTGATGAAATCCTAGTCAGGCCTTATGTCAAGTTGCTTTGATGTTTGATTGATGTAGGTGGTTTATTTTGTGTATGTGATACAAGTGATGCTATGATTGAATTTACTTCACTTTAATTTAACTAAGTGAGATAAAATTGCAAGCAACCAATGTATACAATTGATTTTAAATCCAAAATAAATTTTAATTTTATTTATGAATAGGGAAAAGAACATGTAAATGCAAACAAAATAAATCCAATTAGAGGTTCAAGGGTCCCACCAGGTGTGATAAAATGTTCCATAGAATTTCACCTTATATTCCAAGAAAGGAAGAAGAAAGAATATAAATACGGGTATGGTTGAAAAACCTATTTGGTTGTGTGCACATTTGATCAGATGATTATAGAGAGATCCTAGTTGTCTTGGGAGGAATGACCTATAGAAAATAAAGCACTGAAGTAAATGGTTAGTTAGATAAATAGTTGGGTGGATTGCCTAGCATTAGCTAGATTTGGGAAGCAAGAGATCCCTAGGAGGTTATCAACCAATGATTTTTAAACAATTAAGTTTAGAAATTGAAAGATAAAGTAATTAATTAAATCATAAAAGATTCTAAAATTAAGTACAAGAAATGATTGATAAGGAAATTGGTAAAGTTGACTAATTATATCAATAAGTGGGTCAATACTAATGTTAAATAGTTTGAGTATGCTCCAAAAAATAGGTTGGGACTTTATGAATAGGCCAAGGAAAAAAATGGATTTGGTTGAGGATAAGTAGGTAAAAATAACTTACTATGATTTTGTGCCATAGTGACCATCAATGATTGAGGTGACCATCGGTGGTTGAGATGACCATCGATAGTTGGGGTAACTATTGACAGTTGGGACAGACTGTCGATAGTTAGGATGACCATCAGTGGTTACTATGGGTTAGGTCTAGGTAATGAAAGGCTATTTGTATGGGGTTATAAAATAGGATTCTAATAGATTAGCTCGAGATGGGTTGATTTTGAGATATAAACAAAGTGACTAAATAATTAAAATAGATAATTAGCTTTATAGTGGTTAATCTGGTGAATGGTTGATGAGGATTGTTGATAAACTCATTGATGGAGTCTAACATAATTTAGGTAGAGTAATAATACTTAGTTGTTGGTTGATGGATAGAAATAATTTGTATCTCTATTGTGATGGCTAGATTGTTGGATCACTGGAAGAACACCTTGAAAAACAACTATGGATACAAAAGCTCTTGAGAGTTACAGATCCTTGATAGTTTTAGATCCTTTTTCACCTCCTACCTCTCTCTTTATAGGAAGGAAGGAGAGGTACAATAATACATTAAAAAGAGTTATAATTTTAACTTTGATATGCATGGGCTTATACATGAATTAGATAATCTAATTATAGAAAATCAAGTTAGAGTGATGTTGGTGGTTAGTGGTTTGGAGGATGAAACCTTGTCCATCAATGGCCAGGGTGACCATCAAAGGTTAGGGTGACCATCGGTGGTTTAGGGTCAAGGTCAAGTGGAGTTAAAAAGGTGGGTTTAGCCATTTGGTCAATTTAACTTGGGTTAGGTCTAGTTTGTGGTCAAGAGGCTAAGGTTGGGCCCAAGGGGGTCCTAAGGTGGTCCAGGGGAATTGTGACATTCAGAACTATTGTGTGAAATTTTTTAGTGTCTACAATTACCTTTCCTTATTAGCTAGGGAATAACTGAGTAGGTATGGAAAGGACAAATCTATCTATCTAAATCAAGCTTCCCTTGATCGTTATGCCTTGATCTAGAAGTAAATCAAAGACCCCATCTCTATCTTGACCAATATATATATGATCCCCTATCTATACATATGGCTACTTATCTCTATCTCAACTAGTGACATCCATACTTGAGCTTAGAGTTTAATAACTCTAATATTTTAGTCAGTTTTCAATCCTAAAATTTTAAAAATTAAGTATTGACCATAATGTATTTTCAAAAACTAACTTCTAAATGGTAACTCCTACAACTCTTAAATTGATTTTAGAGTATGAAAAGTGGCCCTAATTTTTTATATTAAATAAAATAAATTTAAATTATAATAATATAAAATGTAATATAAATTATATTTATTAAATTTATTTTACTAAATATTTTATAATTAAAACAAGCACAAAAACATTAAATCATTACATATATCAATAATCATAACATATATGTGTACAAAAAAATAAGTTAAATGTTCCATCTAATTTTAAAACATCCCTTGATAAGACCCCCTCCTTTATCCCTTGATTTGATAATTTCCCCTCTACTAATTTTCAAACATCATAATGCCTCTTCTCCTTTCAAGGTATGGCTTAGGTATTTAATCAGGTATTAAGTATTCAATATATGTCTTGAGTAAGATAAATATAGTCATGATTAGATACAGGTATTCAATTAGGTAGAGAATATTCAACTAGGCTAGTAAATAAGAATAAGTATGTAGGGCATACTCAAGTACAATAAATGGTAACAAATCAAACTACCAAAAATCTAAATGAATATAAATAAGATCTAAGAAGAATTTATTTGAGCCTTAGTCAAGTGAAAGAGGATATTTTTGTTCATTTAGTGAGAGTTATTTAGAAAAATAAGTGAAAGGGATTTTCAAAGAGAAGAGTTCCTTATTTGAGTGAAAGAGGATGAGTGAAGCAAGAGTTTATTTAATCCTTATTTGAGTGAGTAAAATTTGAAATTTGAATAAAATATAATTAGGCACAAATGGGAAGCCACTATACCCACCATCAAGGTATTGGAGGGAGTGAGGATGAGGAGGGATTAAGAGGGAATGATTAGGGATGAGGATGGATGACGAGGGATGGTGAGGGTCAATAAGGGAGTGATTAAGGATGAGGATGAAGTGATTAGGGATGATTAGGGATGATGAGAGAGTGATTAGGAATGATGAGGGAGTGATTAAGAATGATGAGGGATAATGAGGTAATAATTACAAATAATGCAGGATAAAGAGGGATTGATTATGGATGATGATAGAGTGACTAGGGATGATGAGGGAAGATGAGAGACTAATTAAGGATGATGAGGGATAATGAGAATTAATGAAGGAATGACTAAGGATGATGAGGGAAAATGAGGGATGGTGAAAAATGATGAAGGTTGATGAAGGAGTGATTAGTAATGATGAAGTATAATGACCAAGTGATTAGGGATGAGGAGGGAGTGATTAAGGATGATGAAGAATGATGATATAGTGACTATGGATAATTAGGTACAATGAGATAATGATTAGAGAGGATGTGGGCTGATGAGGGAGTGATTAGGGATGATGAGTGATGATGAGGGTCAGTGAGGGAGTGATTAGGGATGATAAGGGATAATGAGAGATGATGATAGAGTGATAATGGTTGATCAAGGATGATTATGGTTGATGAGGTTATGATTAGGGATAATAATGACCAATGGAGTGATTAAGGATGATGATGGATAATGAGGGATGATGTAATAGTGACAAAAAATGATTAGGGATGATTAAGGTTGACAATGGAGTGATTAGGGATGATGGTGACTGATGAGAGAGTGATTAGGGATGATGAGTGGTAATGAGGTCCAATGAGGTCATGACTATGGATTGTGAGGGTTGTTGAGGGAGTGATTAAGGATGATTAGGTGTAATGAGGGATGATGAGGGAGTTATTAGGGATGATTATAGATGATGAGGGTTGATGAAGGTGTGATTAAGGATAATAAGGTTCATTGAGGGAGAAATTAGGGATGATTATGGATGATGGGGGATAATGAGGGAGTGATTAGAGACAATTAGGAATGATAAGGGTTGATGAGGGAGTTATTAGGGATGATGAGGGTTGATGAGGGAGTTATTAGAGATGATGAGGGATGATGAGGGAATGATTAGGTATGATGAGGGATGAGGGAGTGACTACGTATGTTGAAGGGTGATTAAGACTAGTGATAGTGTCACTAAGGATGATGAAGGATGATGAAGGTTGATGAGAGAGGGATGATAAATAATGATGAATGATGAGATAGTGATTATGATGATGAATCATAATTTATGCAATTGATCACCCTCTCTATATGGTTTGGGGAGAGGGAGATAGAGATATGGGTATTTTTGATATGAGCCTAATAAAATAGGGTTAAAAAGAACTCCCCTCCACCCTAAAGAGTAGTGGTAGTTGTCCTATGTGAGTTTGGAATTATAGAAGATGAATTTGTTAAATGCAAGTCTATAATAAAGTAGTCAGGTCATGTGTGTGTGAGATTAGAATTGAATCATACATGGATTGACCCATATGTCTGAAATTTGATTTTGAGTGAACAATATCTTTTTAGGATGAATCTTGAATGGTGTTTCAATTACTTATATTATGAATGAAGTTTATTATGTGATTAGCTACATTCATGTTCAGTATGAGTGACTGTATCATAACTATAGGTATATGTCATGTATGAGTGACTATATACCTATATGTAGTACTAGGTATGCAATAGATGTCATGTATAAGTGACCGTACCATGACTATAAGTATTTTAAAAGTCACATGCTACAAGATAATAATTTATGAATATCAATAGACCCATTGATTTAAAATCCCACAAATTATTTAGGAATTTAGTCTAATTTTGCTTTTAAGCCTTTTACTTGATCATCCCTAGTCACTCCTTTATATATAGGTGAGAATCCCCCCTCTCCTTTTAATAAGTGGCTCAATTATTTAATTGAGTGTTTAATCAAGTATTGGGTATTCAAGATATGGCTCTAGTAAGATAGATATAGTCAATATTAGATACTGGTATTCAAGATCAAGATATGGCTAAGGTATTTAATCAAATAGGTCTTATTCAAGTAGGTAGGGAAAGAAGGATAGGTAGGTAGGGAATATTCAAGTAGGTAATGTACGTAGGGAATGCTAAAGTAAAATAAGGTAGGTGGAGTATAGTCAGCATCAAGATATGGCTCAGATATTTAGATAGGGCATTCTCAAGATCAAGATATGGTTTGGGTATTCAATCGAGTAAGGTATACTAAAGTTTAATATATGGCTCATGTATTCAATCAGGTAGGGCATAATCAAGTAGGTAAAGTAGGTGAGGTATAATCAAGGGTATAGATCTATTATATATGTAACATGATTAAAAACTTCATTTCTTATTTTATCTTTCAATCCTAAAATTATCAAAACTAACTATTATTTAGAATAGATTTTTACAAACTAACTTCTAAATGGTAACTCTTAAAACTCTAGAACTAATTTTAGAAGATGTAAAGTAGACCTAATTTATTATGTTTAGTGAAATAAATATAAAGTATAAAAATAAAAATGTAATTTTTTTTTACTAAATATATTATAACTCAAACAATCACAAAACATCTTATAACTCAAAGGGCATATGAACTTTAACAAAGGGTGTATGCCTTTTGAAATGCATTGTTGATTCGATTTTTGTATTCCCTCCAAAACAATGTGTTTCAAAGGGTGTACACCCTTTCAATAATTCTTTATATTGACTTTTCCACTTTCCCTCCAAAAGTGCTTCGGGTTTAGGCTTGGGGAGCTCCAAACCTAGCCTAAAACTAGTCATGGAGTAGGCCACATGAATTTTAAGAAATTTAGGAGTCTTTTTTGTCTTTATCAACACATCTGATCAAGAACATTTACTATTTAAATAAAAATTTATGGTTTGTATAGGGGAAAATGTAGTTTTTGAATATATAATTATTTTAATGTTAAACTATTATTTTTAATTATTACTTAATTTCTACACAAAATACGTCATTATAGACTATATACATATAATTACAAACACATTTATAACTTTTTGACTGTCAATCAAAAGTTTATAAAACTTATACCTAACCAATCTATGCATCATTGGATATGCTTTAAAAAAATGATTTTCATGAAGTTAAGGTCCAAAGGTTGTGTTCATACACTTCCAATTCCAAATTTCTAACTGTCTTGACTTGTAAAATTATTTAAAATTAATATATTTATTAAAAAATTAATAAAAAATATTCTAGCCAATATTTGACATTTCATCTATCCATATATGAAATTTCATATAATAATTTATTTGTTTTCTCAAAAAAGTGTATCTGTACACATGCAATCTCCTTATATTTTCACCAGAAAGTGTTAAGACGTTGTCATAAATGCATCAATTTCACACACTTTTATCGTCTAGGTATTGAAAAAAATTATATATTTAGAAACTAAATTCAGAATGCCATAGTTTATATTTTTTCATTATTGTTAAATTCTTTTTTAAAGTGTCTCTAAAACTATATCTAAGTTAAATTATTGTTATTTTTAGAAACAAAATCGCTTTAAGACCCCTTTTTGTCGACCATTATATTACATCTACCTAGTGACAACAATAAAGATAAAATCTAATCATTGAAATTGAATAATTAGGAGACCTAATAAATCATTTCATGGAAACATTAGATAAGATTACAAAGGAAACCAAATCCTCATTCAATACTATTGTAAATCATCCCACCCCTGATGATATTATTGAATTGATTTGAGAAAATATAAAGTTAGAATAACAATCCCAATGAGTCACCAATTACTTCATAGAATGGAAAACCTTCGAGACCAAGCTTCTCAATAAACATCAAAAAACTTTTACACAAGGTTCAAGTCCTTAACCAATTTTGTGGTATTCTTAAAATTTGAGTTGTCTTAAGGATGAGACAAAATTTTAAGTCTAAGAATGACGTTGGTGGGTTTATTTAGGAAACTCAATAGAAAACTATGGAGGTTGATGGTTGTACCATAACATAATTCTAAACATAAGCATTTACTATAGCATAGTTTGCACCTCATGACATCTTATAGAGATATAAATATCAAAGAGACATATGTAAATGACATGACCATTGGAGTATATCGTTATATTTAGACTTAATAAAATATATAGATGAAATAGTCATTGAAGTGATCATATTTTTTTATTGATCTATCATATGTAATCATTTAGAGATATTAATATATACTAATTCTAATATCTTGAATACTTTTATGTGTTATGTGAATTATCTTATAATATAATTAAGAGGACAAAATAATAAATTTAATTAGATACTTTCTCTAGATGTTAACATGTCTAGAACATCAAACTATGAATTCATAATTTGATGTTGTTTTCATGCCAATAACATGAATGAATTTTAGTAGTGGATGCAAAATTAAATGGAACCCCCATTGCTCAAAGGACCTTTGAAAGTGGGCTCACACATGCAACTAATTTTATCACCTCAATATTTTATAAACTATCATATGCAACCACTTATAATATAATATATATGAAATTATGAATCCATATAATTATATACATAATGTGTGGTAAGCTTAATTATGTTTAAATATTATTTGTTAAGTCAATATAATCAAATACTTTCTATAGACAAAAGTACTTAATAAAGAGAAGTACCCAATGGAGTTCTAGAAACTAATGAAGACAAGTAAGAAAACTAGTAAGTTGACTAACTACAACTCTCTAGGCATATATGTGAATCATATTAAATGCAAAAAATAAAATCACATGAAACTAAGTAATAAAAACCAGTAAGAGGATCACCAATCAAATGGACATCATAAATATGACAAAATAAAAGATGAAGTAATTAATGTCCAAAATAATTAAGGTGGAAGCGATGGACAAGATAATTTTATAGTAAATCCAATTGTTATGAATGGTTAGCTCAACAAAAAAACACATGCACAATCAACAAGAAATATGGAAAGAGATCTCACTCTATTCCCCCAACAACCCAAAACCATAAAAAATGCTATAAAATATATCCAACAACTCTTTCCATTTCACAAAGATTTCCAATCACCAAAACACTATAGAAAAATTTCCAAAGTATTTTTGACTAAGTTGCCCCATGAGTTGTTGATCCCAAAACCTTCTCAATCCATTTAAATGAAAAACATGTACCATATAAGTTAACAATACCAAATTTTTAAGGAGCATTTTTGAGATTACCAAATGACATTTCACACTTGGAATACACATTTAAATACATACATACATATTTGGTAAAAATTGACCACACTCATATGAAGGTACATATGGTGGAATGTATGCATTAGGTTCCAAAAAAATAATTAGGAGTGGAACCCAGCATCAAAATCCATCTCATATATGAATCTAAATGTCTAAGTAATATTTCCTTATTTCATGTTAGTAGAAACCACTATCCTGATTCTACTCAACTACATGAATAGTGAAAATTTCTTCTTGGATCAATTTCATCAAATAACTAACCAGAACATTGAAAATGTAATTGGATTGATGAATAAATGAAATGACATATGGAAGCAAAAAAAAGGGTTATGCTAAAGGTGCATATGCCTTTAGTTCTTTAAAATCCACTAAATGAAAATGCAACATCCAAATAAAAACCATTCATAAAGCTAATTATAGATTCATAGTATAAGTAGTGGCATAGAAAATATATTTTACCAATAAGGAATATGTTGAAATCCCTAAGAGTGTAATGGTGGTGTTTGATATGATTTCAATGAAGACCAAATACAACCTCTACCAAGCCATGTTGGATAAATTCAATGATAACATTCATAAGATAAAGAGAGGTAAACACAATTTATGTTATGGATATATATATCCTATTTAACAATGTACTATGATCATGACTGTAGAACTTCAAGTTACCATCATGCTTGAATAAGGGCTAAGTTACAAAAAATACTCAGTGTGCAATATAAAATTTCTTAAAAAATTATTTATAAATATAAAACATTTTTTTCTACCACCAATAACTTCCTCTACATCCACCCATATCTTCCACATATGTAAATAATTCCATCCCTTCAATATTTAGTTTCAAATAATTAAATAAAGAAACTCATCCCAATCCTATGCTGATTCATAAAAGCATTAAGGAAGTCCACCCCACATAATATGAAACCTAATATAAATTATTTATTAGATTAAACACAAGGAAAAACATTTAAAAACAAACCAATAGAAGAGGAATTAGAAGAAGAGGAAGCCACATGACAATAAATGACACCTAAGGAAGTAAGTAAAATTTGAGGGAAACATGTACAAGTTGAAAGACACCAAATGGTAGGGACATATGCATATAAAAAATGAAGGATCATAGGACCCATAAGTATCATATTTGTCCACTCAAAAAATAATTAACACATCTTATAGTGCAAACAAAGGATATGCTAACCAACAAAAATAAAAAAACATAAAAATAAATGGAAAAAAATCCCATATAAAAAAATCAAGTTGACTTAAAAAAGAATCACATGTTGACATATCATATATATATGAAAAAATAAGCATCACCATAGATTTCAAAATAAGTATGAATAGGCATAAAGGGTGAATAAGAAAAAGAAACCTCAAAAAATGTATCGACCATTAGACTGGACAAGGCACAAAAAGGAACTATAGAATCAAGTGTAAAATTTAAAATGTTTGGAATAAATAAATAAGTGACAAGAAGAATATAAGAAGTAAAAAGTGGAAAAATAAATGTAATAAATAATAAAATTATAAAAATAAGAAGCAAATAAGAGGAAAAAATAAAATGAGGAATAAAAGGCCTTGGTAAAATAAAATTCAAACGCTGACAAAAAAGCTTAAGAAGTTGCCCTTGCCAAAAAAGTAGAAGACGAGGCATTAAAGGAAAAAAAATAAAATAACATGAAGAGAGGGACATAAATGAGAAAGAAGAGAAGGATAAAAATGAGAAGGAGAAATAAGAGAGAGAAGAGAAGGATAAAAAGTGAAAGAAAAGGAGAAAAAGGAGAAAGAAGAGAAGGATAAAAAGGAGGACTAGATGGAGAAAAAGGAGAAAGAATAACCATCTAAAAAGGATAAGGGAAGGAGAAAAATAAAAACATAGATGAAGATAAAATTAAAAAGAGGCAACAAAAGTAGCCCAAAAAGTTGAGGAATATAAAAATAAGGAGATTGAGTAAGCCACCAAACAATCAAAAAAAGCATGATAGAAAGCTGCTGAAGAAGCCGCCAAAAAATAAAGTTATTAAAACTACACCACTATAGCCAAACATTCATAAGAAACTACTTTACACTCCACCTTCCATCTCTAGTCAATAAATTATCATTACTTCTACCTCTCAATCCACTCCATCTACATTAAATCTTCCAGCCCAAAATTCTCTTGCTCAAATCAAAGCTATTCTAGTATATCTCTAGAAAATCAATGCCATCCTTCTTGATACTACTGTAACTGAAGAAAATCCACATGATAAAAATATAAAGTAACATGCATTAACTAATTATATGAATAAAAACATGAGAAATATATTATAGGTAAGTGCATAATATGACCGAATGCAAAGATGTAAAGTGTTATAAGAAACACTAAAATATGTCATCTAGGAGATGACAAATGTTATGTCATAGTTTAAAGTAGATCAAAAGTTGCATATCACATAGTGGTTCATAGAGACATTGTAAAATTTGATTAAAAATCAATCAGTCTCATAGGTATAGAGATAAAAAATTAGGGAAACTTCTATAAAAGAGTTAAAACATGAAAAAAATTCAAATTCCTTACATGAAAACATCCAACATCGCAACACAATGAAAATCCATATTATTTATCTACATAAAGTAATATCAGATGACAATACATATTTTTCTTTCACATTGTGGTGGCTGGTGGCAATAATAGAGGGAAAATTTCTTACACAACATGGAAGAATAACTAAACCAAGAAACATCCCAATATGATATTTCCAAGGATGTAATGAGCAGTAAAAGATGTAAATTTTGGAACTTGGTGATAAATTTTAGGAACAATAGAAAAAAGAGCTCAACTAATCATGAACATTGAATAATAAGGTGACCTCATCAATTGATTCATGGGTAATATTGAGAAAGTGACAAAGGAAATTGAGACTTATTTTAATATTATTGTTAACCATCCTACCCCTAATGATATAATATAATTGATCTGAGAAAATATACAGTTTGAGTAGAAAGGCCGATGAGGCACTACCTGTCATAGAGTGGAAAAAATTTGAGACCAAGCTTGTCAATAAACATAAAATTTTTTGCCACAAGGACCAAGTACATAGACAATTTTTTAGGATTAATCATTTTGGGTTATCTCATGGATGTGACAAAGGATTAGGTATGGGGATGATATTGGTGGGTTTTTTTAAAGCAGATAAGTTAATATCCAATAAACCCATGGAATTCAATGGTTAAATCATGGCACAAATCAAAGCCATACATATACCATAACATAAACTAATTTTAAAAAATCCTACGAAATTAAAAAATTTAAGAGACATAACAAAATAATGTGACTATTAGAAAATAATTGTATTTAAACTTAATAAGATAGATAGAGATAATATTATTTGATGCTATTTACTATTGTAATCATAAATATTTATCTTGAGCACTATGTTTGAAGCTATCTTATATAACCAATTTGAATATATTAATGAATAATTAATCTATAATTTTGAGTGTCTATATGCATCATATGTGTTTAATGTTCTATTATGCTTAACAATACATACTTAATTAGTATAACAAGATACTTTCTATAGACATTAGCCTATTTTAAAATAATGAACTATGAATTCAAGTTTTGACAACATTTTCATGTAAATGTTCATAATGGGCATATGCTCATTCTACACAAGATATTATTATAAATATTATCAATTAATCTCATTCTACATAAGACAATTATATTTGACAAGTAAACTGGACAACAATCCATTCTATAAGACATCAAGAGAAGAATATTTCCCTTTAAAAAATAAGTCAATATTCTTCTATTGTATATAATGGGTACATGGCCATTCTTATATATTTGTGTGAATTGGGTTTAATTGATAATATTCTTAAAATATTTTTCAAGATACGAATGTGCATATTCTACATGAGATATAATTTAAGAAATTCAATTAATCCCATTCTACATAAGATAAAATATTTGACATGTAGTTTGGGTAGCTACCCATTCTACATGGCATAAAGATAAGAATATTGATCTCTTAAAAATAAAGCAATACATTCGAAAGGTGTTGAAGTTATAAGAAATGGTTTACATGTTTATTGTTTAAGATACATTTTAAGTTTAGGAGAAATTTTGTTAGGGAGGAAGAATAATTGATAATATTCTTCATATCTTATTTAGAATGGGCATGTACTCAATATATTAAGAATATTATCAATTAATCTTATTCTACACAAGATAAATATGTTTGATAGTTGATAATATTCTTATCTTGTGTCTAATAAGCACATGTCTATTTTGAACAAGATAAAAATAATATTAGCATCCACAATCTAACCAATATTAAATTAAGAAGCCATTATTATAATTTGTGTCGAATGGGAACATCCACATTCTCCTCTAACAGTCAATAATATTCCTATCAGACTTATGTAGAATATTCTATGTGATATCGAGATAAGAATACTGGCCTCTTATAAAATATCCAATATTCTTACCTTATATAGAACGGGCACATGCCCATTCTACATAAGACATTAGAAATATAATTAATTAAGTCCACTATATAACATAAGATAGGAAATTGAATAAAATTCAAATAGTCCCAATATGTAACAAAACTTAGGATTATTGAATAACATTAATCCTATAGAACAAGATAGGACCACTATTAATATCAGTGTGTAGAAGGGGTACTTGCCCATTCTAATCAAAATATTAACAATTTTATCAATTATGTCCATTCTGTAACATAAGCTTGGAGGTATTATTTAGTGGTGTATTAAATATAAAAGTATATTGCATAACCTCACGATGGTACCATGACATCAGATAACTACAAAAATTATTCATGGTATCTATTATACTTCATGACATATCCCAAAGAATTAGATGAAAAATGTACACACATGAATACAAAATGTGTATTTTGATATTTTGTATTGTATTTGGTCTTAACAATGAATTGTATTAATGGAGATGATATTGATATATGAAAATAAGCATGATATAGACATATATAATAAACTTGCTTCAATTATATATTAATGAGAATTTAATTACGTGTCATTATTATGTAATTTTTGGCATTTCAAAAATAATTAGAACATAAATATATACACACGAGGATAAGATGTGTCTATTGATATTTTATATTGTATATGGTCTTAACAATGAATCATAATAATGTAGATGTTATCAATATATAAAATTAAGCATGATATACACATATATACTAAAATTGATTCAATGATGTATTAATCAGAATTGAATTATATGTCATTATTATGTAATTCATGACATCTCACAGAGAATTAACTAGAAATGTATATGCATGAGGACATGATGTGTATGTTGATATTTTGTATAATTATATTTGGCCTTAATAATGAATTGTAATAATGGATATGATACCAATAAATCAAACTTAGCATGATATAGACATATATAAAAGACTTTACTTCAATGGTGTATTAATGAGGATGGATTATGCATCATTATTTTATAACACAAGATATGATCAATATTCTTGTCTCATTTAGAATGGATAGTCTTCATTCCTAGTCTTCTTATAATATTGTCATATCATCTATTTTAAATGTATAATATGCCCATTATTATGCCCACTCTAAACTGTCAATTATGCCCATTCGACACAATCAATTAAGCTCATTACACACAAGATAAGATCAATATTATTATGATAATGTTATACAATGGGATGCTTATTAAACCTTTTTAGCATAAGATAGGAGGGATATTTTTATCTTATTTTTACTTAATTGCAACATAAATAAAAGTGGAAATTTTATATGTATATAATGGTAAAATACTATTTATTTTATTCCTATTTAACTTTCAAATTAATTTTAAGGTTTATGTGATTATATTATTTGTAATTAAAAGGTAATTAAAAATAATATCTAAAATTTAATTTATTCTAACATGTATTAATCCAATATATTTCCTACATTACATTTATTAAATAATAATAATTAAATTTATAATTGTTTAAAAAAATTCTATCGAATGGAAAATAGTATTTGTCAAATGTTAAAATGTTCCTACAATCGATGATAAATATAGTTCATTGGTAGCACCATTTATTTAAACTATGGTATTATTTAAATAAAATTAAGTTCAATTTCTTTAGAACTTTCAAAACATGATAAGATTTGAATCTTGTTTTCCTTAATGGTTCAATTTTGCTTAGTATACCATATAATATTTCACATTGGCAATTTTTCCTAAAAGTCTACAAATTAAGTTTAATTGTAAGTAATATTTTACACACATGAAGAATATTACTATTTAATTATAACACTAATAAAAGTGACAATTTTACCAAAATTCAATAGTTAAATACTAATAATATTATTCCTATTTAATTATTTAATTAACTTATTAAAGGTATGTGTCAAAATAATTTATAATATTAGTTTCATTTATAGTCATACCATTTTTATGTATTTTATTGAGTGTTGATATTGAAATATATTTTATAAGGAAAATGCTCCTAACTACATTTAAGGAATTTGTGTACATTATGAATATATTTCATGTAGGTATTATAATAGATATTCAAATAATTTATAACATAACATAAAAAAGTAAAATTGTTAATCATGTCATACTGACAAACCCTACTTTACTAACAAATGCAACACAATTCTAACACAAATGCTGATAGATTTCATAAGCTAAACAATTACCAAATCATGACATATTTCATAAGTTTATGGTGTGGTATTTTTTAAATTTGAAAATTGGCATAATAGTTAATGAAGTAGGTATTTTTAAACTTTTATAATTTTTGTGCTCAGATTTTGGGTGGCATTTATTTGTATTTAGATGCTTTATAAATTTTTGAGTATTGAAAGAATAGGGGTTCCTTCCACCAGTTTATTCTAGAGAAATCAAGAAAATGAATGCTAGATATAAAGAAAGGTGAATCTATTTAGAGTGACACTTCCACACTAAATGAGAGTGTACTAGCATTTGCTAGATTTCATAAGCTAAAGAATTTTCAAATTATGATGTATTTCATAAGTTTGTGGTAGGGTGTTTTTTAAATTTGAAAATAGGTGTAGTAGTTAATGTAGTAGGTATTAAAAAACATAAAATAATTTATGCACTCAAATTTTGAGTGGCATTTATTTGTATTTAGATGCATTATAAATTTTTGAGTATTAAAAAAATTAGGTTTCCTTCCACCACTTTATTTTGGAGAAAGTAAGGAAATAATACAACATACAAAAAGAGAGGTGAAGCTATTCAAAGATCAGTGATGCTTTCACATGAAATGAGTGCATACTAACATCGACACTACATATAAATAGAAATAGTCAGGTTTTAGGGATATTAGCATTAGGGAGCCTAGAAAATTGCATTAAATGACATAGGAACAATACAATAGAAAAACCACATAGATAAGAATAAATACAACAAAGTTTTTTTTTCAGTTGGAAACAAGAAAAATTAATACAAAATTAGGTTTTGTTGGCACAAAGAGAAATAAATACATCTACAACCAGGTTTTAATTTTGTTACATATATCATTCTCTTTAAATTTTTTACATATATTATCTTCCTTATTCTTTGAAAATTCTTTATAATAATTCCTTATATCTACAACATGTAAATTGTATTTGAATTTTAAGTTCAAATTTCAATTGCAATAAGAATCACTTAAACATTAGTTTCCTTTTTAAAATTTAAACTGATTACAACATTGACATAAAAATGAAAATGATAAATACTTATGTATAAACTCTTTATAATCTCCTTCTAATATCATTGTCTAGTCTCTTTGTAGATGTAGTCTTACTAAGCTGTCTGTAAATGTAGTTACATGCAAAAAAAAAAACAAACTGAGTCCTTGTATAATCACCTTATAGATGCATCCTTGTGATAACATTTTATCACCTTGTGTGAAGTGGATTAGGAATTGACCCTCTAGATATAGCAATTTATCTCTTGTGGTAGTCATGTGTGTAAACTCCCTGTAATATCCTTCTCTAATCTTATTATAGATGTAGTATTATTAAGTTTTCTACAAATGTATTTTTATGCAAAAATAATAATAAGAAATTGAATCCTTATGTAATCACGTTGTAAATCCTTTCTTCACTTTCATCTTTATTTTTCAAGTCTGGCTTGACTCATATGTTTACAAATGTAATTTTTATGTAAAATCACTTAATATTATATGTTACTAAGTCCTTGTGTAATCTCTTTGTATATTATTTCTTGAGTTTCAACTTTATATTTCACCATCTTGAGTTTATCTATATGCAATTATCATACCATAGAAAAATAATTATCAAAAAGTAATTCCTTTTATACTTAGAAATGAATTTTTATTCCTCTAAAACATTGAATATAAAAAATTAAAATAATTATTATGAAATATTTTTAAATATTCTCCTTGTGATAATTTTAAATTTATTTCAACTTCTAATTTTGAAAGAGTTATCAAAACTTTTCAGCCAATATCTCTCCAAGAGCTCATTACCATAACCATAGATGCTTCAACATACACTAAAAGAACAAAACCAATTGTAAATAAAATAGTTTTTATTCATAAAATCATTAAAAATTATTTAAAAATGATGATATGTTATAATGTATAGCCCTTTCTTAAATATGCAAGGCAAAATAAGATGCAAACTAGTCTAAGCAATATGGGATAAATCCACACATAAGATAAAACTAGTTAAAGACTAATAACCTAGATAGAACCTAGCAAGCATGATCAATAATATACTCTAAAAATCCCAACCACCTCTCTACCACTGCCCCACCTCGCCCTCCCCCCCGCAAAGTGAAGCTAGGGGATAATATTAGATGATGCAATGTGAAGCCATATGTCCCTATAGATGTCAATCCATCTTGCTAGAGTACATAGATGTCGAGTCACTGTAACCATCAAGTAAAATTCAGAATGGTGCTGAATATGAGGATCACTGAATATGAACACTACACTCCATACTACTAGGTATAATTTTGAACCTAAGGAAACATTGCATGAACACCCTCTAATAATATGGTGAGAAGTGAGCACAAAGACTAGTGGGACTGCTAGGATACCACACTGGTGTCACTATAATAATCACTAAGAAGGCTATGGAGTTAAGTAAAAATCTTTATATGGGTTCCAAAATATAAAATGCTTGAATAAAATACCCATGTATAAATGAAGAATTTAAAAAATACTCAAAAAAGTGCAACATATACATATAACTCTCATAAAGTGGAGAAAAAAGAGAAAACCCATAGGAAAAACTTCCCCCCCATGCCCCCCTCCCCCCCCCCCCCCCCCTGCACCCCCCCAAAAGAGAGAAAATAAGAGAGAGCTAGAAAGCCCACCAAAATGATGCTGAAGTAGTCTACACTCCAATTACTTGAAAGTCATGAAGGAACTCAATTTGCACGAGTGATCTGAATTCATTACTCAATCACACAAATAGCTGACACTAGGCTTTACCAAAATAACTCCAAAAAAGAAGACTATTAGTGGTGATGAAAGTACAAAAGAGTATTGCATTGGAAAGGAACACTCAACACCTAAGAAGTAAATTGTACACCACACCCCCATATTGTTGATTGGGTGGAGTGATGAAAAAAGGTTTGTATGAGTGGTTTGAATCTACTACTCAAACACTAAACAAGTTGACACTACATACACCAAAATAGCTCCATATCATGTTGAAAGAGACCATCGAACTATGAAAGAAGATAAGATGACATCACTAGAATAACTACATTTCAAGTTGTCAGAGACTGTCAACTATCATAAAAGTGGTGTCAAAAATATAGATAATGTCTTTCAAATAGGATGTCTCATGGTGGTGATGGAAAAGACAAATAATTAAAAAAGTGAAAAGGTGCCCAAAAAGGAGCACACAAATGCATGAAAGTAGACAAGGCTAAATCAGCAAACCCCCCAAAGCACTTTATAAATTAGTGTGAGTACAATATAACCCATACACAAAAAATACCATATGAAAATAATAAAGACACTGGGCTTCACTAGAATAAATTCAAATAAGGAGGCTATCAATTAGTCATATAATCCACCAAGAGAGATATGCTCTAAAAATAAGGGAGTAAAAAAATGTCTTCATAGAATAAGGCAACGTGTTAAGGAAGGGGATTCAAGGAGACATGACACAAACTACCAGTGTGTCAAAGTACTAATGAATGTCGTGGGTTGATAGAAGAGTGTGGTAAATGGAGAAAAGAACCATCATGTATGAAAAAACACATTAGAAAAAGGATAAAAAAACAAAAAATAACAACCTAAAATACACATGTAAAAGGACATCAAGCTTAGCCAAAAATGCATTCAAGATAGTGCATGCATGAAGTATAATACAAAAATAAGTAGGGCCCATAACATAGTTAACCCCCTAGTAATGATAATGCACACTCAATAATATTACATCAGACTTAGCCGAAAATGCGACCATGAGTGCAACAAATGATGACAATACAATCTAGAAGAAGCAAGAAGGAAATTTGTGTTTCCTGTGAGGGGGTCTGACTTCCTACCAGATTAGACCTCACCCTCCAATAATTTATTAATAAAAGAGATAAGGTATGTGAAAAATAAGGAATATTCCCTCAATAAATTCTCATAACATATCAAATGTGTCACCACTAAAATGTCACCACATGACAACAAACCATAAGCACAAGGCAACATAGTTAATGCAAAGAGACACCCCTAAAAAGTGGCACTTTATATTTTAGTGTGTTTTATAATATAGATAGGACCAATGCATGGGAAATGAAAAAATATGAACTTTTGAAAAAGATGATGCTTAATTTTGAGCTATTGATAAAAAGTTATTACATAATAAATTTATTGTAAATGAGACCTACTTAAGAAAAAAATTGCACTAATTTTAAAAAAAAACATGTTACTAAGGTGGACCTAACCTTTCAACCACTCATTAGAACTGACACGGAACTAGGAACCTTCTCAACTACTTATAATCAGGTAGTTTTATAAAAATTCTTCACTAGATTGTAATTTTGAGTTCAAATAGAAAATAGAACAAAATATCCATTTCTCTACAATATGATTCAAATTAAATTACAAATCTATATTCTAGGTAAAAAATAATGCACTTTCAAAAACAATGTCACCTCAAAAGGTGCCCTGAGTACAGAGAAAAGTGCCCAAAAATTTTGGTAATGTTTGTATGCTAAGAAGGCCTCTAGTAATTTGATAAATAGCCATGCTTTAGATGTATAAAAAAAAACTAAATATACTACATAGAAGAGCTTGAATTTAGCTTTGCAATGCAATAAAAATCACAATAAAACTCTAAAATATGCTCAAGATATGAGCAAAAATATACAAGTGTGTCTACAAAAATACACAATAGAGGGGCCCTACAAAAGTGCGATCAAGAAAAAAAACCAAAAAAATGCTTCTAGGTAGTTTATATGGTGCAATAGGCACTGATTTAAAAAAAACAAGTTTTTTCTTAGGGGGTTTGATCGCCTGTCAAATTGGACCCGACTTGCTAGTCTTCATCAATAGAAAAAATACCGAATGATACCCCTTAGTGAAAGAGATAAACTCCCTAGATCAAACTTGGGACCCCCCCATATCAATATCTTCACCAAACCCAAATAAATTGATAATCTTGCTAATAAGGTCAAACTAGTATTTACAAAAAAATGTTGAAAAATAATAAAAATGTGCAAATTTCCAAAAAAAATAGTGGGTGGAGGTAGGTGGATGCAAAGGTGGTTAAAAATTTGACCCAAGATTGGTTTTAAAAAAAATGCATGTTTCAAACATACAAAGCCAATTTTAATGCAATTTTTTCCTAACCAATGCCAAGTCAGAGTCAATTCTATAATGTTGTAATAGGAAACATGCCAAGTTCAATGCATCAAAACATAAGAGAGCTAAAGATAGTCTATGCACATGTCCAACACCTCAGGTATAATCAAAAGGCCAATTCCAATGTTTTTGATCCTAATTTTTTTTAATTGGTGGGTCAAAACAAAGTTTTAATTCTTCAATTACAATGCCCAAAACATAAAAATTTAAAACATGTTTTGTGTTTGATTTTTGTGGTTAGCAGGTACAAAAAGGAAGGTAGAGGAACTAAACTAGGGAGTAGGCCATTAGATTGGAGTGTGGGAGGTAGTTGGGCAATAGAGGGACTACAGGGGGTGGTAGCTAGATTAGGAAGGTCATGGTGATGTTTGGGCAATTGGGCGATGGCATGGTGTAGGGTGTTGTAGCATTTGAATTGTGTGCAAGTGGTGAGAGTAGAGGGTGGAAGGGTGTCTGGGGGAAGTAGTGAGGGTTAGAGCTAAGGTATAATGGGAGGGATCTTAGTTGTGGGATAAGTAAAGCAATCTTGGGCTGAGCAGTAGGCTCGACTTCTTCTTTTTTTGAATAAAAACTTTAAAAAAATAAAGCTCTTTTTTTTAACAAAAAATATTTTAATTTTTTTGAAATGACAAAGCCCCCCTCCCTTCCAAAAAAAATATAAACTATGATATTTTTTTGATTTTTTAATTTAAAAAAATGTAAAGGTATTTCTTATGAAGCAATTATTTAATTTGCAAATGTTGGAAGGTGGATCTGTTCATAGTCATCTTAGTGATTTCCATGGTTTGGTAAACCAGTTAAATTTAGTCAATATTGTTTTTGATGATGAAATTAAGGTTCTCTTAATCTTATGCTCATTACCTGAAAGTTGGGAGAGTTTGGTAATGGCAGTTAGTAATACTGCATCTGCTTCAAAAATCTTAAAAGTAGATGATATTGTGAGTGTAATCTTGAATGAAGAGATACGCAGGAAAAGCACAGGTGAATCATCAGGGAATGCTTTGAGTGTTGAAGGTAGAGGAAGGCAAAGAGAGAAGATCGAGCGTGGGAGATCAAGGTCCAAGATATGTAGGAGATCCAAGTCCAGGTATGGCAGAGTAACCTACTGGAAATGTGAAAAGCAAGGGCACTTAAAGAGAGATTGCAGGTCAGGTGAAGATCAGCATGAAGGACATGAAGAAGAAGCAGATGTTGTGGATTTCGTTACACAAGATGCTCTGGTATGTTCTTTGGATAAAGTAGAATCTTGGGTTTTAGATTATGGTGCCTCTTTTCATACATCCCCAAATAGGGAATTTTTTCATGAGTATGTCCAGGGAGACTTTGGAGAAATTTGTTTAGGGTATGGTAAGCCTTGTCAGATGGTTGGCAAAGGGAAAGTGAAGCTGAAATTGTAGACAGGTAACACATGGGTGTTGAAGGAGGTCATGCATGTCCCAGTTCTGGAGCAAAATTTGATTTCTGTAAGAAGTTTGGGTGATGAGGGTTGCACATCAACTCTCACAGTGGACTCTTGGAAGATTACCAAGGGTGCACTTGTTGTAGCAAGAGGTAAGAAAGTAGGTATGCTTTATCTATCTACTTGTATTACTGATTCTCTTTCTGGGTTATCTACTTCAACTGTAGATTCAAAGATGTGGCTTAATAGGCTTGGTCACATGAATAAGAAGGAGATGCACATTCTTGAGTCAAAGGGTATGCTTTTAGATTTGAAAGGCATGGATCAAGGTTTTTATATGCAGAAGAAGAAGGTGACGTTTCTTAAGGAATCTGATGTTAGTGACAAGAACAAGAAAGCCTTGGTTTTCAAGGAGAAGATGACGGACAGGTATCAGTCAAAGGGGCTAAAGAATTTTGAGTAGAGCAAGGTTGATTTGGACAAGGGTTTGATCCAAAAGGAGCTCATGGGTAGAAGTTAGTTCTCACAAGCAAAACATAGAGACCAACGTTGGCTAGAAAACTGACATTAGTGTCCAGACATGGACCGATGTCAGCTATGTGCAGCCCGACGTCGGTGACTCAGGGATAGATAAACATCAACGTCGGCAAGGGGAACTGATGTCAGTGATGAGGCAGTCGTAGGGAACCAACATCGATTGGATGCAGACTGAGATGTGACCAGCATCGATCACTGAGATAGATTTTGGGTGGACAACAAGCTGTTAAGAGTCTCAAGCACCCATATGGAGGACTTAAAGGGTATGTAAGCCTCAAATTCATCATTTCCCTTCTTTACACTACTTGTTGCTCACTGATGGTAAAGAACCAAAAAGTTGTTAAAGAAGTAGAGCAGGTAGATCCAGGAAACAGTGAGAGCTTGGCATGGATGAAGGATGTGATTCCTTAGAGAAGAACCAAATAGGAGTTTTTGGTGGAGTTGCCAGCTGGAAAAAAGCACTGAGAGACGAATGGATGTTTAGGATGAAGAAGAGTGGAAATGGATACGTGAGATGGTAGACCTAGGTATATGGTCTTGAATAAGCTGCAGGATAATGGAGGTTTGATTATTGTGTTTCTCTTTACCAGGTTGGATAATATTAGCTACATTATCCTATTACTGTATGATGTGCTTGTTGCAGGGTTACATATATAGGGAGTTGCTGAACTAAAGGTAAAGCTAGTTCAGAGGGGTGTCATGAGGAATCTGGGAGCAGCAAGATTCTTTGGCATGAGTGTGTTCTAGGGACATGGAAGGTCACAGGTTGACTTTATTTCAGGATGATTGTGTGAGACTGGTTAGCACGTCGATGGTTGGACAGTTCTATGAATAGTGTCTTGATTCACATAATGAGGTTAAGTGCATGGTATGTACTAGACTTGAGTTTTTCCAAGTAGTGGGAGTTGTCAAAAAGTTTGGAGCCAATCTAGGAAAGAAGCATTGGAGGGTAGTTCAGTGGATTCTTAGAGGGACCAGTAGCAGGTGCACATGCTATGCAGGGTCAAGTTATTTTCTACATGGGTTTGTAGATGTGGATGTGGCAGGTGATTTGGATGACATGTGTTGCACCACAAGATTTGTGGTGGTTGGTCTTCAAGAGTGATCTTGAAGAGGGATACAGAGCCAAGGGAACAAACTAGACAGTGTACAGGTACATGTATAGTTGCAATTATTTATCTCCAAGTGGGAGATTATTAGGTTGTAGAGCTAAAAGCTTCAACTATGCAGATGAAGAGGAGGTTGCTGAAGTTCCATAAGCACCAGCGTTGACAGTATGATCGATGTCGGTCATGATCAATGCAGAAGGCAATTGGTATCGATAGGGAGTTAGCTGACGTCAGTCAGCACCAGTTAGACAGGGACCAACGTCAGTCGCCTGTGTGTTCCAAAATTGTTCGTTGCACGAACAGTTAGTTAGTTGAACCAAGAGTTTGCATGTAAAGGCTATTTTGAGTCTTGAGTTGGGTGTCTAAATTAAGAGTCTAAGTTATTGTTTAAGTCTGGGATCTATTTATAGACCCATTGGCATGTATTGTAATTATGAGCTAGAAAGGAAGGCAAGGAAGATCCTTCCATTGTAAGATCATTGAGTTGCAGGTTGTTGCAAGCTCATAGGAGATCTACATGTGTAAGTACAGTCTGTTGAATTATAAGTTGTAAGTTCATGGGAGATCTACTTGAAGTACTTTAGAGTGCTTGGTACTAGCAGGGTTATTACTGACTGGTTGGAGAGGTGAACACCAATTCTGTGTGTGAGTTGTGTGTTGGGACCGTTTTTGGTAGGAGAGTGAACTCTTGAAGAAAATTACTGAACACTTGAGGTGTGGGAAGCTTCTGAGAGGTGTGGAGAAGAAGTGGCATCTTCTTTATTGTATTTTCTTTCTAGATGAGTATTAATACAAGATAGTGTATTTTTTCTCATATTCTGTGCTATTTGTGAATTCTAGTTACTTGTACTTCTAATTATTTCCGCATGTTTAATTGCTTGTATTTGGTAATCATATTGTGCTCTTTTTGAGGAGTAAGATCCTAACAAGTGGGATCAGAACAGGTGTGTTTGTTCTTGGATTCCCCGATAGTTTCTCCTAAAAATTAATATTAATGTTTCATCTTCAAAAAATGTGGAAGAAACTCCACTTATTATGCAAGAGCTTAATGATCATTTCTAAATCATTACCAGCAGTTCTAAAGTTACATGATGATAATTTGACTTCTATTTCCATATTTGAACTTCTATAAGTTTCATTTGACTAAGGTGTTGTAGCAAATTATTGAAAATTTTCTAATTCTGATGATCCACTATATGTGATCCAAAAACCCATGGTAGGAGACCCATCAAGTTAGTAATTTGTTACGATGAGTTTGTTGCTATTTTATAATTAATTAGATAATCACACAAAATCCTTTCCCAAGAGGTCTTTGAGTTACTGGATATGATTTTATATTAATTATTTTAATTACCATTATGGGGTCAAATTTGTCTCCATTTAATATTAGTTTATAAGTTCAAGAAAGGTGACTCACCCTCACAGGTATTTGAATTGGTGAATTAAATTATCTCAAAGGTATAATTCAGGGGGGAGGGGGCTAAAAATTAAAGAGTCAATTTGCTTATATTACATCTTCAAAAAATGTGGATGAAACTCCACTTATTATGCAAGAGCCTATTATTTCTATATCATTAGCACAATCTAGACTACGTCAAAATTGAAACTCTATTGGTTTCGATTAGGGGGCATCTTTATCCGCTGCATTAGGATCACAATTGTGGGTGTTTAAGTTTTGTCTTGGTGATTGCAATGGATAAATTGCTTTTATTATAATGGCATTAATATGTTCTTGTAGTGGATTATTAAACATTTTTAAATTCTGATGGTACCCTAGATGTGCTCCAAGAACCCATGGTAAGAGACCCATCAAGTATAATTTGTTGTGATGAGTCTATTTGTATTTTATAATTAAATAGAAAAGCACACAAAATCCTTTCCCAAAAGGTCTTTGAGTTACTAGGTATGATTTTGTGTCACTTATTCTAATTACCATTATGGGGTTGAATTTGTCTCTAAATATTGCTATTTTGTAAGTTCAAGAAAGGCAACTCACCCTCAGAGGTATTTGAATTGGTGAATTAAATTATCTCAAAGGTCTAATTCATAGGGGGGCCAAAAATTAAGGAGTCATATCCAAGTTATTAGACAATTTTCTTATGTTATATCTTCAAAAAATGTGGATAAAACTCCACTTATTATGCAAGAGCCTATTATTTCTAAATCATTAGTACAAGCTCTACGTATAAATTGCAACTCCCTTGGTTTAAACCCTAATATTCAAAGTTGAAGCACTCAATATGTTGTTGGCTGAAATGTTTAACCATGAATTTGCATTTAGATATCACATGACACCTTGTTGTCATGAATGAAAAGTTAATAATGTTTATAGATTGGTATGGTGTAGACTAGTTATGCCCTCACATAACCATAATTTAGATAACCTCACATAATTATTTTATCAAGTCTAGGTTTTGAGTTACTAGGTACGATTTTACGTTATTTATTTTAATTACCATTTTGGGGTCAAATTTGTCTCTAAATATTAATGGTTTGTTAATTCAAAAAAGGTGACTCACTCTCACAGGTATTTGAATTGGTAAATTGAATAATTATCTCAAAGGTATTCTATGGGGGCTAAAAATTAAGGAGTCAAATCTCTATGACACAATTTAATCATGTTTAAATGTTTAATAATATTTAATAATTATTTAATGTTTAATTGTTAAATATGTTTAAATAATAATATTAAAATATTTTGTTAAAATAATTTTCTTGTGCACTTCAAAATTAGGGTTAAGTTTATATTTTTCTCTTTCCATTATTTTATCTCAAATTTTCTCTCTCCCTTTTGAAGGTTGAAAAACATTCATTAGTTGTTAGGTTAACTGTGGCGTTAGTGGTGGAAGCATTGACCCCATTTTTCACTATCATTTCTATAAGTGTGGCATCAGTGGTGGAACCTTTGACCCCATATTTCACTATCATTTATGTAGGTGATTCTTGTCAGGTATTTAATCTAATATGTAATGTATTGTTTTACCATATCTAAAATGTGTGATTTGTTTGGCTTCAAATGAACCTTTTATTCATTGTTTACTACTTTAAGTTATGAAATCAGTGAGATTTTGATAGACTTGGGGTTTTGTTATGAAATACATGAGATAATGAAATGGTGGTGATTAGGATTGTTTAGCGCTTACTTATATTCAATTGGGACCCAAATGATGAATGTGAGGGGAAAGCAGACATTTTGTATTAACTATAAGCAAATATTCATAGTAAAAAAGTGTCATGATGTGAGAGGATTTCAATGGTTCCACCTTCTCTATCCTATTGCATCATTCATCTATTGGCTCTGTTTGGATACCATGAATTGTTTCTATTTTAGATTGAGTTGAAAAGTCAATTTTTTGCTTGATTATTATTTGAGTTGAATTGTTTCCATTTTAGACCGAGTTGAAAAGTCATTTTTTGAGGTGGAAAACTTTTCCCTCATAAAATTTAATGAATGAATGATTGAATAACACCTACCATTATTATTTAGGGTGGAAAAATTATCCCTCATGCATTGATATTATTTGGTAGAGGGATCCCATGCATAATTATATATTAAAAAATTAATTATAAAATATCCGCGCCTATTATATAGGAGTAGTTATTGTTTAGGGAGCAATTTTTTAGGGGTGGGAAGTAAGAGGGGGCTGAAGATTTGTATTTATGCTCCTTTTTTTTGGTTGCCAGCTATCATTTGTATCCAATCAATTTTTATATTTTTTTCAAACAAAATTTTTGTAGTAAAATGCTCGTAATTTCTCTCAGTAACATGTTTTACACATAATTTTTGTAGTCTTTGAAGCACATCCAGATATCTTTGAAGCATCCAGTATAGGTCTTCTGATCACCCTATACATATCTTTAGAGCATTCTTAGACTTATATGGAACATGATATGTATGTATTCGGAGCACATATAGAGCATATTTAGATCAGTTCTAGAGCATCTTTAGAGTGTCTTCTAAGCATTCAATCATCAGATCTCACTTGTTGAATCCTCAAAATTATAGCTAAAAGAGTTGTAAAAATTGTATGTTGCCTTCTCAAAATTACCCCTCATTTGGGATGTTTTGATATAATCCAAATTATCCCATCCTTGGGACGTGTTCTTCTACTCAAAATTACCCCATCCATGGGATGTGTTGTTGCACTCAAAACTACACTATTCATCCAAGTAAGACACAATAACAAGGTAAAGAATCAACAATAAATTACATACAAACTAAATGAATTAATTGCATTCATATCCTACTTAGGTCAAACTTTAACTTTTAAATATAGTACAATATATAACCAAATGAAAAACTATAGGGACAACTTGTATGACTATGATGAACTATATGAAATGATCATCATTTCTCCTCCACACTTCACCTTTTAAAAGTCCACTCATAAAGAAGTGAGATGATTGATCCTTAATCTAAATTTCATGATTCAAACCTCTGACTCAGATCCAAATTTTTAGTTAAGGATCTTGAAGATTTGATGATCAATGCCTTGGAGTATCAAATTAAGATCCTTTTAATGAGATGTGACTATTTTATCAAGAAGACTCATTAATTCACATTTCATGGAGGCAACAATTTTTAAAGAGATTTTGAGTCTCATTTTACTCACCTTTGAGCACATAATTTTCTTAAGAGCAAAGCAAATAAATATAATCTATTTTTTGAGTCTAATTGAGCAAAGTTTGAGCTAAGCAACAACAAAGAGTATCCTCACATCTAAGAGTTTTAGAAGAAAATGGCTGCTACACCAACATCATCAATGTCTTACACTTCAACTCCTGCACAACCCAAAGTTACCTACCCAAGAACCATGGAAGCAATAAAAGGTATTTAAAAAGATTCTTCCCTTGCTCTTGATTATGTAGATGATATTTTTGACCCTATTATGACCAAAAAGATTAAAACCCTAAGGGAGGAAACACATGCAAGAATGTTAGATCAAACCAAGTCTAAAACTTTTGGTATGAGGGTTTGGACCTCAGGGTTAGCCCAATACATGGTGCCAATAGTTCACCCATACACAAAATTGGTTGACTTATGTGCCCAAAACTTTGATTATGATAATGCAATGATTTAGAAGGGATT
The DNA here is from genome assembly GCA_037957365.1 of Torreya grandis. NCBI lineage: Eukaryota > Viridiplantae > Streptophyta > Pinopsida > Cupressales > Taxaceae > Torreya > Torreya grandis. The sequence continues at coordinate 1,457,941 of JARHVA010000279.1, forward strand.
GATTAGAGTAATGATCAACCTACAAGCTATCCATGACATGTTGAGTTTATAGTATGATCATTCAACCAGCTTCTATGATATGGCTCAACTAAAACATGTCTGGTCTCAAGTGCACCAGAAACAAATTTTCTTAAATAAGGAATTATATTTGGTAGAAGATAATACCAGACCTCAGCCCCTACCTTTTCATTTAGGCATGTTGATTCAAGAGTCATAAGATGCATGTTCGATGCTTGCCTTCATTTTTAGAGAAGATAGTGATAAAATGGTGCATAATTGGCAATTGGTATCTCTTTTCTAAATAAGGACTATTGTTAGGACACAAGTATACAAGTTCAAATTTATGAAGCACATTGCCTACTCCTTATGTTAATAGCTTGCAAAGTTTAGGGTTCATCCCACTTTTATGTATTCCTCATATCTGTTCCACCTCATTTTATATCAGAATACCCAAGTTTTTCAACAACATATAAGTTTGACCCTATGGAACCTGAAGGAAACAAACCCTTATAATGTTATCCCTATATCTGCACGGACTCATGTATTATTGAAGTCATCAGATGTTAATGAGTTTTCTGAGTGTTTTTTAGCACCACTATTAGGGGAGTTGGATCTTGAGGGCATAAGTAACATAATGAATTATTCTATTAGGACCATATTGTCTAATGCCCAACACCTCTATGATTTTTTATTTGGAGCTCATCATTTTTTATTAGGGTCAATGGTTTTAGGGAAGAGTCTTTTGTGCTTCCTAAGGTTTTGAATAGAAAATTTGGGGGTCTAGAAGTGGCTTGACGATTAGCAGCTATAGATTATAAGTTTTGAGTAGGGAGGAAGGAAAGGGCCTTCCATGTCATCCCATTAACTAGGGGTGGTATTATAGTGGTTAAGAGGCAAGTAGAGTTTATTATGATAAATAAAATGGTTGTATATGGGTTGGTTTTCATTTATGATTCATGGAAATATGATCCAAGTGGTTTCATGACTTCTTGGCTCACAAAGAGTAAGGTCCATGCTTCCTTCAAGCATGAGAGTAGGAAATTATTTGAGCACAGAAGGTCCCCTAAAAAATATGCCCCATATGTGTATGTTGAGTTGTAGGATATCCCACTTCCACCATGGGAGTCATTTTATCAACCCCTTTATAATTATGATCCAACAAGATTTATGATAAAAGGTTTGAGGTAGGCCTTGGTTAAGGAGGGTTGGGATCAAGATAAAATAGTTGCCTATTAGAATTATAGGTAGGGAATTTGTGAATTTAGTAGGAATTTTGAAGATGTAGCCATAGATCATAAATGGGAGAAATTATGAGATGAGGCTCATGTTCATGCTACTCTTGCTTCTAGCTCAGATATAAGTAACCTTCTAGAGCCACAAAAAGAGACACAAGAAGCAAAGACATCTACAATAGTACATACAACTTCAAACTAGCCACCATCTGTTAGTGAGTTGGAAAAACAAAGGGTGGTCTAGTCTACATCTAAAACCCCTGCAACTGAGCCCCCATTAGATTTTTCCCACGTGACATTTTCCACATAAGAGGTGATACACTCATCATAGATTGTGACAACCCAAATGGAAATAGAAGATCTTGTAGAGAGCCCTTAGAGGAAGAAATAGAAGGTAGAGTCTTGGGAAGGGGACAAGGAAAAATAGGTAGCTTCCACCTCTTACATGACTCATCCCTAGTTTTCTACTCAAACATGAATGATGCCTCCTTTGCATGCCTTAAAATTCTCTAACTTTTTAGCTATGTCAATTCAAACACTAGTGCCATCAGGTTCCCCATTCCCATTCACTTCTCAACCATTAAATTTAATAACCTTTTCCCCTAGGGTGTTAAAAATCCCATCTTCTTAACAATACCAACCCTAGTAGGAAATCACTGTGGCTTATGGTTTACCCCATGGGTCACTTTTTGCTAGTGGTGTAGTGACCTCTCTTGTGGACTTCCACAATTAGTCATAAATGACCAAGAGGGAAAGAGAGACAAGAAGGGAGAAATAGAAGAAAAAAGAGGGTAGATCAATGACAACACAACAAACAAGGTCACTGTATGACCATGAATAACATACCCTCATTATCTCTCACATGATATAAATTGTCAAAAAGCCACTAGAGGAAATGCAACCTAAAGACTATATAATGACTGCAGTAGCCATGGATTTAACTCAGTTCAAATCCCATGATAAAGTAGATCTCATGAATGAAACTATGTCTGTGGTTACCATAGACTATCTTAAAGTCTCTAACAATCTACTGAAGACATAATTAGGCTTGTTAGAGGCACAAGTAACTATGATCCATATTTATTTGGAGCTCAAGGTGAAGGACAAGGAGATGGCCTAGCTTAATAAGGCTATTAGGGAGGTGGTGTCTAAGGAAGTCATGAATACTTCAAAAGATAAAGTGAAGTCCCTACAATAGGATCTCAATGCAGCTAAAGCCTCAATTAGCTCATTGGAACAAGAAAAGAGTCTCCTTAAGAAGAGGGTTAATGATAAAGAAGCAAAAGTCACTCAACTACAATAAAAGCTAAACGTTGTCAAGGTGGAAAAGGGTAACTGGAAAGAAAACTTTAAGGACTCTAAAGAAGAAGTGGAAAAATTGAAAGAGGAGTTGGCCCAATGACCCTAGTCAGCTGGAGTTGTGGCCATGGTCAAGGAACTCTATGTCTCTTATTGGAATAGAATAGCAGTAGACGTGACCCACTTAAATCTTGCATTAAAATTTATATCTAAGGCTCAAACTCTATTTGTAAAACTAGACTCCTTTGTCAAGAATATCATACCTTTAGTTGCTACCAAGGTACATAAATTAGAGTTATTGATTTTAAAGTTATATGATACATCTGATGAAACTCTACAAGTAGTCAAACTCATAAATAGGTGAGCAGTAGCAGGAAAGGTAAGTGAGATTCTAAGCTACATCCAAATGCAAGAATCTACTTAACCTTTTGAAGGAAGGGGTAAAGGAGATTGAAGGGGCAAATTGAAGAATTGGTCCATTTGGGACTCGCTTCTCCTTTCCTAGATGATAACATGGTGCTGATGGAAGACTAGATTCAAAATATGCTGGTCATAAAACAAAATGATCAAATGGTTTTGAAGTCCCTCATTGATTCTTCACTATTTATAAAGGTATAGACCATTTTGATTCCTATTGAAAATTGGAATTTTAGTTGCATTAAATGGTGCAGAACCTCTAAGCATTCTCCCACAAGGAGATGATAGAGCTAGAAAGAGCTTTCCAAGCTCTATAGAACCAATAATATCCATCAGAGGTAGAGTAGGCTGATTTATGAGCCACATTACAGAAGCTCTAAGTGAGCTATAAAAATGCAATTTTGATCAAATTTTGATTTGAGCATTTTTCAAAAGTTATTCAATGCAGGCACATAGTCCTTGGTTAGTCACCATGAACTACAGAATTAAAATTCTACATTTTATTGTATACTTGGGACACACGTAAATATTTTTTTGTTAGGTATAGGTGGATATATAACATTTTGGGTCTTTACAATTCATGGGGTCAAATGAATCTTTTTGTTAAAGCCAAAAAAATTCTTTAAGACTCTAACAATAGAGAACGTTGCCACTTGTCACTTTGGTTCTCTTTTAAAGAGAGTCAAATATAAAAAAGCCTCCATTAACCACAAAGCTACCACATGGATACACAATGATTATTTTTATATTTAAAGGGTCAACGACAAATTATTAGTGCAGATCATAAATCAAATGGCGAGTGTTAAACCTTAAAGGAGTCTCTTTTAATAAAGAGGAGAAAAGCTTCTAGAGTCAAATAAAGAAGATGATTCCAATTTTCACTTCGATGATCTTCCAAGGGAAAGTGAATATCAAAAGGACTCTTTTAGCACAAAGATACCATGTGTCAACACAATAGGCCCCAAAGACCAAAAGAGTTTAGGAGCTAGTTTTTGAAGTAATTTTTGCTTTAACAAATGCTTATCCTGAGAGGTTGAATTGGGTATTATGTGTAATTTACCGTATGTACTTTATTTTCCTATCAAACTATGAAGAGAGGGTGGTGTTCTATGCAATTATAATATGCTTTTAATTCTTGCTTCTCATTTTATGTTATAAGCCTTTTGTTAGTTTTGCATAAATACTAAAATTGTTAATATTTGGTAAGAACACTATTGCACATTATTGGAAATTTCTTTTAAGATATCTCCTAGGAGATACCTTGAACATGCACATGATTGGAATTTTATTTCAAGGTATTTCCAAGGAGATACCTCTAAGGGCCTTGGAATACCTTCCATGTTGATTTCAAATGTCTTTGTAAGGTATTATATATAACCATGGCAACTTTTTATTTGGCAAGAACACTGATGCACACTATTGGAATTTTATTTTGAGATATCTCCTAGGAGATACCTTGAACATGCACATGATTGGAATTTTATTTCAATTTATCTCCTAGGATATACCTCAACGTACCTTGGAATACCTTCCATGTTGATTTCAAATGTCCTTACAAGGGATTATATTCAAACATGATAAAGTTTTATTTGGCAAGAACACTGATGCACACTATTGGAATTTTCTTTTAATATATCTCCTAGGAGATACCTTGAACATGCATATGATTTGTATTTTATTTCAAGGTACCTCCTAGGATATATCTATAAGGTCATTGTAATACCTTCTATGTTTATTGAAAAGGTCCTTACAAAGGATTACATTTAGATTGGTATAACTTTTTATTTTTCAAGAACATTGATGCACACCATTAGAATTTTCCTTTGAGATATCTCCTAGGAGATACCTTAAACATGCACACTATTGGAATTTTATTTCAAGGTATCTCCTAGAAGATACATCAAAGGGCCTTACAATACTATGAAGAAGCAAAAGAGGAGGAGGAAGAAGATAATGTTCCTCTTGTTAGGAACAAGCCATGCAAACCTATACTATAGGTTACTTCAAGTGGACAAAGGCTACCTCTAAACTCCAAAAAAGGGGAAGCTAGCTGATAACCTAGCCCCTCTTAATGTCTCACACTTGTCTCTACATATGTTGAGGAAGTTACTATAGAAAGCTTGGATTCTCTGGATCTAGATGTCATTGACCTTAAGGAATCTCAATAGGGAATTGAGTTATCAGTGGAGGAAATATAGTCATTGGCTATAATAATTTCAAAGTGGTGATCACATCTCTATTATTTTTGCTATTTCTAGTAGTAGTTGTATAAATTACTCTAGCCCTAAGTCTTCTAGGACTTAAAATTGAGTTTCTTACTTTTCCCTTGTTCCCTAGTGACACATGGAGCACAATAAGTGCATCTAATATCCTAATAAAGCAACCTTTAAGAAATAAATCAAGTGTCCTTGAGACACCAACATGATTGTTTTAAAGTCAAAATATGCTATAGTGAAGGGTTGAGCAGTCTTAAGACCTTTTCTAGGCTTGTGGAGGCTATTTGGACCATCAAATGCATGAATTATTGAGATGAATAACATTCATATAGAGATCAATAAGGATAAATGTGAGGTTAAAATAGGGATAAATAAACACAAATGTACATCTACAACTAGCTTCAAGAGCACCACTACAGTCAAGTAGGTGAACCATGCTTACTGGAAACTTCAAAGGTTAGACTTTAAAGTAGGGTAATGAGATTGTTAAGAGATCATAATAGATAGATAAACTCATGGGTACTTTGTGTATTTCCAAAACTCCCAAATCATCTTTATACCTGGTCATAGTCTATACAAAGGACATCACATCATGCATAGTGGTCTATATAAGATAGGTTTATTTTCATAATGAAATAATGGTGAACATGTGAAGAAGATAACAGGCTAAAAGTAATGCATTAAGTTGTGAATTTTGGAGGAGACCTCAAAGAACCAAACTTAGTTGAATATTCAATTCCATGAAATATTCACCTATAACTATTTAAAGGACTCAAAAAATATGTTGACAATCAAGACATTGAAGCAATAAGGTCTTGCATATTTTCAAAGTTCATAGGATCTTGTTATGTATAAAGAATGATGTTGAGATTAAAATTGAAAATTGAGTTGAAGTATTAATCATATATTTAGAGGAGGTAGTCTCACGACTAGAGGTCTAGTATAGATACAAGCATCTCATAGCCTTCGATCATTCTAATATTAATCCATATATGAATTAGATCTGAGTAGTCTGATTTCAACTAGGTGCCATTTGGGTTACTAGCATAAATCAAAGGAGATCTGTTGGTCTTTGTTATTGCAAGGGAAATTTATTTTTTTCCCTACCTTAATCCCTCATTTTGAATTTTTTTAACATGAATCACTTTAGATTAATGCTCATTGTGTTTATTCATTTATTTGTTTAAGATTTCAGGCTTATATTAGCAAATACAAAGTAGTTTACATCATAATAAATTTAGGTAGATTGTGTCACTACCATATTCCTATTGTCCCTATAGCAGGGTCTATTTTTAGACTAGAAGGTGGTAAGTTGTAAGCACATAATCTCTCCAACAAAATTGAGTGAATCCCCAAGGTGTCACTACCATATTCCTATTGTCCCTATAGTTTGAAAAATGTTATTTTATTGTTTGCATTACATCCTTGACATAGACACACATCAATGGTCTAGAAGGACTTGAGGATGAATCTGAATATTCTCAACCTACTATTTCTTATCATGCACTTTTAGGCATTAATATTCCTCCAAATATTAAGGTGGTTGGTTTCTTCAATAAATATAAGTCAAATATATTATTTACTCTGGGAACATACACAAATTCATCAATAGTAAGTTGGCTACTCTAATGAACTATTTCATTTACTGAGCTCCAGAATTTCAAATCCTAATTATAGGTGTGGGTATAGTCAACTGTTCTAGTAAATGCCATATTATAAAGATATGGGATACTATCTATTATATTATCTTATGTTTTCTATTATTATGAATGGGGCTAACATTTTTTTTGATTGTATTGGCTCAACACTTTATGAACAATTATGATGAGTTTTGAGTAACTATTCATGTTCATTTATTTAAAAGGAATGAAATTTGAACTGCATGGTTTATTAGCTAAATCTACACAATTGGTTAGTTTTCACGAGATGATTAAGATGATCAAAAAATGTGCAAAGTAATTAGCTATTTTCTATAGAATTTAAACCAAACAAGGAGTCTAACATATTGATTTACAATTAGTGCAGTCTACCCTTTTTTTTCTTATACACCCACTTGAATCCTTTGACCTCTTTTCCTTTTGGAAGGTCAACCAATTCTTAAGTCTGATTTCTCTCTATGGCAGAAAAAATAGAATGTGAAGGCATAGGAGGGCACTAACTTACAAGACTAAGTAAAGAAAAATATTGAGACTAAGGGGATAATCCATACAAACACTAGTTAGAAATGCTCAAAATAAACATGCAAGAAGAGATGAAATAGTAAAGGGTAGATTTATAGCATTAAAACATAAAATCTACATATATTAAATTCTCCTAAAATATTATTACATATTGTTTACAATACATAAACTTGTATAGCTACAGTTATTTACAATAGTAGAAATTTCATTTTCCATGCTTGAAATTTTCCATATTTGGATTAAAATTCTAATTTTCATCATCAAATTTTTTAGCATCTAATTTTACTTTAGCAAATTTGTATAGCTACAACCATTCATAAGACTCACAATAATAGAACTTCCATTTTCCATGTTTCAAATTTTCCATGTCGAGCTTCAAATTTTCCATGTTGGGCTTCAAATTTTATATGTTGGGGTTCAAAATCTCCATGCTAGGCTTCAAAATCCTATTTTAATCATCAAAAATTTTAGCATCCAATTTTACAATAGCAGAATCTCCAGCTCCATAATGATGTTATGCTTGTCAAAATTTTCATAAAATTAAAACTCTTTCATATGTGAAAATATACTTACTAAAAGATTAATTATTGAATATAAAATACAATCCCTCAAAAGAATAAAATCACCATTAATCTTGTGGAGTGAAGGTTTATTGCATCCAAAATCACCCTACCATTATGGTAGGGAAATCTTCACGTGTATTTTGATATTGATCCATGAATAAGCCAAACTTAGTTCAAACTCGATTGCCATTTTATTTGATGCTTTCGCCTTTAAAATTTCATAATAAAACTAATGTCAAAACATATTAAATAGTCTACAGTCTATTTATATGTAAAAAAAGAGGTCACTCCTACATGATGACATTCTAATCAAGAATGAAGCCTTTATTAAATTATAAAACATACCATCATCGACACCTTGGCACAATATGAATGATTCAAATGTCACCATTTTAATCTCTATCACATTACTTTAACATGATCTTGACATTGACCTAAGCACAAGATTAATTTGTCAAATAGCACCATTTTAATCTCACATTAATTTCACATGCTCATAGATTACTTAAACAAGGATTTATTTCTTATGATGTGACCACTGGAGATTTTTTTCACCAATGAGGCTACTCAAATAGGATTTTGACATCCAACGAGAACATATAATATATTAACCTTGCTAAAGTATTAATTTCTATGAACATATAAATCATATTAGGTGAATCTCACCATATCTAATTTAATCTCATGTATTAAACACATATATTTAATTACTAATCTATGCTATAATTACTCTACATAAATTATATGGTCTTTAGTCTCACCATTTTCCAAGTGGAAAGAGCATTTAGACATCAATGGGTCCTTGTCAAGTTATAAATTTGTCCTTTTGGGTGGTCTGGATGATTAACTATAATTTTTTAAATTTGAAACTATTAAATATATTAGTTATTAAGATTATTTGATTATAATTATTAAAAAATGTTAGCTTGAATCTAACAAACATTCATTATTTGGGTCCCGATAGGTTTTACACACAAAATAAGTAATAAATAAATAATAATATATCATTAAGCACTAAACAACCATAGTAATCTCCATCATTTCATTATTTCAACCATTGTTTTATATTATCTTAAGTTTTCTATTATCATGGATGAGGCGAACATTTTTTTGGATTGTAATGGCTCACCACTTTATGCACAATTGAGATGAATTTTGAGTAACTATTCATGATCATTAATTTATAAGGAAGGACATTTGAATTTCATAGGTTATTGGCTAAATCTATGTAATTGATTAGTTTTCACCAGATGATGAAGATGATCAAAAAAGGTGCAAAGTAATTATTGTGTGATTATTTTCCCTAGAATTTAAACCAAACAAGGAGTCTACCCATATTAAACTAAAAGTAGTCGAGTCTACCCATTTTTGTCTTATACACCCATTTGACTCCATTGACATATTTTCCTTTTGTATCTAGCTTTAAAGCAGGGCTCATTAATGTCTAGGCCAACATAGGGCCTCCTTGAGCTTGACGCACATTCTTAAAAATTGTACTATTTTTTATTAAAAATTGATTTAAGTATATATAGGTATAGTACTTGGAATTATATTTATTATATTTTTTTATAAAATTTTAGTGTTATAATTTGAAAACCCTATTTTCCTAAAAAATAGTTATGTGCTCACTCTTTCAATCTCCTCTCTTGTGCTTGAAAGGTATCTCTTGGGAGATACCTTGAAGGTATTATAAGGGCCTTCAAAATATCACCCAATAATGCTTTTCTTCACACTTGGAATAAATTAATAGACTTCAATTGTAGTTCAATTGCTTACAGTTTCCCTTTGTGTGCAAGTTTTAGGTTTTTGGGATTTAATGGTGAATCTAGATAGGATTTAGGCTCACTCATGCCTCAAGATATGATTGAGACTCACCTTTATACCTTTGCATTTCCAATTTCTACCTTCTATTGCCCATGTGTATCCTATGTGGCCTTCATTCAACTATCTTCTCATGATAATTTTCATATTTGTCAAAGGGTCAACCAACCGTTGGCCTTTGAATTCTTTTTTTTTCCACCATTGGATTAGGATCCATGGCTTTAGTGTGAACCATTGATTTAAATCCTAGTCCTTTAATCTCATTGGCCATTGGAAGTCTTTAAGCTATGTTATTATGTCACACATCAAGATTTCAGGACTCCCTTTTGTTTAGGCTAGAAAATTAGGTTAACTTAAATTTTATGGTCTCATTACCATCAAAGATGTTCTCATGAATGTTAAATGATGTGAATGTGAGCATCTAATTTAAGTTCATAAAGTTTTTACCATCGAATGCAAGAATGCCACTTGGCATTCTTTTGGGGTCTCCCAGGATCATGGACTTCATGTACTTTGTTAGATTAAAAGAGTGATAACCATTGGATCTTGTAAAGAGCTCGATCATTAATTAGGTAGCCCCCCTCTTATTCCCTCTACATGACCTATGTTTTTGTAAAGGAAATTCCACTTATTCCTTGTAAGAGAAATCCACTTTCATAACATACTTATGCAAAGGCCTCCCCCAGACCACCATGTGTCTCTCACTCAGTTCATCAGATAATTCCCCACCTTAGTCACTAAGATAATTTTAAGGTGCAACATGGAATTTCTATCTAGGGACTTAGAAATCTTTTTATCCAAGATTGAAGCAACAACCATATGTTTCTATGTGAGCTTGAACGCACATGCATACACCATATAAGGCTTGAACAATCTAATGGATAAGCATTTTTGACATGCATAAAATGATATAAGGGACGTAAATAATTTTTAAATGAATCAAACCTACCAAAGAAACACTTGCAAACAGATAAAGGATACATGACACAAAATTAAATACTTAGATTAGGCCAGACTTAGACAACTTCACTAGACAGGCTCCATTTGTTCTAATGCAATTTTGGGTACTAACACTTTCTATGTAAAAGAAATTCTACTTGTTCCTTTTTGGATAAATCCACTCTTGTGCCTGTTTCAAACATATCTCTTAAGTGATACCTTGAAGGGAAAATCCGCTCTTTTGCATGTTTGAAAGGTATCTTTTAGGAGATACCTTCAAGGTATCTCTTGAAGGTATTACAAAGGTCTTCAAAATATCACCCAGTAGTGTTTTTCCTGTAAAGGAAAATTCCACGTGTTTATTGAAAGAGAAATCTAGTATTGTGTCTATTTGAAAGATATCTCCTACATGATTTCGAAATATCACCCAATATTACAAAGCCTTTTGAAGGTAACTCAATTTAGCTTTAAAGATAACTCAAAGATTACCAATTTATCTTCATTGAGATCACAGATGAAAAGTTATCCAAAAATCATTCTCTTTATTATTACTTCTTGGAAAAAAATGTAAAAAACAATCTAATTATCTCAAACTCAAGTCTTGGATTTCTTAAACCATTTATATAATTGCCAAAAGAAAAATTACCCTCCCTCTGGCACGTAGGCCTGCTCATCTATTTATACAATTTCAAGATACTTAATTCTAATAGGAATTGAACTCCTTATTTGGATTGATTACTTACACTTTTCATGTGGCACAAAGTTATATTAAGTAATTTAATTTTACAAAATGACTATGAGTAATAGCATTTTACCCAAATTACTTCATGAAATTTATAAAAGTAATTTTACTTTAACAAGTAAATCATAAAATGATATTAATTTTACATAATGATTAATGTAAACAAGATTCTTCATAGAGTGTCTATGAATAAAGAAGAGAAAAATAGAAAAAGAGAAGAATAATTGCTCAAGATTTAGGCTCTAGTGAGTCTACTTCATGAATCTAGGTTCTACATTTTTCTCTATACTTTATGTGTTGAGATATCATTAATTAGATTACTACATCATCTAGTTTTGTAATGGAATGTGTTTATGTCTCCAATCTTAGCATTTCTCTCTCTATCCTTCTACATTGAGCTTTAACTCTCTCAATCCTTGGTCAAAGTTTTTTTAGTTCCTCCTCGTATTTCTTCAAAGCTTTGACTAACATGGTTGTGAAAGGAGTTACAGCTTTGTCTATCCACTGCCTAAATTGTTCATTTAACTACTCTATAGTTCTTGGAACATTATCATAGGACTAGATACCAGTGACACCAAAAAGGGAATCTTGAAGATCAAATTTTGTACTACGTGCATCTTCTAATTCTTCATCTCTTCTTCCATGTTTGGTAATATGCTTAAACAAAAAGATTTTTGTTTCACCTTCTTTACAAAAAGAGCTATTTGTTCTTCAGCCAAGATTTTTTCACTTAAATTCACTATTACTTCCAAACTTTCCTGTTAGAGTTTAGAAATACCATTTGCATTTTCCAACTCATTTCTTGCTACTTTTATTTCAACCATCTTATCCAAAATTTCTTGATGAACATCTGGGATGCTTGGGAAGAGTTCCTAGGCTTTTTGCTTCATTTTCTCTATCCATTTATCTATAGTCCTTGCCTTATCCCCTATTTCCTCTACCTCAGGTATTACTTGTGGCTCAATTGGTTCTCCTGGGGTAATTTCTTGTTAGGGAAAATATTTGGCTACTTTAGCAATTATTTCACATAACTATGCATTCTGTTCCTTTAGCTTTACCTTGGCAGCCTTTTCTTCATCCAACTTATTAAAAAGATAATCAATCAAATTTTGAGTGTCTTCCTTAAAAGTATTAGTTGTTACTTCTCCAAAGGGTATTCTTGTAAAATTTAAGTCACTCCTAGTGACTTCTTGTTTGCCCATTCCTTGGGGAGGAACTGCTAACTCAGTAAATTTTTGGCTTGAAGATTCAATTAGCAACATTGAAGTTATTTTAGTTGATTTTGTTTTTTTGCCTCTTTTATCTAGACTTTTTAATAATTGTAAATCAATCTCCTCAAGATTGATCACTTCTTTTGATCTAGGAGTAGTTTTTATAGCCAACCAAGATGAGAAATGTTTTGACATTGAAGTGCTAGAATGAATGATTCCCTGTTGCTAGTGACTATCTTGAATTGTTAGTTCCTGAGTTGCCATCTCTCCTTGAGATTCCTCTATATATTTAGAAACTTAATTTTTAGGCTCTACTTCCTTAGTTGTTTTTCTTTTCTTAGCCCATATTTCTTCTTCTTTGTATTTTTCTTGTTCACACAAAACCTTCTTCTCAGTTTCAACTACTAACTATTCTTGAGAAGTCTCTTGAGAAATTGTTTCCTATGAAGTTACTTCTTTAGGTTCTTTTTCAACTATAGGTGGCTAAGACAAAGGAGGTGGTAGTGTTGAAATAGATGCAGTAGAAGTGGAATGAGTGGAGGTGGGAATAGAAGGAGTAATGGGAGAAGAAATAGGAGTAGTAGAAACCAATAGTGACATAGAAATAGTTGGTTATGTTGACTCATTATCTTTTACCATTGAGAAGGTATCATCAACATTTTTCTTTAGCTTTAAATTATTTATAGGAAACTAAATAATTCATCCTTGTATTATCGCTTTCCTCTTCTATCCCACTCTAGTAGTCTCATTTATCAACTCCTTCATGAAATAACCATTATCAAGAAGCCAATTAGATGTCATTGACAAAACATTTGAAGTCTTTTTTGAAAATTTTTTGTCATGATTATCTCAAAAAATATTCACTAAAAGTGGGGCACTATCTTCTCCTACTATATGTAAAGCATCAATAGGAATAATACCATCATCTTTCATGTCCTTAGGAATGGTATCCAAGTCAAATGTATAGATTTTTTCAATGGTCATCTTGCTATTATACCTTATTTTTACATCAAACTCATCCCTGTAATCAATCCAAAAATCTTCTAGTGCTGGGATGAAACTACATTATGTGCCACACCTCTACAATCAAAACTGCCCTGGCACCAAAATTTATTTGAGTATAATGATGATACATCTCTTTCTACACATTTATTGCCTTGTAAATAGTGGGGTAATGATAATGGCCAATTATAATAGGAAAATTAATGGCTGCCTTGTGAGCCTTAAAATACAAATCATGCAACTCAACCAATTACCTACAAAATTCCATAAGGATCACCTTGTCACTTGGATACCTTGGTAGCTTGATAGGTGTTCCTGAGAAACCTCCTACTCTGAGATATGAGAAATCAAGAAATTGAATGAAAATTTAGCCATATAGAGAGATTGCATCTCATGCATCATTTGATACTCTTCTATGCTTCAAAGATGTCGTAAACTTGTAAATAATCTCATAGAAGAAACCATCATTTACTACAATGTAATTCTTATAGTATTCTTCAAGGACCAACTGAGGATAATATTCATATTAGTACTATTGATAGTGTACCATTAGTCTTTAACCTTAAGACGGCTCCACTAGAGGTTATTGTATATATAAGATATGGATTCGTTTTAAAATCAAAGGTCTATAATACATTCTTCAAATGTTAATCCATGTTATCATTGATCATTGTTTCCTAGTCAATCTTAACAAAACTCCAAGTCATGTCAATGGTTCTAATATAGGCATACATCCAGGGTGAAAACCATTTGGCATTATTTTGTCCATTGATTTTGCATAAAAGTTGAATGATGTCATCCACTTCCTAAACAAAATATGATTTGAAAATGTGCTTGGGGAACCTTGAAGGTTGTTTTATTTTCTTCAAGTAATATATATTCATAATCTTAATACACTTTGCTATTTTGGTTTCCCACTACTTCTTAGCCATCTCTATTGAAATATCACTCACTTTTGGTGAGGTTGGGATTTTTAAATAGTATTTAAGGTATTAAACATCCAACCTCACAACCACATTTCTAGTAGCATCTCTTACCACTCTGGTCAGACAGTCATAGTACTTAGCACATGTTAATACAAACTTAAGAAACTGAGCTAAACTTATGAAAGTTACATCCTGAAGAATCCCACTATTGGTCATGAAGTATAAGAGTGGAGTCTTTGTAGGGGCCCTTGATCTTTCCAAAATCTCGATCATATATACATTCTCCATGTCTATGTCACATATTTCAGTGAGTTTAGAAATGATAATTGACTCAATGGGGTATCCTTTATATTCATACTTAATTTTTGGTTCTTGAAATCTGACCTTCTTTGTTTTTGCTTTACCCTTCTTGCTTGGTTTTGGAATCTCCTCAAGTGATAACTCTGGGGCCTCCTCAATGATCTTGCCTTGTACTTCCAATTCCACTACTTCTTCTGACCTTCCTAAATTCTTTGATCTAGACATTGGATTTTGGAAAAATTTTAATGACCTTGACAAGTGTTTTTCAAACACTCACTGACTTCTCTAATTGGTTTAGAAAAGTTGAAAGGAGTTAACTCTTTGTTCTTTGAAATATTTCAAAACAAGTTTTAGGTTCTAAGTAATTGGAAATTTTTGAAATACTAAGTATCTTGCCTTTAAGTAATTAGAAACCCTAAATAGGTCTTATAAGAGCATGAGCCTTTAATTTTTTTATAAGTTCTAGATTTTGAGAGATAAATACTTTAGGTTTTTAACAATGAATTACTTTGGTTTAAAATCTTGAAATAAGTTCAAGAAACTTGAAGAAGTATTGAGGTAGAAAAAAATCAAGTGGGTCTTGGATGATGGTTTATGGGTTTACTCAGGGTCAAGACTTTAAGTTTACTTAAGAGAGTTACTTCGATTCAAAAGCTTGAAAAGAAGATTTTAGGAACCCAAAGAAGTCTTTTGGGAGTCAGGTTTTTGGTAGGAAGATCATTGCTAGTAAAAACCCAAAGTTATGAAGGTTAAAAAATTCAAAGAAGTACTGGGTAAAGGGAAACCTGATTGATTAAGCAAGAATCAGTGGGAAACTCCAAGGACTAGGGCCTTTGTGAATCAGGGTTTTTAGGGCAAGTTACTAGGTGTTGAAAACCTAAAGTAAGAAAGAGGGACTGGTAAACCTCATTGGGTAGGGAAATTGGAAAACTAGGGCTTATATGAAGATTTTTTATTTTCAATTTTTTAATTCAAATAAAACATGATAATATATTTTGAGATTTCAATTAAAACAACTTTTACCAAGAATTTGAAAGAGAAAACAAAGCAAAACAACATTGATAGTTGAAAAACTATGGCAGCATGAGAAAAAGAAAATGGGGATAAAATAACCTAAAATAATTGAAAAATAAATTAAAATTAGTTTAGTAACAACTTACTTAACTCAAATGCAAATGGGTCAGGAAGAAAATCACTCAAAATTGCTCTAGAGAATAAAAATGCACGACTCAGGGTTTGTAGGGGTTATTACATGTTTGAATGACTTGGAAATGAGGTGGAATTTATTAGATTTATATAAATGCCAATGCATGTATTACAAGCGTGGAAAAGACACATTAGCCCTTACTTCCATTTTTAATCAAGCTCTTTGAATTACTTTACTTATTTTAAGTAATGAAGTAAAGTGCTTTTGGAATCCCAATTTGGTCTAGGTTCATGAGTAATTTAGTTTCATGAACTGGAACTACTTTTATTTATGAATTTAAATAATTAAAGCACTTTTTCAATCTTTATATAGAATGTTAGTCAGGTTTTTAGGTCAACTTAACTCCTTTTGTTTTTCAAGTAAAGTAACTTAGGAAACCCGATTAGAACTAGGGAGTGTTGGTCGAGTTTTTGGGACTACTTAAGTTATTTAGTTTGGTAAGTAAAGTAATTAGAGAAACCCAAATTGGTCTATGAGGAGTGTATCAAGTTCTCAAGACAACTTAACTTATTTTCAAGTAAAGTAACTTTGAGAACCTGATTTACACTACAAGTGGACTAAATTACTTTTAACTTTCTTTAAGTGCTAAAGTGGATGAGTAAAAGGATTTGAGTCATGTCTATAATAAAATGCCTTTATTTATCTAGAGTAATTTAGGAACAACTGAGGAAAGTAAAGAACAAATGAAAAACAACACTAATAGAACTCAAGTTCTTTATTCAGGAGACTGGCTTCAAGCAATATAACTGACACACACAAGTCCAAAATGCAAAAATTAAAAAAAAAGGGGATTCCAAAAAATATTTAAGTGTCAAATTTTGGGGAAACCATAAAAAAAAAAGGTGTGAATGACCTCTAAATTGGAAAATGTCACTTGGCAATGTCAAACCAAAAATAGGGCTGAATGATCATCTGGGAACAATGTACTCTTGTGAATGATTAAAATGTGTTTCCTAGGAGATACCTTGAATGCACCTATTGATGGGTGTTTTGACACATACTACAAACATAATGCCCCTCATCTCTCTCTTTGAAAAAATGTCTATGGATTCTTTTTCCCATCAGATTATATTCACTAGTGCACATAATTATTGTTTGATTTGGTTATACCTTATTAGTTAAAGTGTGAGTTAATGTATATATTACAAATATTAAATATGCATTTTGTATTGTAGTTTAGAATCAACATTTGTTGATACATTTAATTACTACTCAAACACAAAAAAATTACATGAACCGATGCAATATGTAACTTACATTTTACAAAAGATCAATATTTAAATCATTTCAATTACTTTGCAGAATGTCTTCAGGTGAAAAAAGAATTGCCACACTTAAAAGGTAGAAGGCAACCTCACTCAAAGAGAATTTAGATAAAAGGTATAATAAGGCCTCACTCCAAGATAATTTGGATAGATTACCATAAAAAATACCAAAACTAAAATTAAAATTCACAAACATCTTCCATTTTATGGTGGTGACAAAATTTCTTTTGCTAATTGGTATTTTGAATTGTTTAATCTACCAAACATTCATCCAAATATATACTTGGTTAGCACTAAATTAGGAAAATAATCTTCTCTAATTGGAATAATCTTGGCCTATGATAAGGATGAAATTGAAGATTCCCTTCAATTCCAACTGGAAGTATGGAATAGATAAGAGGGAATTCTTCGTCGAGCTACAAATACTTTCACTAAATTTACACCCAGTAAAATAGAGTTGACAAAAAATAATATTTCTCCTTCTTGTGAAACATTTGGGTTTCATTTGAATATCTAAGACAACCTTCAAATGTCTAGGTTGATAGATAGAGATAATTTGGTTATTAGAATACAAAACATGTTAAAAGAAAAACATGAACAAGGGCAAAAACTTCTTCTACTTGCCACCATGCAAACATGTATTTAAGATACCCTACAGACATGAGAGAATCAACATTGAAGAAAAAAAGACAAGCAAGGGAAACATATTTGTATGTAGAATTGAAAGAGGCCATACAAGTACTCACACCAGTGGAGAAAAATAAGATCAAATAAAAGGTTGAAATACTTTTGTTGACACAAACTTCTGATAAGACACACAGTGACTTCTCTACATGGTATATTTCCTCTAGTAATTATACCTTGAACATTATTGTACAACTTTGTGAATTGGGGGACACAAATATCAAAATAAAAAATCTCAATGAAAGAGGGGTGAATGATATAATTCATTCATTTATAAAAAAATAATGAGGTTCCAATGAAGGATGCTTTGTTAATTCCTTTTGATCCAATCAATCATGACTATTTTATTGAATCAAAGGAAGTCCTAGAAGATATGATGGAGAAAAAAAATGTAAAGTTCAAAATTATAGATGGCCAACACACAATTATAGCACAACAAATAATTATTTCAGAGGAGGACTACAATACACAATCATTGGGAAATAAATGTTCTAATAGAAGGGCAAGATTTTTGAAAACTTGTACTCTATTCCATATTGTGCAAAAAATATGTAATTAATATAATGAAGCCAATGAAACAATTTATAAGGCTTCATTTATAGAAAGAGTTTGATCTGCATGTGACCTTTTCAAACTAAAGGTTGGAAGAATCTTGAAATAGAGAAGAAAAAGATAGAAAAAATACATGAACAAGATAAACACTTGTTCACACAAATGAACTGTTCAACACAACAACTATAAGAGAGAAAATGCCTTCTTTTCATGGTACAACCCATTTAGGATTGTTTTGATAAGGCATTAGATTTTTTTAAAGGTGGTACTTTACTTGGTTCAGATAAGCAACATTTAAATTTGATTGGTACAATAGTAATTAGAAATATTCAAGGGCTTTTAGACAAACAAAAAGTAAAACTATTAGATTTATTGGAAAAAGGGTTTATTTCCTTATTGAAAACCCCTAGGTACAATATCATGGATAATTGGTGCAAAAAGGTGAAGCTAAAAAGTAACATATTTTCAAAAATTGTAGATTATTTTAGTAACCATGATATGACACTACCACTAGAAGAGGTAAAGGAGCATTATAAAAATTTTGTGAAAAGGTTTGATGATTTGTGTATCCTAAATGAAAGTATTTCAAAAAAAAAAAAAAGTTGGGAAGAATTATCTCAAGATTCATTAATCATATTGGAAATTTATCTACATAATGATGGAGGTTAGCTTATCAAGATAGATACAGAGAGATTCAGCTACCATTACGGCCCCCCTTGTCTTTAGCCATCCATTTTGAAAGATTTTAGTGAAACATTCATTCTTGGTGTGAACACCAATTTGATAAATTTTGATCTTCTGAATCTCACTGAAGTCTTTAAGGAATAACATCTTTGCCTATTTCTTTAGGCATTGATTGAAAAAATTATTGTCGAGGCCTTCAATGTATTCATCATCCACATCATAGGACATTATCCTACCATTCAGACCTCTCTCAAAAATCTGTGTTGGTGATTTTTATTACACACAAGATACATGTGTCATACTATGGGGTCTAAATAGTTATGGATTTGATTGGACACATATTATAGGTATCATTTTTTATTAGGATCCAACTATTTTTAGCTGCTAGGTTTTTGCCTCCATTTTCAACAAAGTAGATTAGATGATGGTTTTGACATCTACAAAGATGTACCAAAATTTCAAATTATTAGATCACAAAAAATAGGAAGGTCATTCAAAAATGATCTAAATACCATATTTTTGGAGACACTTATCTCTACTTTTAACGATCTGGATGCATGTGACATCCTAGGGGTATATATAGGAGCTAGATTGGTGCGTGTTTATACAAAATTGAAAAGAAATTTATCTTACATTATAGAAACTAAAGAACAAATTATTTTTAATGTTCAATTTCAAATTTCTTTGAAAATTTTAGAGCAACCAATTCAAGAACAACTGCTTCGATCACTACTAGGTGCATAACATTTTAATTTTTTTTAATAATCATGCTTCATTTTCCTAATATAATAACTTAGAAATATTTCAGTGTATACGCTTTATTATTCAAACATAACATCTTAGCAATATTTCATTGTGTAGCACCAATGGCATTGCATACAAGTGAGGAAATAATAATAACAGAAAATCATATCAATGAACATGACACATCATAAGATAAAGAAGGCAACATATTAAGATCATTCATATTTTTTCAATTATATGTTTTATTTATCAATGATTCATAATACTGACATAATATTTATTCATATGTTTCTATCTCAATTAAAATAGTACACAACGTAGCTTTAACACTTTGTGTCTACAACACAATAACCCATGACGTAGCTCTGCAGGTTGGTGCCTCCACGAAAAAAACACAAGGTAAAACTTTACCACAAGACTTATTTTTAAAATACAAATATCAAATTTATAATGGGAATTTTTACTTACTACATTATATAATAATTTTTAGGGAATAAAGAACCAAAGTTTCAATGAAAGAGTGCACCCATATAAACTTAAAAAAAACAAAAAAAGGTGAAAACCCCTTTCTATAAATGCATAATTATACAATTTCATACAAGTCTAAAATATATTAATTAACTTTATTTATTTAAGTAAATTACAATTGAATTTTTATTCATGGACAGGAGATTGTAGAAGATAATAAAATATAGACTTGCATCAACTTGGGATTTGGAAGTGTGGTTCATTTTATTGTTGTGTAGACTAAATGTGGATGTATTTACCCATTAAAATGTTGTTTACAAGTTTAATTTACCCATTACAATATTGTTTACATGTTTAATTTATCCAGTTTAAAATAACACAATATGTGTTATACTATGTCTTCAATACAATAAATTTTGATGTAGAGTGTCCATGACAGTGTTTTTTATCAATAAAAAAATAATAAAGTATATTGACATGTTAGAAAAAATTATGTTGCTATTGATTCAAACAGTTTTTAATTTGATGTGTCTTATTAGAAGTATGTGAAGGGGGTTCAACTATTAAGGTGTATTATATTGTGATTTGAATTTAGTGATAGTAAATCATGGCTTAGAAGAATAAATCCTATTTTGTTTTCTGTGATGGGATACATAAACATATACATATGTTTTGGTATGCATAAGAGTTATAGCTAATATTTTAATTACTATAAAAATATTAATAGATGTTGGTTGATCAATGTTAAATTCCTATTAATGTCTATGAGAAATGAGTTATGGCTAAACCTGACTGATTCAGATTATGATACATTCATGGTCAATTTATAAGGATTCAATATGAACTTTTATATGCATATGTGTGTTACAAAACTAGCAATAGAAATGGTACATCCATATATAATGAGTAATATTTATACAAAGTTCCTGAACATGTACTTATTTTTATGTCTTTATATGAATCTTTATGAGATTTAAAGAAATGCAAAAAATTGAATCAAATGAAATGCATTATGTTTTTATGTTACAATAAGAAATGGAAATCAAAATCGTATCAACGACCAGTCTAGTAACATGTAAAACATTTAAAAAAAAAATCATGTTATATCTCTTATAATATAATATTTTTATTAATAAATTATTCATTTATTTTTTAACAAATTGCAAATATTTTAAAGGAGCTAAAATAGACATCTAAAAAACTATTGATTTTGGGGTTGGATGACTTAATATTTGTTGTGCATAAAACAAAAGATATGCAAATGAATGATATGGGAAAAAAAGAAGATTATAAAATTGAAAATATGTCATACTACATTTGAGATCATTCCAATAAAATTTTGAAGGTAACACTGTAGTCTTTTCTCACATTAGCATTTGGTCAATGATAGAGGACAATCATTTGAGGATGTTCATTCAAGTCATGGGTTACACAAGTTCAAATTTCATGTTTGTTTGGGAGAACAAATATTCTAAGCCATTCAATATAAACATAAAAAAATTGGATGAAGTTATTTTTAAAGGGACCTTAGGAGAGGATTTTTCAATTGCCAACACATTGTTCATTGATTGTAATACTCAAAATTGTGTTACAAATGAAAAATTGAAAATGAGCTATGTTACATCAAGTAGATATACTAGAAATGAAAGTCAGAAAGATGAAAAGGATTAGAGAGTCAAAATGATGTCAATAATCACATTCTTGGGAGAAAGCAAAAAATTCATGTCAGCAGTTGTGAACCAATATTTAGAGAGATGTAACTTTGCATGATTCTTCAAGTGTATTTACTGATTATAAACTATACTTCTAGTAATAAACATTAATATCATCAATTTCATAAAAATCAATGCTAAATTATTTCAAAAATAGTTTTGAATTAATTTAAAAATAATCGATTCTAATTTAGAATTACTTTGCTCTCATTATAAGTGAAATTTGATTTATGGTTAGAGATTCCATTAAATTATTGAATTAGTATATTGGCACTTGCTCATTCAAAAGGTTTTCCCAATAAACAACAAACAAATTATTGTCATTGAGATATTTTATTATGTAGATGAACTAAATTCAAGTTTAATATGTTTTCATCCATAATTTGGCCAATCAAATGGTGCCACGTGTCCCAACTATGGAATCTACTTCAAAGGATGAATGATCGGTATGAAGGACCAAAAGGGTGCCATGAGTTAGAAATAGTCCAATCTATTCAAAAAGATATGCTCACAAATGGTTTGAAATAATTAATTTTTTTTAGAATATAGAAAAGTTACATGATATTTATGGAGAAAATATTCTCCACTCCACTTTAGTGGGTATAATTTCAAATTATTTATTATCTATGACCCAATTTAATCAAAATGATCTAATATGCTCAAATGATTTGAAGTAGTCTAATTTATTTGGAAAAAACAAATTTATTTATTTTTGGAGAAAATCTTCTTCTGAATCATTGACCATTTTATAGGTATAAGTCTAAATTATTCAAAATAACCCTATTTACTCAAAATGATCTATACCCAAATGCTTTAAAATAGTCTAATTTATTTTGAATATAACAAATTTATTTTTGGAGAAAATTCTCTTCACTCCACTTTAGTGGGTATAAGTCCATTTTATTTAAAATAGAATAATTTATTCGAAATGATCTATTTTCAAATGGTTTCAAACACTCCAATTTATTTAGAATATACGAAATTTATTTTTTGGAGAAAATTTTCTCCACTCCACTTTACAGGGTATAAGTCCACATTATTCAGAATAGTCTAATTGTCAGGGACCTGGAACAACAAACATGCTCCGATGCCTACTTAGTCAGGATCTTGCTCCACCAATTGGAGCACATATGATTACTTCTTGTATTAGCAACTAAACACGGAATTTAACCAAAAATATAAAGTAACTAGAAATATGAAACAACACAGGAATTGAGAGACAATACACAATTGTATTAATAATCACTCAGAAGAATATACAATAAAGAAGATGCCACTTCTTCTTCCACCTCAAAGGTTCGCCACACCTCAAGACCTTCTTCCCTCTCTCTCTTGGTCACAACAATCAACTCCAATACAAAATTGATGTTCACCTCTCCAACCAGTCAGTAACACGTTGCCAGTTCACCAAGTACACAACTGTACTTCAAGTAGATCTCCTACTCTCTACTGCTACTTGCAAATAACTAGACCATACTCACCATGTAGATGTTTTTCTACACCCCTGAAGAACCCTTGTCCTTGCCTCACCAAGTCCTTATGATTCTTCAACCAGTACCTCGGTGGATCTTCTCCAAGAACTTGCACAACCTGTAACTCTCTCTGATCATACACTCTCAGTACCCCTATTGGTAACTAGGAGGAACACACCATGGCTCTCTTCTCTCAGAAGGAGCTTATTGCTCTCTTACTCTCTAGCACAAGTTTTACAATACATCCCATGAGTCCATATATAGATCTCATGCTTACAATAATAAGACTATCCTAATTACAATAATTAGACACACAACTCAAGACTAAGACTAGCCTTCAACATGCAAACTAACAGTCTCAAAATAGACTCTCTGAGATCAACATGCAAACTACTTGTTCTCACACAGGCTACTGACATCAGCTCCTCCATGATCAATGTCGACCGACTGGCAATCGATGCCAGTTCCTTCCTCTCTACCATCTGATCGATGTCGGTTGATCAAACCGACTCCGATTTCCCTACAACTGATTCTGCAACTCCCCACAACTCTACATCCTCTGTAACTTCTCCTATTTGCATCCTGGTGAAGCTTTTAGCTCCACAACCTAAAAATCTCCCACTTGGAGATAAATAGCTGCACCTGCACCTGTACCTATACACTGTCTAAATTATTCCCTGGCTCGTATCCCTCTTCAAGATCAATCTTGAAGACCAACCACCACACAGATGCTATACCTGTCATCAAAGTAACCTGCCATATCCGAACCTACATATCCATGTAGTGAAGAACTTGACCCTGCATAACAAGAATCCCTACTGCTAGTCCCACTAAACTACCCTCCAGTACTCCTTCATCGAATTGGCTCCATACTTTCTGACAACCCCCACTACTTGGGAAAAACTTAGGTCTACACTAGACCTCATGTGATTTCGAACCCTGTTTCAAGCTAAGCTTGAACTGCCCAACCCTTGGTGTGCTTTTTGATTCTGCATCTTGCATCATGAACCCCGCCAACACCGTCTTCACATCAGCTCCCACTGGAGATAAAATCTCCATGTCTCTTATGCCAAAGAATTTTGCTGCTCCAAATTCTTCATGACACACCTCTGAACTAACCTTACCTTTAGCTCAGCAAATCCCTGTATGTACAAACCTGCTAGCAAATCATCCACATACAATAACAAGATAATGTTGTGACCATCATCTACCTGGTAAGATAAACATAATAGTTACATTGACATTGACTAAAGCCATGCTTAGTCATCCACCTATCAAACTTGTACCACTATCCTGCAGCTTCCTCAAGACCATATGCCTTGGCCTTCTATCTCACGTATCCATCCACTCTCTTCTTTAACTTGGGAATCCATTCCGTCTCTCAGTGCTTACTTCTAGCTGACAACTCTACCAATAAACACCTGTTTGGTTCTTCTCCAAGGACTCACACTCCTCATCCATGCCAGGCTCCCACTGTATCTAGATTCTACCTGCATTGCCTCTTCGCATCTTCCTGGTTCTTGACCATCAATAAGCAATATAAAGAAGGTGAATAATGAATATGAGGTTCACTTACCCTTTCTAACCGCCATGTGGGCATTTGAGATTTGTTGTCCGCCCACTATCCGTTCCAGTGACCGATCTCAGCCATCTCCCAGTCTGCTCCCGACCGATGTCGGCTCCCTATATTGACCATGACTGCCAACATTGTTTCCCTGGCCGACGCTGGTATCCTTTCTACCGACATCGATTCCTTCATGATCGACATCGGTCTTCCTATTGCCGAAGTCAGTTACTGTCTGACCGATGTCGGTACTTGTGTTCTTCTGTGAGTGATAACTTTTTACTTGCAAGCTCTCCATGGATCAAAATCTTGATCAAATCAACCCTGCTCTACTCAGAATAATTCAATTTCCTCACCTGATCTCTATCCATCATCTCCTCCATGAACACCAAGGCTTTCTAGTTCTTTAGCTTGTCAAAGACATCTGACTTCTACTTCAAAACTTGCATTCTCCTTCTACATATGTGACTAAGCCTACGAAGCCACATCTCTACAATAGAAGGTGAATTAGTAATATAAGTAGATAGATAAATGATACCTACTTTCTTACCACCATCTAATTCAAGTGCATCCGCTGTGAGAGTTACAGTGCATCTCTCATCACCCAAATTTCTTGAAAAAAATAGACTCATCTCCAAGATTGGTACCTGCATGACTTCCTTCAACCACTGTGTGTCATCCGTCTGTAATTTCAGCTTCACTTCTCCTTCGTCAATAATCTGACAAGGCTCTCCAACCCCTAAATAAATCTCTCCAAAGTCTCTAAAGACATACCCATGAAAAGATGCTCTATTTCAGGTTGTATGGAAAGAGGCAAAAGAATCTGTAAACAAAGATTCCACTTTATCCAAAACATCCTATGCAACATCACCTGCAACATCTGCTTCTATGCACTGATCTTCTACCGACCAACAATCTCTTTTTACCTGCTCTTTCTTTCCATCAATTAAACCATTCGTGCTATTCAGTTTCTCCATTCGTAGCTTACTTTCTTCTGCCATTGCTATACTCCCACTCAATCTGAAATCCCTGTGAGTGACCTGTAATCAAAAACACTACCAGATCTGAAACCACCTGTTAGTCAACCCAACCAAAAGCTCTGATACCACTTGATGGTATCAGCTCTTGAACCTACAACCAAGGCTCTGATACCACTTGTCAGGGACTTGGAACAACAAACATGCTCCGATGCCTACTTAGTCAGGATCTTGCTCCACCAATTGGAGCACATATGATTACTTCTTGTATTAGCAACTAAACATGGAATTTAACCAGAAATATAAAGTAACTAGAAATATGAAACAACACAGGAATTGAGAGACAATACACAATTGTATTAATAATCACTTAGAAGAATATACAATAAAGAAGATGCCACTTCTTCTTCCACCTCAAAGGTTCACCACACCTCAAGACCTTCTTCCCTCTCTCTCTTGGTCACAACAATCAACTCCAATACAGAATTGATGTTCACCTCTCCAACCAGTTAGTAACATGCTGCCAGTTCACCAAGTACACAACTATACTTCAAGTAGATCTCCTACTCTCTGCTGCTACCTGCAAATAACTAGACCATACTCACCATGTAGATGTCTTTCTACACCCCTAAATAACCCTTGTCCTTGCCTCACCAAGTCCTTATAATTCTTCAACCAGTACCCTGGTGGATCTTCTCCAAGAACTTGCACAACCTGCAACTCTCTCTGATCATACACTCTCAGTACCCCTATTGGTAACTAGGAGGAACACACCATGGCTCTCTTCTCTCAGAAGGAGCTTATTGCTCTCTTACTCTCTAGTACAAGTTTTACAATACAACCCATGAGTCCATATATAGATCTCATGCTTACAATAATTAGACTATCTTAATTACAATAATTAGACATGTAACTCAAGAATAAGACTAGCCTTCAACATGCAAACTAATAGTCTCAAAATAGACTCTCTAGGATCAACATGCAAACTGCCTGTTCTCGCACAGGCTGCCAACGTCGGCTCTTCCATGACCGATGTCGGCCGACTGGTAATCGACGCCGGTTGCTTCCTCTCTGCCATCTGACTGACGTCGGTTGATCAGACCGATGCCGGTTTCCCTGTAACTCCCCGCAACTCTGCATCCTTCGTAACTTCTCTTGTTTGCATCCTGGTGAAGATTTTAGCTCCACAACTTAACACTAATTCATTCAAAATGATCTATGGCCGAAATGGTTTGAAATAGTCCATTTTATTTAGAACATAAGAAAAAAAATTGGAGAAAATTTTATCCACTCCACTTTAGTGGGTTTGAGCCCAAATTATATGAAATAGTCCTTCATTGGTGGGAAGCACAAAAGCCTAGTTTGCCAACTTGGTAAGATGTGAAGGCAACCATCTACAATAGATTTGGGAAGAGAAATGAGGACTTGGACATCTCTACATACTCTAGTGATTCTAACCCTATTGTGCATGTGCACTTATGCAAAGAAACATGGATTGACTATGGTGTGAACACCCCAATGAATCTATGCATACATGCAATTTATATGACCTTGAAGACATGGGTGTGATCTTGGTATGTTGTCAATGACACAACCTATGAGATAGCTAGTTGAGATGCACTTAAGGAGTAGTTTATCTACACCTTCTCTTTTTTTTTTGCAAAACCTTGAACTAATTGAGCCATTGTAGATACTTCAAAGATCAATGTTTAAGGACACTACAATAGTGGAGCACTTGAAAGACATAAGTGGTGAAAATGGTTGGTACTCTCGACATTATTTGAGGAGAAAACCCCAACAATGACTCCAATGATGAGGATGATGAAACATGAAAGGTGTGTAACTAGACAAACCTGATAGGCAAAAGGAAGCTAGTGCACCAAATTAAGGAAAGCATTCCAAAAGAAGAAGACTCTACCCACCTTTGGATAAAGACAACTAAGGGTAGCTGATTAGTTGAGGATTTTCATTAAGAGAAGAATGAGTCCTACCATATGACAATAAAAACCACTAAGGTAGATATTAACCTAGAAGGGGAACCAAAAATTTCTACTTTGGGTGCATAATGGTTTGACATAGAGCTAGCACATATTGCTAATCTCTTAAAGGAATTCCAAGATGTGTCCCCTCAAAACTATAGAGACATGAAGGGCACATATCCATCCCTTGGAAATATGAGCATAAAACTAGTATATGGTGCAAGACCTATAAAAAAAGTAAACTTATAGTATGAATCTCAATCTTCGTGCTAAGATTAAAATTGAGATTGATGGTATGCTAGCCATAGGCATCATCTACCCTATTCAAGAGTCTAAATGGGTTATCCTTATGGTCATCAATATCAATAAGGATAGGCACATAAGGATTTACATTAACTATAGATAATTGAATGCCACCTATATAACCAACCCCTTTCCAACTTGATTTATCGATAAAGTCTTAGATGTATTACAGGTTCCAAAATATACAATTTCACTGATGGGTTCTTAAGATACCATAAACTTGAGATTTTAGAGGAGGAAAAGCTGAAAACTACCTTTCTAATAGAATGGGGTTGTTTCACATAAAATGTGATGCCTTTAGACTCAATAATATGCCAACTATATTCTCCTGTGTGGTGATCACCGCTTTTAAGGACTTCATTCACAAGTTCTTCCAAGTGTACTTAGATGACTAGATTGTATATGGGCTAGTGAAGGATCGTTATGATAACTTGTGCCTAATGTTTAAGAGGTGTTGATAGTTCCAAATTTCATTGAACCTCAAGAAATGTGTCTTCATGATGCCATTTGGTACTTTGCTTGTGCATATCATCTCCAAAAATGGTCTTTTCATTTATCCTATAAATATTACAATCATCCTTCAACTCCAAACCCCATCAACGTAGAAAGACATTTGCACTTTTATTAGCCATTTTGAATATTATAAAAAGTTTATAAGGAACTATTCAAAGATTACAACACCACTAGAAGAGCTCTTTTATGAGGATGGCCTGTTCTATTGAGGTAAAACACAAGTAGATGCATTTGAGACACTAAAGCTCAAACTAGAAAGTGCACTAGTACTACAATTTCCCAACTAGATGACTCCAATCCATGTCCATGTCAATACACCTAGTTTTAAAATTAGTGCTATTTTAACACAACCAAGTGAAGTAAAATGGATCATCCGATTTCTTTTGCAAGTCAAAAATTGACCAAAGTAGAATATAACTACACTACAACTAAGCATGAGGTGCTTGCCATGGTCTATTCCTTGAAAAAAATTAGGCAATACCTAATGGTGAACCCCTTCATCTTTTTCACTGATCATGAGGCACTTAAGTACTTAGTGAACAAGATCATTCTCCATGGGCACATATGTTGATTTATAATTTTATTCCATGAGTTATAATTCTCTATTGTAGTCAAACATACGAAACAAAACTCAAGCCCATACCATTTGTCTTGTATTAATTTTGATGATGCAATAGTGCCTATTGAAGATGATATGCCAGATGTGTAACTCTATAGGGTCCAGTATGTCCTATAAGACTTAAAAAATATTACCACATTTCTAATATCTATATCTATGCCCCAAACTATGATAAGAAAAGAGAAGAAGCAACTTGTAGTTCACACAACCCCCTTTAAGTTTATTGGTGGGTATCTGTATAAATTAATCCACAACAAGGTCTTGTACTGATGTGTCTTAGAGTATGAATGGGATTCAATATTTCAAGAGTCACATGAAGGGATTGTTGGAGGCCATTGTGCTAGAGATGCTATGACATGAAAGGTACTACAATCAAGATTATGGTGGCCAAGTCTACTCCAAGATGCAAAAGATTGCACCAAAGTATGTGACATCTGCTAGTGCACAGGAAAGCCAAATGATTAGGATGAGATGCTTTTGATCCCCATTCTTTCCCAGGAACCATTTTAAAAATGGGCCATTAAATTTATTAGTCCTATTACTCCTGATATGAGGTACACAAGTGCATGATACATTTTAGTGACCACAAACTATTTCACCAAGTGGGATGAGGCAACACCAACCAAAGATTACACAGCCACCACAACTATAAGTTTTATATGGGAGAACATTATCAATCACTATGGGTGCCCCCTCACTTTGACTAGTGATCATGACATGTACTTTATCAATGAAACTATGCACATCCTACTAACAAAATACATGGTGGTGCACTATAAGACAACACCTTATCATCCCCAAGTGAAAGGCACCACTAAGGCATTCAATAAGATATTAAGAATGTGCCTAAAAAAGATATGTGATGTTGGTCGCAAGGATTGGGATGATCATGTGTTAGTAGTGTTGTGGGCCTATCACACTACATATAAGCACCTGAACAAGGAAACACCATTTTAACTAGTGTTTGGTACAGAGGCCATTTTAACAATGGATTTTCTAGTGCCCTCATTTCATATTATGTGTATTAGTTGTTTGGATGACCAAGAGTCATTGAGTGCATGACTAAAAGACCTAGCATGCTTGAATGAGACACACACCCAAGCAAGATGGAGTTAACAAGTAGAGCATGTGTGCCAAAATTTGTGACATGATAAATATATTAAGCACAAGTTACTTACTGAAGGAGCATTTGTCTTATTATATGACTCCAAGTACCTCAAGTACCCATGTAAGCTACAAATTAAGTAGATCAGACCCTATATCATCCACAACATATTGGATATTGATGCATGCAAGCTATATGCATTTATATGTGAAATGCTACCAAGGCATTTTAATGGTAATATATTAAATCCCTATTATCAATAGGATTGAATTTACACCATCAAAAATTGACTTCTGGATCACAATTTAGATGTGTTGTGCTGACTAGAATAAAATTTGGCACAAGCTAAATCCTTGTTTATGTTGGTTTTATTTGTGTTATTTATATTGAGTGAATAATCATGGTAATTTCATGCCTATAGGAGACCTCTTCTGTTAATTTCATGCATAAATCCATTATAACGAGTCAAGAACGATTGATTTCTAAGCACCTGAGGCTAGACATCTAAGTTTTTGGGAATGTAAAGTTTGATAGATATAGAAAGATTTGAGTACCAAGTTGATAAAGGGAGGTGCATGAGACACTAGTGCATAGGAAACCTAGAGAGAATAAAGTGTTGGATGACCAATACAAGAATTTTAATGGGTAGGGGAAGGATAAAGTAAGAGACAAAAGTGCAAATAAATTCACCAAGAAATAGAAGCTTTCCTGAAAGGATGTGCAACTAGAAGAGATAGAGCTGAGGAGATTGAATCACATGTATATGAAGCATTACACCCATGTTTCCATAAGAAGGGTGAAGGTCATGCCAAGTTGAATAAAGTACAGGTATAATATTGTCAAGACAACTAGCATCCACCTAATGGTAGGTGGGAAGTGACCATTTGAATCATTGGTCACTTCATTGAATACACCATTAATAGAAGTTAAGGTGGAAATTTTGAAGGTTGAGGCTAAGGCTGAAGAAGAGAAGGCCAAAAAAGTAAAGAAGACGAAGAATTTTTTCACAAGTATGGGACTAGCCTTCAAAAAAACTAAGAAGATACCTATCACCCGCACCAAGAAAGCATACTGAGCTATACAATAGGCATGCCCAAGTAGTGAAGGGGTGCCTGAAGAAAAGGAAGGTGATAATGGTGCCTTTGAATAACAATAGGAGATTGTAGAATAACTCTAATAGAAAGAAGGTGATGTTGGCTCTAAGGGAATAAACCTAGTGGTAAGCATTAAGACACCCCAAGAGAAAGAAGAGGATGAAGGGGAAAATTCCTAAGAAGAAACCCTTAAGGAACAAGAAAATGAGTCCTCTGAGGAGAGCACCAAAGAAAGATATAACACCAATGAAGAGGAGGAAGAGCAAGTAGAGATATACATCATCAAAAAGGATGACACAAAATTGAGCATAAGAGAAAGGGTGAAAAAGGTGTGGAAAGATGAAGACTTTTACATGTTTGAGTTCATACCCCTTGAGGCTACTAGATTTTGGATGTGCAAATAACTCACATTTATGTTTGACCACTACATGGATGAACCACACTTTGAGGTGCCTAAGAAGGTGATTTTGGGTCTGGAAGGACCTAAGGAAGGGCATGACTCCCTCATCAAAAACCCTCATACCTTATACCCAATCTAGTATGGGAATGCACTTATTAGAATGGAAATTGAAGTGCTACACAAAAATATCATCAATGATGATAGGGCATAGAAATAAAAGAAAATCTGCAAATATACTAAAGATGAAGTACAAACCATAAAATTCAAATTACATTAGCTATATGAATGCATAGAGATAGTCAAACCATCCATTTTTTTTGTCATGGATACTTCAAACCTCTATGAGGTTGATAAAATATGTGTGCTAGTAGAGCAAATGATCCTAAGAATGAAACCAGAGATGACACATGAAGAAGAAGGAGATCCATGTACTATGCTAGAAAAGTAGCTTGTTGCTAAGGTCAAAGAGGTGGAAGACCTCTTTGAAAATCTATAAGATGGCACAAATGCAAATGACACTATCTTATTGATATTTTCCAACCAAACATCCATTATAGACATGCACCTCAAGTAGGCAAAGGAGGAAAAAGAAAAGCTTATTACATAGGTATACTCTACAATTAGGTTAGAGCATGCACAAATCATGGAAAATATAAATATGCTAAGTTCCCAGATAAAGGACCAAGAATAGAGATTAGAAACACTCTTTATTGCCTTGAAAACTAAGGCATGTGAGCAAGGATTAATATTGGATAGGGGTGTGACTAAGGAAAAGGAAAATTTGGAGGCCTTCATAAAGGAGCTAGATAAAACTTATGTGTTCATGCTTAGCATCAGCTCCACTAAAATAGATAGCTAAGGAAATCAAGATTGCTATCAAGGGATTTGAGGAATTTAGTGCTAAGTTTAAGGAGAGTGCACCCAAGTTTTATGTACTAAAGGATATGATAGCCTAGTCTAAGTGTAGACTATAACTTTTGTATGGGGAAATAGTGGGCTCCTATTTTGATAAGTATTAAATTCATGCTAACACAATAGACACTTCGACATGAGGTGATCACTTGGAATGATGATTGTAATTTTGACATCATAGTACTAAGTAGATGAATTAGTACTTATCTTATGCTAGCTAGCAAGTAGATAGCCATTTATATTATTCTTGGGGCATCTTCCAGGTTGGAAAAGATGTGGTGATTGTAGTGTGAAGGGTGAAAGGTGATGGAGTCAATAAAATGATAAATAAAGGCTCCATCTTGACACTTCATATGCACACTCCACATTAGAAG
This sequence comes from Torreya grandis, assembly GCA_037957365.1. Lineage (NCBI taxonomy): Eukaryota > Viridiplantae > Streptophyta > Pinopsida > Cupressales > Taxaceae > Torreya > Torreya grandis. The sequence goes on from JARHVA010000279.1 coordinate 1,491,417, forward strand.
AGGTGTTCCTATAGATCTATAAAAAGAGCTCAAACCAACAAGCATTATAGACATGAATTGGTACAACAAAGCTTTGAATAAATGTTATGCATTGTGATGGTTATCATTAGTATTAGGAATAGCATGGATACCATTAAGGCTCCATTTGTAAATGTCCAATCTCACTTATGAGCCTATGAGAAGTAAATTATTTTGAGTGAATTAGTTAGTCTATTTTTAGTGGTATGAAATTTATTTATATGGACTTTTATTAATGAAGAATAGTTATAGTAAAACGTAATGTTTCTGGCTTGAATGTCTTTTGTATTTCTATTAAATTGTGTAATAGTTATAATTTTGTAATTCTTATTCATATATGTTAAGAATGTTACTTGCAAGCTTCTTGTTCATGATGTTAATGGCATCCCTATGTTAAATAATGACATCAAAAAATATTGCATAATGACTAAGTATAGATATATCTCATGCCAAATGTCCCTACCCTTGTTAGAGCATGAGCCTAGTATGAGCACTTAAATTGAGAGTTGTCCCTTAACCCTTCAAAGCACCTAAATGATGCTAAGCTTGGTGATATAAAGGATTGAACCTTTAAGACTATAGAACCACTCCAAAATAGGCTTGTGCCTATGGATCTACTTAAGCCTTTTATGAATTGACTTAGTCCCATAATTGATGGTGTGCCATGGCACAACTATCCCAACACGGGCCTCGGTTCTTTCTATGATGCACTTGGGTGAGCACATAAGGTTTGTGCCTTATGTGAATTGATGTTAAGATAATTGGGTCTTAGATGTTGAGTAGAGAAGGATAAATTGATGTTTACGTTTAGTTGTAAGGAGTTTAGAATTGACTTAGGAAAATGAATGATTTCTTGACTATGACTATTCTCTACGACATTATTGACAATGCAACAACTACCAAAAGAAGAACAACATGAAAAAAATGTTGAAAAATAAGGAATAGATGTTGATGAACATGAAGTGGCTGTAGAGGAAGAAGAAGAGAATGTGGAAGAAAAGAATATAGAGAGACCTGAGAGAGGAAGAATGAGTAATTTAATACTAATCCTTCCTTAGAATATCATGATAGAGGAAAGCAGAGGGTTGAAGACCCCCCTCTACATCAATATCTAGGAAGAAGCAAATGTTTCCAACTCCACTTTCTCATAAAATAAAATCACAAAGGATTACGTGTATAATAATAAGAAAACACACTCCAATGTACCCTAATTTTATTAAAATATAGAGTGGGAAGTCATCTAATAAATATGTGGATCTTAGTTTATATGAAATTAAGACAGCCAATAGTTTTGATGAAAGAAACTCTACTTCATATAGCTCTAAGATTCCATCCTTTGGAGAGATGGAACATTGGATTACTTCACTTAATGTGGTAGGAGAAGAGGTAGAATTGAAGGAAAAAGAATATAATTTGTTGGATGAATAAGTGGAAATGATAGAACAAGAAACCCTTGATTAGCCAAGGTAGGAAGAAAATTAGAAATTGGTGGAAGCCCTAAAGGAAATTGAAACCCTTAGGGCACACATTGAGGAAATTGAGAAAAAAGATAATTAGATAGATACACTATCTAGGGTGGTATAAGTATAGAGTGGAAATTTTAAATCCATATAACTTAGACTTTAATAGAAGAGAATCTTAGGTCTACAAGACACATGAAAACATTTTTTCCAATAATTTTTACTCAGACTGAATATATAAGTCAGGAAGAATTATTCATGAAAAAGGATGTTAAGATCTAGAACATGCATATTCGATGGAATAGTTAAGTTATTAAATGAAATATATGAAAACAAAGTTTTAAATAATAAGATCAAATATGCTAAGTCACAAATTTAAAAACTAAAAATAAGGTAGAAGATACGAATCAATTAACAATGCAACTAATGAGTTACAAACCTCTTGTAAGAGTGTATGTTTTCTACCTTGAGGAGGCATGGTTAAAATTTGAGTTCATGAGAGTCTATTATGACATTCCTATTGACCAATTTAGGTTCCCATACCTATAAAGGAGTCAAGGTATGCATGAGAACCCAAGAACACCACTTTTGGTCACCCTTATGTTTCTTGAGGTGTTAAGACAGTACAAAGGAAGGTCACTGGTTATTTTGTGTAGGCAATAGTTTTGAGTGTTCTATCATGTCAATAAAACATAATATTGGTTGCATTTAATCCCTAATTAAACTTGTGTAAAGTTTTCTCCTTATGATTAAACAAGTGTAAAGAACCATAACAGGCCTTGAAGTGGTCTCAATAGTCCAAATTTTCCCATAATGGAGATGACTAAATATTTGGAGTTGATGAAACTATCATTAATCCATCTAGTATGATGAGGTAGGGATTTATAATAAGTTTTATGTATGTTTTAAAGGTAGATGATAACCTAATTAATGTCTTATAGCATGTTCTAAGGTCTTTAATAGGTATTGAAGTGATATCCATTTGAAACCTTCACTTGAAATGATGTATGTTGTCTTAAAAGTGGATGTTTGACATTAAGGTGATGATAATTTGACCTTAAAATGCCACTAAAACCATAAATTATGCTTTTAAATACCACCCATGGTCATCATATTACTAAAATCAAGCAGTTTCATATGCTAATGGTGTCTTCCCACAAATCAAAGACCTTCATTTACCACTAAACGGGCCCCACATGTGTGAAAACATGTCCCTTAATCTTCCCAAACCATCCAATATGTTTAAAAAAAAATCAACCCTATTTTCCCACCTCCTACCCACCAATGATGATTCATGGTCAGAAACATGAAGTAATATAGGAATCAAACTATTTTGTAGGAGTTGTAGGTTTATATAGATTTGTACAGTATGAATTTGGTCAAATGGAGTTAGGGGCATACAAATGGAGTTCAAAATAGGAGTAATATGGATAAATATAGGTGTTTTATAACCAAAATATCCAAAAACCAATTCAATTTCTCCATTGAGCTCTTTGGTAGCCATGGAGAACACTTCAGGTTTGTGCTCAGTCTATACAAGAGAGAGAAAGTGAGGGTCCAAGATCTTGGCCAAAGGAAGGAGGCATAATGGCCTTTCAACCATGGGAATTATTTTCAATATTAGTATTTTTCATTGTATGAAAGAAAACTAAGAATTTAAACAACTTAGTTATCTTCATCATCTACACAAGGCCAAAAAAGGGGAATGATTTCAATGCATTAGTTGGCTTATTTGATGAAACCAATGATTGTTCATGTTTTTTCCAATCCCATAGGGTCCTTACATGGCATCCTCTACCCTTGGTTCACATGTGTGAGCCTATAGGAGAAATAAACATCTAAGATACCATTATTTGTAGACTGTAAGCAAGGTTCCATTGGTAAAAAGGATATTTAGTCCACATGTCTGAGATGAACAGTGTTTATAGGTGTGATAATGGTGTCTTGAAGTTGGTTAGATATCTTTAGCTCAATTTTAATGTCTAGATGGACCTTAAATAACATATTTATCACTTCTAAATGAGACTGCATGTATGCTTTGGTGTTATTACAAGGAAGGATGATGTGCTTAATGATGATGGTTGTTGAATCTCATCAAAATACCATAAAGGCAATAGATGAATATTATCTTCATATAAAAATGTCCTTCTTTTAAGATAAGAAGACCACCTTATATCCTTCATAGAATAAGAAACTATTGGTCTTCCCTCCAATGCCTTCATAATATTATTTAATAGAAACTAAGGTTATTTAGTAGAGGTTGAGGTATTTAGAGAGTCCTAGGTTTACATTCTTGACTGCATATGCCTTATTGATGACCTCCAAGTGTTTTATATATAATGTATTTAAGTAGATATGACTAGGGTCATTTTAGATCATCTTGGGTATGAGTCAATAGTCCAATCTAAGCCCTCAACTAATCTATACCATTTGATATCCTTATCACTATCAACCCGCTCCATAATAAGCTCTAAGTTCTAGGTTTAAAGTCCATGTGACCTTGAAACCATCACCCACAAGTCTGAACTCTCTACCCAAGCCCAAGGCATAGAAACAAGGTCTAGATATTTCATAAGGCTGCCAAATGCCATTGACACTATGAGAAAAGGACCTATGTAGGTATAAATACTATCAACAAGAATAATATCTACCTATACTAACCCAACTCAACCTAGCCTTGAAAATATTCAACTTACCATATGCAACTAAGTCTCAAAGATGCATAAAATGGGTTATATATGGTAGATATATTTGTCTTAAAGGGATGAATTTGAACATAAAGAAGACATTGGGGTCTCAAACATGGCATAAAAATACAAGTTTACTCAGGAACCTACGTAAAAGCCCTCATGATAGTCAATGCATCTGATCTATCTACTTATAAGATTGTAAATGATCTATCCTCAACCTTGATCATAAGATACTATATGAACATAAGGAGGGAACTTAGAATAGGAAAGAAATAAAAACATAGATGTCATGTCATCAAGAGTAAGGAAACTTGTAAGAGTGCACAAATGAACTATGTTAGACACATACAGTCAGTCAAGGTTACCTAATCAATGAAGGTGCCAAAATAAAGAGAGTGGCAATGTAAATATATATGTAAATGAGAGCTCCAAGATGATGATGACATACACACTCCTTAAGAGCTCATATGATGGTGTGATTAATTTAGTGATTATCTAGTCTGGGTTACAGACCCATAACATGTGAGCTATGATATGATTTTGTTTATAAGTGTGTTGACAAAGTTAATGAAGACAAACTTTAGGTCTATGGTCAAAACTTGAGATATGATATTTAAATCTTGATTTTATCCCTATAAGATGCTAAAAGAGATTGTTTAGGTCACCAAAATCAACTATTTTAAGCACATACACTATATATGATGGTTTGAACAAATAATAACAAGTACCAAAAATAGATACTGAATTGAGGATGATGTTATGATAATAGAAAGGCTAAAAATTCATCTATAGGTGGGTTGAGAATCTAAAGCCTAGTCTGAGTATTGTAAGGCCTAAAGCCACCATGAACCCTCAATACCCCATATTCACTTTAGGGGTAGGTCTGAACCTTTGAGCAAACTAAAGGCCATGAAAATATGTGTAATGATGAATTAGGCCTTGAGGGAGATATTTGAATTAAAGGAATGCAAAAAAATGGTCAAACTCAGTCTTAGCACCTTCTTAAGCTCCATTGCCTTAAATAACCATGTTGATTTGTCACATTCAACATTAACATCTCTCATCACATAGGGACTCAAACCCAAGTCTCTTATGGGAATTTGGACACCCCTATGGAATCAAGATATATTAATGAGAGATCAAAATTCAGGGGCCCAACTCTATAAACAAATGCTAACACCATAACTTGCCCAATTACCTGATAGAGATATTAAGGCACACCATATTTTTCTAATATCTCCACGTATAATTTACATGGGACACAAGGTTATTTAGGAGATATGAATGGGTCTATAGGCTAAAATTTCATGACAATAAGTTCTGGTTTAGAGGTCCATACTGTATAAACCATTGTTAAGATGGTGGACCTCCAAAACCCTTCTTAAACCTTGGTTCAGACCCGATGAAGGAATTACACCTCTAAATGCATCAAATTGAGGTGATTAGGCCATGAAAAGGTCTTAATGGTCTCCCAAATCCCATTGATCACCTAAATGCTCTACTAGATGGCATGTGTAGGGTGTGGACTATACAAATCAAGCCTAAAATAGCCACTAATAAGCATATATGCAATAAGTTTAAAAGGATCTACACATACCCTATGTTTATGAGGAGAGATAGGGATGCAAAGGTCTCAAATGATTACACATTATCCACTTACAAGGTCCTTCATTCTTGATAAACACTTGAAAATAGGCCTATGTGCCTAATTGAGAGACTATACACACACAAGGGGGTAAATGTATGGATTAATCCAATACAGATACTTCGAGGTCCCTAAGGGGTAAATTTCATGTCAAGAAAGGTGTCTAAGTGATACACAACTCTAGCTTAGGATCAAAACTCAAAACCCTACATTCAAAACCATTGATCTAACACCTTCCTCAAGTTTATGCCACTTGAAAGTTAGAGTAGAGGACAAAATAGGATCAAATGACATCTTATACCTCCATGGAAATGTTTTTCATGTTTTTTTGGGTGTGTGAGCCACCTTAGTCTATAAAAGAGAGGTCACAGTTGGTCACCTTGGCTTGAAAGTGCCTTAAGACTACTTAGAATGCACATTTCTTACTCAAAAGGTAGCTTAACAAGATCATAACTGTACAAAATAGTTGTATGGGGAGTTGAGAACTTTGGGATAGTTGAGGGTATTTGTCTATAAGATACTTGTGGAATTGTTTTAGAGGTTAAGGTCCTAACCTTTATGAATTATTGCTAACAGTCTAGAACCCTCTTAAACCTCCATAAAACCATAATAAGGACATGATTGGGAATATCTTAGATAAATTTCATCCAAATTCATTGAAATTATTTGGTAAACACTTGGATCATATAGTCCACTCAGAGAAGACTTCATCTATGGCTCTAGTCTATATGGACAGTGTATGAACACCCCTACAAATTATAATTTCACAAGGTTTTGAGTATAAAATGAGGTTTAAGACTTGGTCAAAGGTTGAATATAATTAGAGGAGGTACTATGAGACTTATTTCACCTTATAAAATCATAAAATGTCAACAAATATTTTTATAAATGCTTCTGTAAGTCCTTCCCAAATAGGCAATCTTGGAATGCAAAAAAGAGGTGACCTAGTCATCTAAATGAGGTAATATTTTAGGTGTGAGATCATTAAAAATCCTAAATATTGTTATAATAGTTTGGTTTATATGTGAAACAATCTCACTCAGTTAGCTTAAGGTTTGATTTAGCTCTCATAGCCATGTAAACTATGAACAAGTTAGGAGACTAGATTACTTGCTTGGCAAGCCCACTTAATCAAAAAAAGGGAATATCCATGGGCATAGACAAATAATATGTATTTAATGATTTATCATAAAAATCTTGTAACTATCCTTTGGGGTAATAAAACTTAACATCCATGGCCATTATGGAGGATTTTGATATTTTTTTTAATATAGTCAACATGCAGGGAAGAGGTGGCCACTAACTGCTTCATGGAGGAGGCCTAATTAGAAATTTGAAATGCCTTGTAACTATCACAAAGAGATGTAATGGACCAATATTTTCTTGCATAGTATATTCATAGTCAAACTATGCAAAAAATATACTGGAAGGCCTAAAAGATGCTCATTCAAGACACCAATCAACATAGACAATGCATGGAAAAGTATGGAGGCTATTGGTAACTATAAATTGAAGGAATGGTAGTCATTAATTACCCATTAATGTTCTCCCCATGCCATTTTATCTCTAATTTTAATCTATTATTCTATATATTCAAGCCTTAAGGCCATTCTAGGCCATCCCTTGACTGGGTGTAGTAAAACTCAGCCAAATTGTATCTTGAGAGCCTTGAGTCTAGAAAGAAAGAACTGATTACAAAATTATTTGTTAGCATTAGTGTGTTATAGTTTATTGACTTGTATAAATTGTGGTGTCTATTACCCTTTTTAGGTCCTTTCCTTCACATAGTTGTTATAATTTCATCATATACAGGTCATGTGATGAGTTAGAGTGTGGTAATTGTATTGAAGAGTGAGATGGTTAATAGTGCCTCAAATGGAACTCTTTTCTATTTCCTTCAAGCTTTAGACATTACACATAGCCTTCAAATGAAACACTTATGTTTAAGAGTTCATGAATAATCTTGTTTCAGTGATTAGTCTTCTTTTTAATTCACAAAGTATTGTTTAAAGATCAGTTAAGAGAGGATAGATGAATATTGGTGCATCACCATCTTTAGAATAGGTTTGATTTTCATGTTTTCACCATATCTATTTTCATCCTAACATCATTAGGTCTTATAAAGTGATCTTAAGTTGATGTACTAAGGGATCTATCCCCATAACCTATAGGTTTCATCCTCCTATAAGTCACCCATAACCTCTGGACCAATCCCATGTTACCCCAAGATTGAAGAGAATTGAACCATATTATTCAAAGGGTGTATCTTGGAGTGTTAACAATTATGGCATGCCTGGTAAGACCATCATTCAAGTGAGTTGAGACATGCACTTGAAAACTCATATTACATCAAAAAGCTTAAAGTATTTTAGTGGTATATCTACATTATAGTTACATGAAAAAAGTGGTCACAATATCTTCCTCAAAAGGTAAGGAGACTGGATTTGTTGAGATGTCATTTGACTTCGCCAGGAGAAAAAGATTTCCTAGGTTTAATCCCAATCCTACACCCCCTAACTCTCCTAATTCTACTCAATTAAGCATTACTTCAAACTCTACACCTTCAATGGCTAGGCCTAAATTTCACTCCTTTGTTCCATTCAATAATTGCATCCCTTTAAACCTCAATCAGTTTGATAGCATACCTATTATTTCTCTTAAAATCCTTCCCTATTTCATAGGAGAAAACTCAACCACCCCTATAAAACATATTGAAGACATAGACAATTTATGATTAGTTCATAATGTGACCCAAGAAAATGTGGTTATGAAGTTATTGGCCACTTCATTGAAGGGTAAGGCACTCTGGTGGTGTAGGGGTTTAACACCTACATCTATCAATACCTAAGATGAATTTTGGGAGCATTTGTGTAAACACTTTGAGGATAAGAATGACTATCTATCTTTAGTAGAGGAACTCACCATAATTAAAAGGGTTCCCTAAGAATTTATGGTAGATTTAAACTATATATTTCAAAAAAATTGGGACAGGATCCCCATAGTCATCAAGCCCATCCCCAATTATGCATTTTTGTACTACCAAAGATCCCTAAATTCTAATGTGATAGTCATGATATAATCCATTGTGGGAATCACTCTACTAGAAGCTTATGAGGTGGCCATAAGGGTAGAAAATTGTCTAATCCAAGTAGGTTATCTCACCCCTAGAAACCTCATGCATTTATTTCTAGAGACTCAACCCCCTATGCCTACCATTTCTCCCTTACTAACACCTACCAATCATGATCAAGTAGATGTCAATCAAGCAGATAGATTACACAAGATTTAACAAAACAACAAGATAGTGGCCTTAGAGAGGAAATATATTCCACCCCATGGACCTTACCAATCACCCTACCATGCACCCTATCATCCCTACCAATATAATATACTTCCTTTTTAACCTAATAAATAAGGTTAAGGGTAGATCACTCAAGCAAGGCCCTATAATAACTACAACCCCAATTATGCTACTAGTTCTAGAGCCCTAGTCCCAACTCAAAATAACTATGCTCAAGAGGGTCAGTGGATTTCTTAATGGGTGAAACCACATGATATATTAATGGCTCCAAGTGGTGATGTTTGTCAAACATATTTCATGTAGCAAGGTCTAGCTCCTCCAACACATGACAATCAACCTCCTACACAACATAAGGAAGGTCCTCCTATGTCGTATGGGGATACTCCATGACTCAAGCTAAGACGCCAAGTCAACAAGGGATAATTGGAAGTAAATCACCATATGAAACTAACTTTTAATCTTCGAAGAAGGTGAACATTCCTTTGAACAAGTGGTAGCCAATAAGGGTCAAAATGTAGCCAAGGTAGACAATTCAATTGCATCCCATACAAGGGATAAAAGAAGGGTAGTTGGTGATGTTTTAGGAATTAAAAGGGAAGCCTATCCACCATCTCAAACACCTAAAGGAACTACTATTCAAGATGAAACTCCTAATACATCATCAACTCAAACATTTCAAGATGGGAGAGGGCAGAATCATAGAGGTCCTTTCATACCTCAATTCACACAAACTTCAAGTAGTACTATTGCTCCTAAGCTACAATCCAAGGCATCTATCCCACATCTTAGCATTGTGGATTAGATGAATAATACCCATGTTAATATTCTTATGTGGGACACCTTTCTCATTATACGAAAAAAATATATCCTTTAAGAAGAGCTTTCCAAACTCCATGTCTTAGACAAGCACGTAGAAAAGGTGGATACAGTCATAACCAATTCTAATCAACCTCATGAGTCTCAAGCAGCCAAGTTAATAAAACCACCTTCCTTATATATATTTTTCATCATAGGTGATTCCCTAGTACATAACTACATGATAGATAGTGAGGCTAGCACTTCTATCATGCCTAAGTCTATATCAAATAAATTAGGGCTAAAGTATGAACCTATTGTAAAAGGGGTTTTACAATTAGATGCATCTCCTACCAAGATTATGGGTATCATTAAAGATTTAAAAATCATCTTGGTTACTTGTCCCAATTTCACTATATCTCAATATGTAATATTATTTGAACTCCCTCCCTACTTTACCTTATGCTTGTCTAGGGATTTCACTACCAAAATAGGGGTTTATCTCTCTTCTGATTGGTATTATATGGTTTTTAGGACCGAGAATGGGATAAAGGTTACCATAGGGTTTGAACCTATCTCTAGGTTAAATTTATAGCCTTACATGCCTAACTTATCAAATGTCAACTGCACTATCATAGATGAGGATGAGCACCGTAATGACCAAGAGCCCATTGAACCACTTGAAGGAATATCATATTTGTTCTTTGATTAAAGGATAGTATAAAACCATGGATATGATCCATACAAAAGCATTGAAGAGGTAGGTTTGGGTGTGTATTATATACATGAATAAGGGGTTGTCATACCAAGTCTCACTAATCCAATCCAAGATCATGAAGGAGTATGGAACTTGTTATTTGATGGATCTATATCCAATAATGGAAGTGAGGTAGGTGTTATGCTTATCTCCCATTATAATAAAAGGCACTTTTATTCCTTGAGGTTTCAATTTAGTTTCACTTACAATATTGTAGAGTATGAATAATTTATCTATGGGATACAATGGGCAAGGAAGAGAGGCATCAATCTCATGCAAGCCATGGGAGATAGTGATTTAGTGGTGTATCAGGTGAGAGGTCAAAGTGAAGTCAATAATTCACTCTTGAGAGCCTAAAACATGGGTTTTGGGACCTCTTGGAGGAATTTTAGGCCTTTGATATTCGCTCCATTATTAGAGAGGCCAATCAACATGTAGACTAGTTAGTAGCCATTGGAGCATAGTATGACATACCAAATGGGGTCAAAAACATCAAAGAGAAATTGAAAATCAAGGTGGTATGCATACCTTTAGTCCTTTACAATGAGGTGAGGTGGTGATTATTTGAAAATGATAAGCAAATTTCATGCTTCTTATAGCATGAGGCATAAGTATGCTCAAGGAACCAAGGCAAATTACAACATCAATTTGCTGACCATATTGTCCAATTGAGGACAAATAAACTACCTAAGAATTTGGTAACATTATAAAGCATATTTCATGAAGATGACCATCTAAGGAAAGATAAGGTAAACATATCCACTAAAAAGGAACACTATGAAAACATTATCATATTCAAAGATAAGCTACTCAAACTAAGAAATGTGAACACCAAGGAGGATAAGGTAACCTTCATAGCATTATTCCAAGAATTTGCAAATATTTTTTCTTGGGAATATCATGATTTGAAGGTGTTTGACCCTAGGTTGGATTAACATACCATAGAGTTGGAGGCAAGTGCTAAGTTTGTGAGAAAAAATTAAACACCATTCAATCCAAAGATTGGTATCCTTATAAATAAGGAGTTGACAAATCTCATTGAATCCAATATCATATTTCCCATCAAACACTCTTCATGGATGTCAAATATTATGCCTATGAGGAAGAAGAATGTGGAGATAAGGTTGTGTGTGGACTTTAGAGATCTCAATAAGGTGTCACTAAGAGATCAATACTCTCTACCATCTATGGATCAAATTATTCAAAGAGTTGTAGGTTCACAAAGGTTATTTTTGCTTGATGGAGACTCAATACAAAACTACATTCACAACTAATGAGGGTACTTATGCTTATAAGAAGATGTTGTTTAGACTATCTAATGCAAGGGCTACCTTTAAAAGGGCAATGGATGTGGCCTTCCAATGGATCATAAATGAGATGGTGCTCATTTACCTTGATGACATCACTATATTCTCTAAGGACCACAAGGATAATTTGACACATTTGAGGTTGTTGTTTGATAGGTGTAGGTAGTTTGGGGTCTCTATGAACCCCCCAAAATGTATCTTTTTAATCCATGGGGGTAGACTTCTAGGACAAGTTTTTTCAAAATATGGCCTCTCTATTTACACTAAAAGGAAAAAATGAAATCCTTGCCTTATCACTACCCAAACACAATAAGGGATTGTAAAGTTTCTTCAAAAAAATCAACTTCATTAGAAGATTCATACATGGATTTACAAAATTGGTGAGGCCTCTAACTCACATGATCAATAAACATAAAGAGTTATCATGGACCAAGGAAGGTAAAATATTTTTTGAGGCCATCAATTAGGCAATTACCCAAGATCCTACCCTTGTCAACCCAAGTTTACAAAATATTTAATCATGTATGCCTTCTCTATGAGTGACACTATTTTTATTATGCTTATGCAATAAAATATTGAAGGCCATGAGCAACCCATATCCTTATTTATCCAAGTGTTATAGGGGTATGAAGAGAGGTATACATTTTAAAAAAAACATGTACTTGAAATAATGAGAGGCCTTAATAAATTTAGACACATTGCGTCTAACAAAAAGATATTTGTCAAAGTGGTTCACCCTCGCATTGAGGATTTCATCATTAAAAGAGACTTGAGTGAAAAGAGATTTGTTCGGGTGACCAAGTGCATAGAGTATGACATAGAGGTGAATTTTACCAAGTTGGTTAGGGGTAGGGGACTATGTGAACACCTTGCAATAGATGTTAAGGAAGAGAATAAAGTAGTTTTCATAGTCCAAGATGACCAATAGGCAACTTAACTACTTCTCTTTCCAGCTAGACCCAATACATGGTGAAATTCATCCAAATTGTATAATGTAATATAATCTTAGATATTACAAGGAGGAGGTACTTAGAATTAAATTCCATTCCTTATATATTATTTTATGGGGTAATCTTCAATAAACACCTTGATGGCATGCTTTTGAGGTGTGTAGAGATTAGTCAAGTTGACAAGCTTTTAGGACAGTTTCATGATGAGCCCGTAGGAGGGCACTTTAGAGCCAAGAGAACATCATCAAAGATCATAAGAGAAAGATATTTTTGGACAAATTTATTTAGGGACTCCCATGCTTGGGTTTGAGGTTCCCAAAATGTGTTATGTTTATTAGCAAGTAAAGACTAGCTACATTGCCTCTAAATCCTTTTCAATTTGAGTAACCCTTCATGAAACAGGGCCTAGAATTGATAGGTATGATTCATCTCCAATCTAATGCTATAAATAAGTGGGTTTTGACTACTATTTATTACTTTAATAGGTGGGTGGAGGCAGATGCAATCAAGGAAGCAAATGAGAACTCAGTCTCGGAGTTCTATAACAGTCTAATGATTAGATTTGAGGTCCCCTCCACCATCATATCATATAATGAATTAGCCTTTATTATTTAAAATTTGAGTGAGTGGGATCTTTATAATTTTAACTACCTTATTTCATCTAATGACCATCCATAGGACAATGGACTAGCAGAATCCACCAATAAGAATTTGATTAGGATCATAAGAAGGACAATGGAGGACAACCAAAGGGAGTGGCACACCAAGATAAGGACTACCTTATGGGTAGATATGATTACTACAAATATGTCTACTAGTAACTCACCATATCTTCTTGTTTATGGCAAAGAATCAAGACCGACCATATCACTCGAGTTTCCAGCCTTAGAACTTGCACACCAACTTGAACTCATGGAAAGTGATGCAATGGAGGTGAGGATGAATGAATTGAGGGAGATGGAAGAGATAAGGGATGATGATATGAATTTAATGTGGTCTAACCAAGATCAAATAAAAATATCATTTGAAAATATATCATCTTCAAATACTTTCCAACAAGGTGATATTGTACTTAAGTGGGATGAGGACCATGCCAAGCCAAGTAAGAATTTAAAATTTGATAGTCTTTAGAGTGGGCCATGTGTCATTATTAGCTACAATGATAGAAATTGGTTAGTAACTCCCTATCCCTATCAATGGGATGTTCCTCAAGTATTTTTACTAGAATCAAGGAACTATCTTATACATAATAGTTAGTTTCCTTACTTTAAGTGTTGTAGCACATGATTTGCTAGTTGTTTGTTTATTCTTATTTATTTTTGATGTGTTTCTTTATTGTTTCTTATATCTTGTTGTGTGTCTTGTTGAGTTTTTTTTATTCTTCAATTTATACATGGTATTAGTAAAATTAATAGTGCAGTTAAGGAGCCTTCACCTAGGCATGAGTGATAGGTAAAGAGATCCTATGTCATCTTGACCAGAAGGAAGATCAAGCTTTCAGAGTCACCAAAAATGTTGACCAATTTTTGATCCCATACCTATAAATAAGTCAAGCCATGAATTATAACCCAAGAACATCACTTTTGGTTACCCTTATTATGTTTCTTGAGGTTTTAAGACAGTCCAAAAGAAGGTCATTGGTTGTCCATTCTAGGCAATAATTTTAAGTGTTTTGTCATGTCAAAAAAACATCATGGTGGTTGCATTTAATTCCTAATTCAACTTGTGTCAAGTGTCCTCCTTATGATTAAACATGTGTAAAGATCCATAACATTCCTTGAAGTGGTCTCAATAGTCCAAATTTGTCCATAATAGAGATGACTAAATGTTTGTATTTGATGATAATATCATGAATCCATCTAGTATGATGAGGTATGGATTGATCATAAGTTTTATGTATGTTTTGAAGGTATATTATAACCTAATTGAAATATTTTATCATGTTCTAAAGTCTTTAATAGGTATTGAAGTGATATACATTCACTTGAAATCATGTTTGTTGTCTTAAAAGGGGATGTTTGACATTAAGGTGATGATAATTTGACCTTAAAATTATTCTAAAACCATCAAATATGTCTTTAAATACCCCCCATGATGACCACATTGCCGTAATCATGTTGTTTAATATGTTAATGGTATATTTCCACAAGTCAAAGACTTTCATTTTCCACTAAATGGGCCCCATATGTGTGAAAACATGTCCATTCATTTTCCCAAATTGTACCATGTGTTTTTAAATATTGTCTATCCCATATTTTCCCTCTTCCTACATGCTAATGATGATTCATGGTCTAAAACATGAAAAAATATGAGAATCAAGTTGTTTTGTAGGAGTTGTAGGGTTGTAAGGATCTATACAATATGGATTTGGTCAAATGGAGTTAGGGTTTTATAAATGGATTTCAACATAGGCATTAGATGGAGAAATATAGGTGTTTTAGAGATAGAATAGTCAAAAACTGATTCACTTCCTCCACTAAGCTCTTTGGCAACCATAGAGAGCACTTCAAGTTTGTGCTCAGTCCATACAAGAGAGAGAAAGTGAGGTTCCAAGATATTAACCAAAGGAAAGAGTCCTAATGGCCTTTGAACCATGGGAATTAGTTTCAATATTAGTCTTTTTTATTGTATGAATAAACACTAAGAAGTTAAATAACTTGGTTACCTTCTTTTTCTGCATAGGGCCAAAAAAGAAGAATAATTTCAATGCATTATTGGCTTGTTTGATGAAACCAGTTATTATTCATGTCTTTTATAATCCTACAGGGTCATTCCATAGCATCCACCATCCATGGTTCACACATGTAAGCCTATAGGAACAAGAAACATCTTAGTTACCATTATTTGCAAACTACAAATAAGGTTCCATTGGTAAAAAGGATATTTAGTGCATATATTTGAGATGAACAATGTTTGGAGGTGAAATTATGGTGTTTTAAAGTTTTTAAGATCTATTTAGTTCAATTTTAATGGTTAGATGGACCTAAACTACCGTAATTAACCAGATCTAAATGAGATTACCTACATTTTTTGGTGTCATTGCAAGGAAGGAGAATGTGCTTAATAAGGATGGTTGTTGAATGTCATCATAATACCATAAAGGCAATAGAGGAATATTGTATTATATGAAAATGACCTTATTTTAAGATAAGTAGACCTCTTTATAGCCTCCATAGATTAAGAAACTATTAGTCTACCCTCTAATGCCTTCACAATATTATTTAGCAAAGGTTGAGGTATGCAAAAAGTCTTAGGTTTTCATTCCTCACGTCATATGCCTAATTGATGACATCCAATTATTTTATTCTATTAATTATGTGAGTAGATATGTCTAGGGTCCTTGTAGATCATCTTGGGTATGAGTCAATAGTCCAATCCAAGCCCTCAAAGAACCTCTACCATTTGATAGCCTTATCACTATCAACCCACTCCATAATAAGCTATGAGTTCTAGGTTTAAAGTCCATGTGAACTTACAACCATCACTCATAGGTTTGAACTCTCTACCCAAGCCCAAGGCATATAAGTAATGTATATATATTTCATAAGGCTATCAGGTGCCATTATCACTATGAGAAAAAGACCTATGCATGTATAAATACTAATGAAAAGCATAATAGCTGCCTATAGTAACCCAACTCAACCCAACCTTCAAAGGATTCAACTTATCATATGTAGTTGAGTCTCAAAGATGCATAAAATGGGTCATAAATGGTATAAATAGGTATCTTAAAGGGATGCATTTGAACATAATCAAGTCATTGGGATCTCAAACATGGCATAAAAACACAAGTTTACTCAAGAACTTGCTTAAAATACCTCATGATAGTCAATGCATCTAAGCTATCTACCTACAGGACTGTAAATAATCTATCCTCAACCTTGAGCATAAGATGGTATATTCACATAAAGATGGAAATCATATTGGGAAGGAAATAAAAATATAGATGCCATGTCATCAAGAACAAGGAAACCTGGTTGACAAATGAACTAAGTTAGACACATACAATCAGTCACGGTTACCTCATCAAAGAAGGTGCCAAACTAAAGAGAGTGGTAATGTTAGTATATATGTAAAGGAGAGATCCAAGATGATGATTACATCCACACTCATTAAAATATCATATTATGGTGTGATCAAGTTAGTGACTATCTCGTCTAGGTTGTAAACCCAAAACATGCAAGTTATTATGTGAATGTGCATACAAGTGTGTTGATAGAGTTAAGGAAGATAAACATAAGGGCTATGGTAAACAATTGAAATATGATATTTTATCCCTAATTCCATCCCTAAAAGGAGGTAAAGGATATTTATCAGCTCATCAACATCAAATGTTTCAATCCCATACACTAGACAATGATGCTTACTGTAGGCTTAAAAGAGAAGAGGTTTATATGATGGTCTGAATAAATAAGAACAAGTAAAAAATATAGATACTAAATTTAGGATGAAGTTATGATAATAGGGAGGATATAGATGCATCTATAGGTGGGTTGAGGCTCCAAATCTCAATTTGAGCACTATAAGGCCTAAATCCACCATGAACCCTCAAGACCCCATGTTCACTTTAGGGGTAGGTCCAAACCTCTAAGCAAACTAAAAGCAATAAAAAGATGTGTAATGATGAATTAGGCCCTGAGGGAGATATTTAAAGAAAATAAATGGTTAAACTTAGTTTTAGCACCATCTCAAGCTCCATTGCCTTGAACAACCATGTCGAGTTGTCACTTTCAACATTCATATCTCTCATCACAGAAGGTCTCAGACCTAGGGCTCTTAGGGGAAGTTGGGAACCCCTATTAAATCAAGATCCATGAAGGAAAGAGTGGGATCTAGGGCCTAAATATATGAACAAATGTTAACACCATAACCTACGCAAATTACCTAGTAGAGAGCTTGAGGCACACCATCTTTTGATCATATATCCACATCTAGTTTTCATGGGACCAAAAGCTATTTAGTAGATATAAAGGGATCTATAGGCTAAATTTTCATGACAAGAAGTTTTGGTTTGGAGGTTTGTACTGTATGAACCATTATTAAGATGGTAGACCTTTAAAATCCTTATTAAACCCTAGTTTAGACTTGATGAAGGAAGTTTACCTCCAAATGCATCCAATTGAGGTGATTAGGCTATGAAAAGGTCTTGATGGTTTCCCTAGGCCCCCTAATCATCTAAATGCTCTACTAGTTGGCATGTTTAGGGTGTGTATTATAGAGATCAAGCCTAAAAGAGACAATATAGGCCTATATAGAAGAAGTTAAAAAAAATATACACATTCCCTATGTTTCTGAGGAGAGAGAGGAACCCAAAGGACTCAAATGATTACACAAACCACCTACATGGTCCTTCATGCCTAATAAACACTTGTAGATAGTCCTAGGTGCCTAATAAAGAGACTATATACACACAAGGGGAGGTAAATAGTTTGATAAAGATAATACATACACTTTTAGGGCCTTAAGGGATGAATTTAATGTCATGGAAGATGTTTAAGTGATACAAAACTCCAACTTAAGATCAAAAATCATAACCCTACATTTAGACCTATTGATCTAGCACCTTTCTCAAGGTAATGCCATTTGAAAGTTGAAGCACAAGATAAAAGAGGATAAAATGACATCTTAGACCTCCATTGAAATGTTTTTTATGTTTTTTCATGTGTGTGAGCCACCTTGGTCTGCAGGAGAGAGGTCACAGTTGGTCACCTTGGCCTGAAAGTGCCTTAAGACTACCTAGAATGTAAATTTCTCACCTGAGAGGCAACTTAGCAAGATCATAACTATATAAAATAGTTACATGGGTATTTTATCACTTTTGGGATAGTTGAGGTACCTTTTATAAAATATATTTGTGGCATTGGTTTAGAGACTAAGGCCCTAACATTTATGAACCATTGCTAAGAGTCTCGAACCCTCTTAAACCTCCTTAAAGCCCTAATAAGGACTCAATTAGGAATATATTAGATAAAATTCATCCAAATTAATTAAAATTACCTAGTAAACACTTGGATAATATATTACACTCAGAGTAGACTTTAGCTATGGTATTGGTCTGTATGAATAGTGTACATACACCCTTAAAAATTGTAATTTTATAAGGTTTTGAGTAGAAAATGATGTGAAAGAGTTGGTCAATGGTTTAAAATCATTATATAAGGTACTATGAGACTTTTTTCACCTTCTTAAATTATAAAATATCCATAACTCTTCGTATAAATGCTTTTTCAAGTCCTTACCAAATAGGCAGTCTTGGAATGCGAGAAGGAGGTGACCTAGTCATCTAAATGAGGTAAGATTGAAGTTGTGAGCTGATTTAAAAGCCAAAATATTGGTATAATAGGTTGGTTTAGATGTGAAACAATCTCATTCAACTAGTTAAAGGTTTTATTTATCTCTCATAGCCATTCAAATAGTGAAGAAGCCAGGAGACTAGATTACTTGCCTAGTAAGCCCACTTAATCAAAAAAAGGGAATATCCATGGGTGTAGAAAACCAATATGGAGTTAATGATTTATAATTAAAATCCTATAAATTTCCTCTAAGGTGATAAATATCAACATCCATGGCCATTATGGAGGATTTTTATAGTTTCTTGAACATAATCAACATGTAGGGAAGAGGTGGATACTAAATGCTTCATGGAGGAGGCCTAATTATATCTTTTAAATGGATTTAAAATATAAAAAGGAGAGGGAATGGACAAGGAGTGGTGTGTATAGGCTATTCATGGTCAAAATTTTCTAAAAATAGTCTCCAACACCAAAAATATGCTCATTCAAGACACCAATCAACATAGGCAATGCATGGAAGAGTGTGGAGGTTGTTGGTAAATATCAATTGAAGGAATGGTGGTCATTCATTACCCATTAATGTTCTCCCCATGCCATATTATCTCTGATTATAATCCATTCTTCTATATATAATGACTTAAGGCCATTATAAGGCATCCCTCATCTGAGCATACTAAAACTCTGCCAAAATATATCTTGAAAACCTTGAATCAATAAAGAAAGGATTGATTATAAATTTATTTTTTAGTATTAGTGTATTATGGTTTGTTGAATTATAAAAAGTGTGATGTTTATTCTCCTTTATAGGTCATCTCTTCACCTACTTTTTATAATGTCATCTTATGTAGGTCATGTGATGAGTTAGAGTGTGGTAGTTGTATTGAAAAGTGAGCTAGTTGATAGTGCCTCAAGTGGGACTCTTTTCCATTGCCTTCAAGTTGTAAACATTCCAAATATCCTTCACATGAAAAACTTATGTTTATGAGTTCATCAAGAAGCTTGTTTCGATATTTAGTCTTCCTTTTGATTCAAAAAGTGTTGTTTGAAGATCAAACAAGAGAGGATAGATGAATATTAGTGCATCACCATCTTTAGAATAGGTTTCCTTTTCATGTTTTCACTCTATCTCTTTTCATTCCAACATCATTAGGTCTTATAATTGAGATTATGTTGATGTACTATGGGAGCTAGTCCTATAACCTAGAGGTTTGGTCTTCTTATAGGTCACCCACAACCTTTAGACCAATCCCATGTTACCCCAAGATTGAAGAGAATTTAACCATCTTATTTAAAGGGTGAAGCTTGGAGTGTTAATATTTCCCAAACTAGTATCTAAGCCTCTCTCCTTATTTTAAACTTATAAACATAGAACTACTAAGGATCAAAATAAATTATGTGAAGAGAACTTGCAGCTCTACAAATAGGAATATGAACCTTTTTTCCCCATTAAAGGTGCTCCAAGTTGCTTGCATATTTACTTTGTTCTCTTTTCCACCTTTATCCTCTTGTGATTGTTATTCCTTAGACTATTAGTTTGAGTCCCTTTGGTGTGGTTTGGTCTAGTCATTGCCTTGTCCTATGTCTAGTTTTTTATCTTATTTTTTTTTGTTTAGCTTGTGCCTAATGTCCCATCTTGGTATCTATGTTTGGTTTAATGTTTTTTTTGAGATCTATGGGTATATAAAAAATTTAATCCTCCCCCTATAATTTATATAAGCTAGTGATGATGGCATGTAAGATCATGCAAATGGGTAAAGTCTTATCATTGTATATTACAATTATGAATCTCATTAGCCTAAAGTACATGTTAAAGTTACTCTCATGAAATCTCTCATAAAACATTAGAGATTACAAAACTCAATGAGAAAGGAGGTATTAGAAAAATATTTAACAATGTCTTATGGGTTGAAGAAAGCCATAACATTTTTGAATGAGTGGTGTTTAACCTCAATGGCCTCAACTCAGAAGAAGGTGGCACTGATAGACATAATTATGAGAAAAATGGCAAGTTCCTCTCCTTTCTGAAAGAACTAACCTTATCTCCCAATGAATTATGGAAAAAGACATGAATTTAGAATAAATTAGGCTTAAAATGTTGGGATTTTATTTATTTTTCAAATATAGATTCTCTACCTATTAATATTTTTTTTACAATTGTTTGAATGTTTTTCTAGGTAAGAAAATGGGGATGTATGTTAATTTTTGGAAAATGATGTATAATGGGGTTTTCATGGTGATATTAAAAAATTATAATATGTAAATGAGAGGTATTATCAAACCCATGTGTACTGTTGGACATTCTATGTTTAGGGATATACCTTAGAACCTTAGTATAAACTGTAAGTATATCATTTTCAAAATGGCCCCGAGATGGATAGATATAATGAATGTTCCCATTAAAATATAGAATCCTCCAAGCTCTCAAACTAATGGGGGAAGTGTTAATGAATGAAGAAGAATATCTTTGTCTCATGTGCATGTGAGAGTTCTCATCTTCTTGGATCCACTTGATTTTTTCCCTACAACCTTTTCAAAATTAAATATTATTTTTTCTCTTTTCCTATAAATGGTTTAGGAGGAACAAATGCCTATTTTTTATAATAAATATGGACACCAAAATAATACTTGTCTTGTGTTAAATAAGAAGTTTTTGGATTATATTAATGAAAATAATTTGGCTCCCATTAATAGTAAGGTTGAGTCTGGGAATAAATTAACTCCTTACTTTCTTGAGGTGGTGATGATAGATAACATGTAGTACATTTCTTACAATGATCCATACAATGACATAAAATCCTTTATTTTATCTCTTGATGTATTTAGTGGTTCTGTAGTTGAGAGGTTAGTTTCCTTGTGTACTTATCCTCATGTTCCCATAGTCTCGATTGAGAAATATTTACCTAATATTTATCAGGTGGAAAACATTGATCCCTATGTAAATATACTTTTTGATGACTATGTTGTTATACTTACCGTTCCTTAGGATAAAAATATCTCTACGCCTATCCCTTTGGGCATCCAAGATGTTAATCTAAGATGTTTTGTCCATGGATGTCTTTCCTTGCTAGTGGTGACCCCTAAGTCTCATTTACCTTTAGTTGAGAATGGTCCTTTGGCCCAACTCACTAATGTCGATCAAAAGTTTATAGAAAAGGATAAAATTGGGAGCAAATAACTTAAAATATATTTTTATTGTGTCATGCATAACTCTAACTTAGTTGATTATATTAAAAGACTCAAAAGATCTCTTATTTTTTACTAAAGTTTCAAGTAAGAAGCATAAACAAAAAGAAAAAGAAAATAATGCTCTATAGTATTTTACAAGGTTCTATCAAAATAAAGGGGGTTCAAAACCCCAAGTCAAACCAAATAACCATTCTCTATGATATTTTTAAAAAATGTTGTAGGTATGAATTCGCTGTATATAAGGCCCATTATTAGATAGTTTAGGGACTTGAGAGAACACATTAGTTTTCTTATACTCCAAGAAGTTAAACATATTGATCCTATATTGGTTTTGGTGTTAAATTTTATTTAGACAAAATGTAGCCACTTTTACACTAAGCATCCTAGAGGTAAGGGTAGTGCATCTATCCTCATTAACCCTAAGTTGGTTAACTTTATTATTGATCATGGTTTCTCCCCCTACCAAAGAGCCATTTGGGTGGTCTACAAGCAACAGTCTCAATTTTTTGGGATCTATAATATATATGCCCAAAATTATTATAGATAAAGAACTAAAATTTAGAATTAGTTGGCCTCTAATCTTAAAAATATCCCATGGATAATCGATAGTTACTTCAACATGATTGAGGATATATAAGATAATCATTGTGATGATCCCCTCTCTTGGAAAGGTAATGATTTATTCTTCTAGTCCAAATTGAAGAGAATACATAAACTAGAGGACTCTATCAAGAAATATAAATCTTCTATAAAATGTATTTGGTTACTTGTAACAATCAGGCTATGTGAAAAATAATTTATTCCAGATTAGATAGGTTCTACTTACAAAATCATTCATTGAACATTCAATAGGGCTCTGGGAGAAATGTAGTTAATGTCCTTCCCTTTATCATCTCAGACCATCACCCCATTAAACTTATTATTTCTCTTATAACCGAGGGGAATAATAATAAATATGTATGGAAAGGCCTTTATAAACTCAATGTGTCTTACCTATAATATAGGGAGTGTAGAGAGGGTGTCCAAACATTCTAGAATATTGATAAAATGATGAACCATTCTTCCTCTAGCATTGATGTCTGAAATGGTTGAAGGAATTTGAGTAAGACATTTTTGAGATGTTATGGTCAAATTAAGGCAAAAATAAGAAGGAATTTTTTTAAGACTCTCAAGAATAATTGATTCGTGTAAAAAATACTCTCCATAATGAGCCCTCCAAAGAGGAGCTTTTGAGTAGGTCAATGGCCCTCAAGAATAATATCAAATTGACACAACAATATATTGATAAACAAGTTCAAATTATATCTAGAGTTAATTGGCTTAAGTTAGGGGATAAGGGTACTAAAATAATTTTCAACTTACTCAAATCTAAGTACAAAAGGCAAAAAAATCATGCTCTAGACATTGAGGGTGTTTCTATTAATAATATTAGTGAAACTAAAGATGTTTTTGACTTCTACTCCTATTTTTTCTCCTTAGATGGTTTTAATCATCTAGTGGATATTAATAGAAGGATCTATTTCAAAAGCATCTTGAAAAAATTCTCTCTAGAATAAGCTACCTTCCTTGACACTAATTTCTCCTTTGATGAAGTTCTAAGTGTTATTGAATCTCTTAAGAAGGATAAGGCCCTTGACATTGATGGTTTTTTGGTAGAATTTTATAAGAGTAATAGAGATTATATTTCCAAGGACTACCTTAATGTTTATAGGGAGGCCTTGGAAGTTATCTCCCTTGGCCTTGAAATCAATAGAAGTGTGGTAAATATTTACCTAAAGAAGATAATTATCAAGTCATTAACTGGAGACCAATTACCTTTTTAATGTGTCATAAAAAATATTAGAAAAATTTATTGATAAGAGAGTCTCCTCTTTAATCCCCCATATGTTTTTGGACATTCAGATTGGATTTATAGAAGGAAGGTATACACTTGAAAACATGTTGCCTATTTGGGAAGGGATGTAATAGGCCAAAGACTTTAATCAAAATGTGGGGATGATCTTCCTAGAATTTGAAAAGGCTTATGACAAAATTGAGTTCTTTATATTGACTCTAGACTCCATGATGTAGGGTTTCAAGAAAAATTCTACAAAATGGTCAATGTTCTTTTTAAAGATGCTTTAGCAGTGATTGAAGTGAATGGCATCCTTATAGAGCCTATCAAGTTGGAATGTTCCATTATGTAATGGTGACATTTGGCCCCTTCCCTCTTTGTAATTACTACTAATGTTTTCCATTATATTCTAATGTATGCCTCATTAGGTCACCCAGTTAGAGGTTTATTTTTACCTAATAAGTTAGATCTCTTGAATGTGTTGTTTATGGATGATACCACCCTCTTCGTAATCTTATATAAAGTAAAATTCTAGTAGATATCTTCTAGGAATGAAGTTTAATTCTTGGATTTAGTTTCTTGAGTTGCATACTACAAGTCTTGTATTATTAGGTATCATGAAACCCCACCTAATAAGCTCGTCAATTTTAGGTGGATTTTAAAAGGGACCAAACACTTGGTCATTTATCTAGGTATCCCCTTTCTCTATCTTTTAAAGCTATGTGGGTTTGGATTTTTTTGAAGATAAATAATAACCTGTGGAAATGGAATGGACACTTGCTATCCCTATTGGGTAGAATACAAGCTTTTTCGAAATTCTTCTCTTGTTATAGTATTTATTAATCTTCCTATTAGTTGTTCAACAAGACACATTTCAATAAAATTCTTAGGAAAATCATGGAATTATTCTATTCTAATGGTAAAGGGAAAAGGAAAATTCATGTTATTGCTTGGGACATTTGTCGTAATCCTAAGGTAATTGGTGGGCTTGGCCTAAATGACTTAAGGCTTAAAGGTATTATGTTGGTTTTTAAATGGATCATCAGAGTTTTCAAGGGTGAATAACCATAGAAAATTTTGGTCCAGAATAATATTGTTAGAAGTATCCTAAGGGAAAGTAATAATGGTAGGGGTTACACATTTTAGATCTTCTTATGGGTTCCTTATTTGTTAATATGGTTGGATCTTATATCTTCTAATCTATTTGTAAGGCCTCAAAAAGTTTAAAACAAATGGTTGTGATGAAATCAATTTTTAGTGGTCTGGGGTTGAGGTGCCAGGGATATAGATCTCTGTGGTGGGACTTGAAAGTCAATAATTGCCCACTAACCTTAATTAGGGGTTGTTATGCTCTTATGTGTCATTCTAATGGCTTAAAAACTTTTAGTGACATATTTTTGTAAGGGAGTGGGCCTCTTGGGGAGAGATCAAACAAATATTCGAAATTATTTCCACCCAAAGAATAACATAAAATCTCTATGTTAAAACCCTATATAATAACAAAAGTGTTTCCATTCTGGAGGGGGATGAGATTTCTAATAAAATATCAAGTGGCTAAATGGAACTTCACTTTAGAAATTTTCTACTAAAATGTTATACCACAATCTCTCTTTCAGTAAAACCATTTTACTTAGACTTAATAGTAAATGGAATCTTTGTGATCCTTTGTTCATTTGGAAGTATAGGTTTAATATTATTTTATCTACATTTTTGGAGCCTAAAAAGTCATGTTTTAGGTGGTTGATTTTCCATAATAATCTCATAGTGGGTGATGTTTTGTCTAAGTCTAGTTTTGCCAGTTTATTTTGTACTCTATTAGTGAAAATTAAAGTATTAAACACCTATACTCTACTTATACTTTTATTGTGTGTGTTTGGAAGAATTAATTGAATGTTTTATCAATTGTTTTTTCATGTGATATAAAGAGGAAAGATGTGGCTTTTGGTTATGTGAATCAAAAAAAAAAAACTCATATCTTCATTCAAAAATTGCAAATGGTTTCTCTAATGAGATTATATGGTTTATTTGGAAGTAAATGAATTTGGATGTTTTTCAATTTAAGGGTAAGGCACTTTCTAACTTCTCAATAGAATTTATCATGAGACTTATTGTTGTGTAGGTGTATTTGTAGCTAAAGGTTCCACAAGTAGAATTTGAGAAGTTTATGAGGGTAGGATGATGAAGTTAACTTTAGATTTTCTTTTAGACATTAGAAGATTTCATAGAATGAGCCCTCCTCTAGATTGGGGAACCATGCAGGGGGATGCGGTGGATGTTAGAATGTTGAGTATGAGTGGGAGGCTATATATGAGGCCTATTTTGAATAGGCATAAAACTATGATCCTAGGTTAGTTGGATCTTCATTTTCTAAGAATGAGAGAGAAAGTAATGATGAAATCCTCACTATACCATGAGTTTTTCTTCATCACATTTAGAATGAGGAGTCAAATTCTCAGAATCTTAATAATGGTATTGTTAGCAACCCAAGTTGAAACCTTTGAAGGAGATTGTTATCTTTTGCTTCAAACCTAGACTAACATAGGATTGACCTAAAGGTTGTGGATTACTTATGGTTAGACCAAACCTCTAGATTATGGGGATAGTTTCCCTGATATATCAACTTTGAACTCTTCTCCTAAAACCTATTTGTAATGGGGTGAAAAGAGATAGAATGACAACTTAAAAGGAAAATCTATACTAGGGATGGTAATTCACCAATTCTTCAATGATCCTCTCTTAAAATTATCCTTAAGCACACTTGTGAACTAAATGGAAATAGATTATTAACTAGGATTATTAACATAATATTAAACATGAGTATTTTGTATGGAGGCTAGATAAAAGTTTAAAAACTTGAAGGTAAAAGAATGGAGGTATATATTAGACACTAGAAACTAACTCACTCTTCAACACAACTTATACCTTTTAACATTTCATATGACCTATAGAGGATGGCAAGATAGAATCATATGAAGGAGAGGACCTACAAAGGAATATGAATCTCATACTATTTTTATAGTCAAAAATCAAACACACACTAATACCATTGATTAAGTTTGCAACAATCTTTTCTTAATCAAACACACACTAATACCAATACAAAAGTCTACAATAATATTTTCTTATTAATTCAAGGTGAAAGATATAATTTCATTAGAGTTTTGTTATACCCATCTTGAGGGATACAAATCAAAGTTTTAAGTCTTGAATATATAGTAGAATGGGAATGGAGAGGGAGAGAAAAGATCCCCCAAATCTAGGAAATATGACCTTTATTAAGTCCTTTTCAAACTCCAACATAACATTCTTTGATTTTTCTCTTTTCATCCTTCTCAAAAGTGGTGTAGGGGTTAAGGTGAGACAAGATTTGAATATTTTAAGGAGTTTTGAAGAGGTCAACATACCTAATTGGTGGAGTTTGACCATTAACAATGCCTAAATCCTTACTCAAGAACCCTATATTCTTGGTTGAATACCTACTTTGATTATAAAATGTCCTTTCCTTAAAATTAAGTCTTAAATTCACAATCAAGTATTCATTTTAATTATTCCTCTCCTTCATTTATGATGTCTCTTCAAAGCTTTGAGGTTGTTAGGAATCTTTGTGCACCTTTGAATTTATCTTTCTTGACTAAGCAATGGAAGGAAAAGGTCTTTTCCAAGTTTTTTAGGACTCTTTCAAGAATTTGAAAACTTCATACAATAAAACTCTGACCTATTAATACTATTAATGTGGCTTGGACACAAGGATAAACCTCATTAAAGTATTTTTAAATGTTTTTATGCACCAACTTGTGTTTTGCTCACTTGACGCTTCCTTGTGCAAAAGAAGCTTAGGAGAGAGAAATTGAGTTTTTACATTGTATCAAGAAAAATTACATGATGGATGGATTATAATCATGACATAAGACCTAAAACAATGCATTTTGAGCCATCAAGTAGTCCAAAATACATCATTTTGCTTGCTTTAGCACCCCTTCCTTGTAGCCCTAAAAACCTGAAAAGATCCTTGTATTGAATATTGTACAAACCAAATTGAAAAAATGGGAATATTTGTGAGTACCATCTATCACCTTACATCTCCACACAAAATTTATTGATCATAATCCAATTGGAATTACTCCTTTTTCACCTCCAATTAGCCCTAATTAGGCTTCCTAGGCTTAGAAAGAGAAATATTGATCTAAAAATATCCCACACATATGAAACACCAGAAAGTATGTGATTAAATTTACATAAGATAATAAAAATTTCCATACTAAATTTGGGGTCCTGAGACCCTGTGGAAGTATGCAAACCAAGAAACCACCTTACTTTCTAGGCTTATTTTGAACCTATTTGGGACTACCTTGGAAAATGAGCTTGTTTTAGCCACTTAAATAATATTGAATTAAATTTTTTTAGCTTTAATAGTTATTAAAAATCCCAAATGACCTCATCCCATGATTGGTAAGTTATCCCCTTCTCAAAACACCTAAAAAACTAAAAATCATGAAAAATAGGGTTTTTGAGAAATCTGTATAGGTCACATCAGCATAAAAACACATTTTGAGAACCTCCTTGGAGTTTTAAACAACATACAAGAGGTTTAAGGAGAAAAATATGTCATTAGATATGAATTTGAGGTCTTTCTATGCAAACTGGTCATAACTAAGGTTTTAAGAGGACTTAAGACCTGTTTGGGGTCTTAATGATTATACATAAATATGGGACATTAAACTAACCTCCTTCCACTTGTAAAAAAATATTGATAAACCCCTCAAAATATCCTAAATTTCTTAACTCCCCATGTGAAGTTTGAGAGACGGTATGAGCATTTAAAGTTGTTGTTAAGGTGGCTTGCTTAGCATTCTTAAGGTGCAAGAGAGGTCTAACCTAAATTTTGGGTCTCAAGACTCATTATTACTAATTTGATGAGTTAAAAAACTATTATATAATCCCCTCAAATTATTATACATTTTATATAAATTCTCATTACCCCTTTATATGCAATTGGTACACTAATCAATGTACTTGGGGTTTAAGTCTTGTTACCTTCTTGATATCCCCCAAGGGAATTTGGATGAAAAATGACATTTTATTCCACTTGAGAATGAATTTATACATATTTTATGACTTTTTAATACCCTCAAGATACATTAATGAGTTTTTATAACTTGTTTCATGCCCTTATATCTCAAGTGGATCTTTAGGTCTCATGGTTGACCTTGCCCAAGGATTGGGCAAGGTCTGAGACAAAAAAATGGATATGTCCACTACTTGTATAACATTGGTGTGACCACAAAAAATTAAATATACTCATTACCACAAACTATACCAAATTTCAATGATTGATCATGTATTTATAGGCCACAACAAATCATTTTCCTTTATGACTGGACTAGGTTGACTGATTTTTTTTTCTTTAGATCTATGATTGAGTTTTGCCTTTGTCACACTTATGTTGGGTTATGAGATTAAGAATTAGGTTTTTATGATTTTTTAAAAACTTCACACAATATTATTAATCTTCGAATTCTATTCACAATCCTTGCAACCTATCAAAGCACTATACCTTCATATTTTTTTCTAGTTCATACTTACACAAACACTGGCTGTAAGTGACAATTGGGAGTAATGAAGATTGTCATGGAACTCCTAAGTAATTTTACACCCTTTGATTGTTTAAATAAAATCTTATGATATTTTACCTTCATCACATTAACTTGTTGAAACCATTTGGTCTCTTCATTTAGGCTTCTTACATAGTCAACAAGACTATATACTAGGCCTAGTTGTGTATGACACATTTTTTATTATTCAAATGAATTTTAAACTTGTAATTCTTATAAATATCCATATTTTTGTTCTTAAATATACTTAAATTTATAAATTGGTTTATAACATACATATTCAAATCTTCACTCTACCTCAGGTTTGCTTATTAATCTCACTTGGTTGTAGATGGCCATTTTTGCACTCTTGGTTGGGTGAGAGGTTGTTTTCCTCTATATAGGCATCCTTGATATTTTAAAAGTTACTCTTAATTTTTTATGATACTAATTATATCTAATTTTTCCACCATTAATTCTTACCTAAGGTCAAATATTTTTTTTTCATTCAACCATTCAACTATTAAGAAACCTCAACCCTATTTTACAGACCGAGACACTCCAAATATGGCACATGAGGTGAATGACTTGGGAAGGGTTAATGATGTACATATATAATTTTAAACTTGATTTATGATACCTAACAAGTATTATTATAATAAATAATTTTATCTTCAAGAGACTCCTCAACCACACTTTAACCTTTCTTCTTAATGCCCGTTGTAGGTGGTCATCAAAGCCCTGTACAGACTAAGAAGAGATGGGGAACTAGTATCAGGACATAAAATGCACCTAATACCCTCATTAACCATTTATTTTTCATACTTATCTTGGAGATATACTAGTAATACCATTAGGTTTATTGGGTGGAGTGGAAACAAGAACCTCATGTTACCTTAAACTTTATGAAATTGACTTAAAGACCGCTAATAAAGGAAATGTGACTATTATTTTAACCTAAAAACTTTCCCATTATGTTGAGTTCCATAATTTAAAGATGTGATTGGTTCAAAATCCAATTTTATATTGATTATTTAGGGTTTTCTCATGTTTTAATCTTGATACATCCTTATTCTACTGACCTAAGGCATGTTTACTTCATTAACCACCTATAGGTGACTATTATAATCATCTTGGATGTATGTAGGGATTTTTAGATCTTTCCCTTGTAATTAATAGAATCTAAATGATCTTGAACTAGTTTAATGATCTCAACTGGGTTAAAGCACCCTTCAAACCTCTTAGTCTCTTTATTCAGGTTTGAAACAACTTTTCACTACCCCTGAAGCCTATAGGTGATTATTTTGGGGTCACTTGAATGTGTAGCTTGAGAAGGCATTTTATCAATTCATACTCATGAATATTGATTATAGGGAATATTAAAACTATAATTATAAATGGAATAAAGGACATGGAAGATATTCTTGAGATGATGAAGTCATTTGGGTTCCAACCTCTAACATGACTGTAGGTGCTAATTGACTATATATTCATTACAGGCCTAAGTGAGTTTGATCACTTACATTGATTTTTAGCTCAATGGTATAGGTTTGGACATTGAATTCATTTTCATAGACTCTCAATATCTAAATAACCATGTACACCTATTTACCAATCACTAGGCCACTTCAACCTTGTCCATTCACTTGTAAAGACTATGTAGGCAATGGTTCATACACTAGGCTTTATGTATGGGAGGTTGGGAGCCTTAAGTTGCTCATGATTTATTGTATTATTCAATGGATTTGATAAGAATTATATGATTTTAAATTTACAAATTCATATTTTTAAGACACTCTTATCACAAATTTGAATTCATGAATGCATGTTAATAGGCTTGAAGGCCTGTCGGTGCTTGAAGCATTTGTAAAGCTTTTTGTTTGAAAATTCATATGGAATATCACAATAATTATCCAAGATCTTAATGGATCAATAATGTTTCATTTATTTTAATATGTGTTCACATTACCTTTCAAACCTAATATGATGCTCAGGCCTAAAGAAGGTCATTCACATGCCATACAAGCTCTCCAAAGAGCAAAACACTTTTATAAATATGAAAAATAACCACATATAAAAAAAATAAAACAATAATCCATAAAAAAAATAGTTATTACATTAATTATTAGGTATTTTAAACCTATAATAATCAAAACCATGAAGATAAAATAGATACTTGTAGTAGAACCCACTAAAATAGCTTATGTACTAAGACATTCTTCCTCCAAGATAAAGTACTTCATGGTGATGAGTTGACTGATGAAACCACCATTAAAATGAGATAAAATAACTCTAAAAATAACCCTCAAATTCATTCCCTTCCATCAATTTTTTAGCTTTAGAAACAAGTGCAAGAACATACCCCTCTCTGATGAATATGCCATAGTGACCTATTATCACTCTTGGAAATTGTTAATAAATAATATGGCATAATTAGAAAAATAAATGCCATTGATTTCAAGATTACTAGGATCCATAACAATGTCCAGAGTTTGAAATCCTAACTCTCTCTCTTCTATCCATATTGAGTACTTGAAAACTACCCTTATAGAGCTGCCAAAGAGGTCGATATGAGAGATAAATTGGTTTTATTAATTTTAAGACTTGAAAAATTTTTATGGACAAATAAGGTCTTTAATATTCTTGATAATTTATTTCACCTTAAGAACTATATGGATAGCCTCAAAATAGGCCTTTTGGGTAATAAAACTGCTAAAATCACTTGAGAAGTCTAATGAAACTTATATAAAATGTATCCAATGGATATTTTCATGCATCAATAAGTAAATAATGTCATAAAATTAAAAGTTTCAAGTGTTAGGGGTGATAATTTGACCTGTGAGGTCAAAATTTACAACATTTTGGTGACTCATAGGGGTTGACTAGCCTATTGATCAAGAGAACTCACTCATATTCATTACAATGATGACTCATACATGGTAGTAAAAATTTATGACCATAATTGGAATGAAAAATAATAATATGACTCAAATATAAATAGCCAAAGAAACAACACTTAAACCTAAAAAAACACACCTAACCTAAGGAAAATAACAAGACAAGACAAGAAAATAATAAGGCACTAGAATATACTTGTGTTGACCACTTATTAAAACAAGAAAAAAACACTATAAACAACTAATTTGAGATTAATTTATTTCCTCTAGGATCAAATGGAAAAATTATTTGTTCATTATAACACGATGAGGTCTGATTTATATGTCTTGATTTGAGTCCATGTAGACATTGATCATTGTATAAGAGTTCTTACTTACAGCTGGGGGCATTGGCATGCTCATAGATTCTTGGGAAAGTAGTGGGACCTTCTAGCTCCATACCCAAGTGCATGGGTTATCTAGATGAGTGAATCACCCAATCATACTCATTCCATACTTTCCTTCCTTGCATCAACAATGCCAATTCTACCTCAATTATGAGCTATTGATGATTTGTCATGCTCTCATGTAGTGATTACTTTGATAAATCAACTGATAGGATCTGATTAGTGTCTTCATTATGTTCATGATACTCAAATTGATCAACAACTACAGTGTTCTTTTTTAGACATTAATCAAGCTTTACATGGGGTATAGGTAGACTACCAAATCTTGAACAAAAATCCTCCAAGTATTCCCAAATGTCCATCTCTTCATGATCAGTTGGAAAGACATGGAACAAATTCTCATTCTTACCATTTACTTGTGAATCATTATGTTGATCAATCATCTCTGAATCTCTCATAGAGTTATAACAAGTCCCTTTATCTATTGCAACTTGGTCATATTCCTCTTCAATGGAGAATGGGATCTCTTCAATCCTTTCAATCTCTAGCTCATCTTGGTGGCCAATAATTTGTCCTTCATCTTCAATGAAACTAGAATCTTCTTGAACACATACCTTTGCTTGGATGTTTGAAGACTTTAGAAGGCTACCTCTTTGCCTTATATATGTTTCATTTTCCCTTTCTTCAATAATGTCATGACAAAGAGTGGTTGTCATGTCCTTGAGGAACTCTTGGGAACCATCTTCTTCTTGTCCCATTGAAGTGTCTTCTTCTTGTGGCTTACCTTGCATCCAAACAACCTATTACATATCATCTTCTTTTATATTGTGAAATATTGATTCATACGTATCCTTGGCAATGGGTTTCCCAATGGTTTTTTTTCTTATTTTTCACTCAAATGACTCTCATCATCTATTACTTCAATTATTTCTTCTTCATTTGTATCATAAAGAACATGTTCCTTCTTAAGGAATGGCATGGTGGATCCTTGAAAAATCTCAATAAGTTGAGTCAAATCCAAGGGTATTGTAGATGCTTTATCATGATCATTGAGTTGCCTACCTTTAATAACCATCACTTCCTCTTTATGTTGTACATTGTTTTGAATAAACCTCCATAAGGGGAAGGTCTTGGATTCTTAAGGAGGGAGGGGTAAGAGCTGATTATTTTCCAACTTCTCTTCCACTTTAACATCTTGGCTTATACTTGACTAGTCTCCTCTTCCCCTTGACTATTGCATTTGTTTCCAAGTTAGAAATTTAAATGTAGAGGTTTCCTTCACATGTGCTACAACTCAGGGAAGGAATGAAGGTATCTTCAGTTGAGATTGTGTTGCTCCTATAGCTACTATTGATTAATGGATATGCTTGTCTATAAGTGAAATCTATTTAGCAATGTGAGCCTCAAAGTCAAGCACTATCTAATTAGAGGTCTCTACAATATGATCAGAAGGTGAATGACCTTGAAAAGTCTATTCTAAATCATGGAACTCAACCTTTTCAAAATACACTTCTCCCACCTTTTGAGCTCTTTCTTGGACATGCCTCCAAGTAGGAAAAGTTGGCAAGGCTTGTGAATAACTTTGAGGTATGTGACACACATTTGTATGAGACTTTTGAGGGGGAAAATGTAATTCAATAGAGGACTAATGTGGAATGAAAGAGGGGACATACTACTGATAATGGTGAACTTATTGCCCCTCATATACTACTAATTTCTCCTCAATCTTTGAAACTAAACCCTCTATATCTAACATGTCATTGTGGATCTTTGAATAACCTTGTCTCATGAAAAATGCTCACTCTTATTTAGCTTGTTATAATGAATTTCTCATGTTCTCAATCTCATGCCTAGGGATTTCTTGGCCATACCTTCTCAATGTGTCAATGCTCACCATGTGTCTTTCATATCCCTATAAGGTCCTTTTAATGATTGGTATAGATTGTTTTGGGACATGGTTGGGTTGAATAGGAACATCATGAGGTTGTAATAACTGATTAGATTTATAAGTATGCTACCAAAGATGTGAATGAGGCTCATAAAGAGAATTAGAATGGAGTCTTTAGTATTGAATAGGATCATAGGCCTGATGAGGGCTCTCATATTATTGACAATGGTGAATGTAGGGATGGTAGGTTTCATAATGGGACTGATAGGGATCATAATGGAATTGAAATAGATCATAAGGTTATTGATAAGGAAGTGAATGAAGGAAATCCACCCCATATGCAGCCATAGCTCATCACAATGCACATGAATAATAATTAACTATGAATAAGAACTAATCTTACCCTTGAGATGATGACTTATACATACAAACCTGGCATGTGAGTTCTTGAAACTACTTGTGATGGCCAAGATGCTGATTTAAATGATCCAATGCTTGAATTTGGTCCCATTGAGCATGCTAGAATTGTTATAAACCCAAGTTTCACCCTTTGAAGCAGATTTTTCACTTTTGATTAAAACCTAGAATAACATGGGATTGGCCTAAAGGGTGTGGGTTACCTATGGTCAGACCAAACCTCTAGCTTATGGGGATAACTTCCTTGATATATCAACTTTGAACTCTTCTTCTAAAACCTATTTGTATTGGGGTCACAAGAGATAGAATGCCAACTTAAAAGGAAAATTTATACTAGGGATGGTGATGCACAAATTATTCAATGATCCTCTCTTAACATTGTCCTTAAACACACTTGTGTACCAAATGGAAATAGATTATTAGATAGGCTTCTTAACATAGGCCTAAACATGACTATTTCATATGGAGGTTAGATAAAAGGTCTGTAACTTGAAGGTAAAAGAATGGAGGTCTATATAAGACACTATAAACTAGCTCACTCTTCAACACAACTTATACCTTTTAACACTTCATATAAAATGTAGAGGATGAAAACATAGAATTAAGTAAGGAGAGGACTTGCAAAGGAAGATAAATATCATACTTTTATGCAAGTTAACAATCAAACACACAATAATACCAATGAAGAAGTCTCCAAAAATATTTTCTTATTAATTCAAGGTGAAAGATACAATTTTAGAAGATTTTTATTATACCTAGCCTGAGGGATACAAATTGAGGCCTTAAAGCCTGAATATATAGTAGAATGGGAATGGAGAGAGAGAGAGAAGAACACCCAAAACTAGGAAATATAACTTTTACTAAGTCCTTTTCAAACTCTAACGTATCATTCTTTAACTAATATATTTTTCTCCTTGTTAAAATTGGTATAGGGGTTGAGGCGAGATATGTTTTGAAGAGTTGAATGAGTTTTAAAGAGGTCATCATCCCTGATTGGTGGAGTTTGACCAATATTAATGCTTAAATCCTTACTCAAGAACCCTCTATTCTTGGTTGAACGCCTCCCTTGACTAAAAAATGTCCTTTCCTTGAAATTAGGTCTTAAATTCACATTAAATTCATTTTAATTATTCCTCTCCTTCATTGATGAGGTCTCTCCAATTATTTGAGGTTTTTAGGACTCTTTGTGCACCTTTGACTTTGTCTTTCTTGATTAGGCATTGGAAGGAAAAGGTATTTTCAAAGTTGTTTATGACTCTTTCAAGCATTTAAAAACTTTATAAAATCAACCTATAACCTATTCATAATCTTAAGGTGGCACTGACACAAGGATAAACCTCAATAAAGTTTTTTGGAATGTTTTTATGTACCAACTTAGTGTTTTGTTCACTTGACTCTTGTGTAAAAGAAGCTTTGAAGAGAGAAATTGAGTTTTTGCATTAGATAAATAAAAATTCCACCATGTATGGTTTCTTATCATGACAGTAGACCTGAAACAAGGAATTTTCAGCCATCCAGTAGTCCAAAAGACATCATTTTGCTTGCTTTAGCAACCCTTCCTTGTAGCCCTAAAAACCTAAAAATATACTTGTATAGAATATTATATGGTAAAAATTGAAAACATGGGAAAATTTTAGTACCATATATAATCTTACATATCCATACAAAATTTCATGATTAGAGTCCAAGTGGAAGTACTCATTTTTCTCCATTTTCTCCTCTAATTAGGCCTAATTAGGCCTCCTAAGCCTAGAAAGAGAAATATTGATCCAAAAATATTCCACATGTTTTAAACCACCCAAAATCATGTGATTGACTTTACCTAGGATAATACCATTTTTCATACTAAAATTAGGGTCCTGATACCCTATGTAAGTATGTAAACCAAGAAACCACCTTGTTTCTTAGGCTTATTTTAAGTTTGTTTTGGACTACCTTGGATAAAAAGCCTAGTTTTTCCACTTATATAATTTAAAATTATTATTATTTTTTTATATTTAATAGTTATCAAAATTAACAAATTAACTCCTCCCATGATTAGGAATTTATTCCCTTCTCAGAATACCTAAAAAAACACTAAAAATCATTAAAAATAGGGTTTTTAGAGAAATCTATACAGGTGACATAAACATAAAAACACATTTTTATAACATATTTATAGTCATAAAATACATAAAATATGTTTAAGTATCAAAATATTTCATTATATATGCATTTGAGGTCTTTCTCTACAAACTAGTCACAATTGGGGTTTTAGGAGGGTTTAAGAGCTATTTTGGGTCTTAACAATTGTTCATAAATATGGGACATCAAACTAACCTCCTTCAAATTGGACAAAATTATTGATAAACCCCTTCATATATACTAAATTTATCATCTCCCCATGTGAATTGTAAAATATGGTACGAGCATTTGAAGTTGTTCCTAGGGTGGCATGTTTAGCATTCTTGAGGTTCAAGAGAGGTCTAACCTAAATTTTGGGTCTCAAGACTAATTATTACTGATTGGATTAATTAAAAAAAAATTATATAAACTCCCCAAATTATTATATATGCTCTTTAATTTCTCATTACCCCTCTATATGCAATTATTACACTGATTAGGGTACTTAGGGTTTAAGCCTTATTACCTTCTTGATAGCCCTCAAGGGCATTTCAATAATAAATGACATTTATTTCCACATATGAATGAATTTATACCTATTTTATGAATTTTTAATACCATTGGGATCCATTCATGAGGTATAATAACTTGTTTCATGCCCTTAGAGCTCAAGTGGATCTCTAGGTCTTATGGTTGCCCTTGCCCAAGGAGTGGGTAAAGTCTGAGACAAAATAATGGATATGTCCAATACTATTATAACCTTTGAGATATCATGGTCACTTCAATATACTCATGAACACAAATTTTACCAAATTCCAATGATTTATCATGTTTTTAGAGGCTTCAACACATCATTTTCCTTCATGATTAGACTAGGTTGCTTGAATTTCTTATTTCATTAGATCTATGATTGAGTTTTGCCTTTTTCAAACTTATGTTGGGGTATAATAATGATAATAAGGTTTTTATTATGTTTTTATAGCCTTAAAAAATGATTCCTACCCTTAAAATTCTCTTAACAATCCTTACAACCTAGTTCACACTTACACACACACACACACACACACACACACACACACACACACACACACACACACACACACACACACACACACACACACACACACACACACACACACACACACACACACACACACACACAGGTTGTAGGTAATAGTTGGGAGAAATGAATAT
The DNA here is from genome assembly GCA_037957365.1 of Torreya grandis. Taxonomy (NCBI): domain Eukaryota; kingdom Viridiplantae; phylum Streptophyta; class Pinopsida; order Cupressales; family Taxaceae; genus Torreya; species Torreya grandis. Next base: position 1,530,129 of record JARHVA010000279.1, read on the forward strand.
TTTCATAGAAATCCTGAGTATTTTTACACACTTGGAGTGTTAAAATAAAATATTATTATCTTTTACCTTTATCAAATTAACTTCTTACAACCATTTGGTCTCTTCATTTAGGCTTCTTACATAGTCAACAAGACTAAATACTAGGCCTAGTTGTGTATGATAATTTTTTTCTTATTCAAATGAGTTTGAAACTTTTCATTTTTATAAATAGCCTTATTTTGGATATTAAATATACTTAAATTTAAAAATTTGTTTATAACATATTCAAACACATTTTCAACTCTTCACTCTACCTCAAACCCTTGACTCCACCTCAAGGTTGCTTACTAATCTAACTTGGCTATAGATGGCCATTTTGCACTCTTGATTGGGTGAGAGGTTTGTTTTCCTATATATAGGCATCCTTAATATTTAAAAATTACTCTTAATTTTATATTATCCTCATGATCTCTACTCTATCCACCATTCTTTCTTGTCTGAGGTTAAATCCTTTTTTTTCATTCAACTATTAATAAACCTCAACCTTGTTGTATAGACTAAGACAATCCAAATATGGCACATGAGGTGAATGCCTTGGGAAGTGTTCATTATGTCCATGTATAATTTGAAACTTGATTTAATATACATTACAATTCTTATTCCACTCACTAATTATATCTTCAAGAGACTCCTCAGCCACACTTTAACCTTTCTTCTTAATGCCTATTGTAGGTGGTCATTAGACCCTGTATGAATTGAGAAGAGATGGGGAACTAGTCTCAAGACAAAAAATTTAATTAATACCATAATTAACCCTTTATTATTCACACATATCTTGGAGAGACATCAGTTCTACCATTAGGTTAATTGGATGGAGTGGAAACAAGCAACTCATGTTACCTTAAACTTTATGAAATTACCTTAAAGACTAATAATAAGGGAAACCTGACTATTATTTTGAGTAGAAAAATTTCCCCTTATGTTGAGTTTCATAATTTAAAGATGTGAGTGGTTTCCAATCTACTTATACATTGATTCTTCAGTGTGTTCTCATGTTTTAAGCTTGATACATCCTAATTCTATTAACCTAAGACCTGTTTGCTCCATTAACCACCTATAAGTGACTGTTAGAATCATCTTGGCTATATGTAGTTTTTTTAAGGTCTTGCCATTTTCATTACTAGCATCCAAATTATCTTTAACTAGGTTCATGATCTCAATTGAGTTCATTCACCCTTGAAACCTCTCAGTATCTTTATTTAGGTTTAAAACAACTTTTCACTACCCTTGAAGCATGTAGGTGACTGTTTTGGGGTCACTTGACTATGTAGCTTGAGTAGTCCTTTTATAAATTCATAATAATGAATATTTATTAGAGGGTATGTTAAAATTATAATTATAAATGGAATTTAGGTCATGGAATATATTCTTGAGCTAATGAAGTCACTTGGATTTCAACCTCTAACGTGATTATAAGTGCTAATTGACTGTATATTTATTGCAAGTCTAAGTGAGTTTGAGCTCTTGCATTTATATTTGGATCAATGGTGTAGGTTTTTACATTGTATTTATTCTCCTATAATATCATGAGATAAATAACCATGTATACCTCTTTACCAAGCACTAGGCCACTTCAAGCTTGTTCATTCACTTGTATGGACTATGTAGGAAATGGTTCATACACCAAGTTTTGTGCACGGGAGGTTGGGAGCCTTAATTTGCTCATAATTTATTTTATTATTCAATGGAGTTGATAATAATTATATGAGTATAAATGTAAAACTCCATGTTTTCAAGACACTTTTATCACATATTTTAATTCATTAATGCATGTTAATAGGCTTACAGGCATGTGGGTGCTTGAAGTATTTGTAAAGCCTTTTATTTGAAGATGCATTTGGAATATCATCATAATTATCCAAGATTATAATGGATAAATATTATTTCATTCATTTCAATATGTATTATCATTTCCATTCAAACCTAATATGATGCTCAGGAATGGAGGTCATTCACATGCCATACAAGCTCTCTAAAGAGCAAAACACTTTGAAAAATATGAACACGAACCACATATCAAAAAATTATCCCATGAATACATGAAACCAATATTTATTCCTTTATTTATGAGGTATTATAAACCTTTGAGAATCATTACCATGAAGATAAAATAGAGACTTGTAGTAGAACCCACTAAAATAGCTTATGTACCAAGACATTCTTCCTCCAAGTGAAATTAATTCATAGAGATGATTTGAATAATTAAATGACCATTAAAATGAGATAAAATACCTATAAAAACCACCCTCAAAATAATTCCATTTCATATAATTATTATCTTGATGAATAGGTGCAATAACAGACCCCTCTCAAATGAATAGGCCATAGTGACCTATTGTCACTCTTAGTGATTTTTCATAAATAATAGTCCATAATTATGAAAAATAGTAACACTAATTTCAATATTAATATGACTCCTAAAAATGGACAAATTTTCAACTCTTAACTCTCTCTCTCCTCTATCTATACTGAGAACTTGAAAACTACCCTTCTAGAGCTGCCAAGAATGTCAATATGAGAGTTAACTAGTTTTTTTCATTTTAAGAATTCAAAACTATTTAAAATCAATTGTTTGACCTTTTCATGGAAAAATAAGTTATTTAATATGCTTTATTCTCAACTTTACCTAAAGAACTATACAAATAGCTTCAAAACATGCCTTTTAGGAAATAAAATTGGTATAATCACTTGATAAGTCTGATGAAACTGATGTAAAATGTATCCAATGGATATTTTCATGCATTAATACATACATAATGTCCTAAAAATAAAATTTTAATGTGGTATGGGTGATAATTGTACCTGTGAGGTCAAAATTGTCAACAAGTATTTCATGTGCTGATAGTTCACAATCTTTTGAACTTGATGGTGACATTCTTGCTGATGGTTATGGGGGTTGGTTAAAAAATGGAGTGGATAAATGAATTGAAACTAACTTAAATAATATTATGGGTTTGATTCAAATATTCATTGATAATGGTAACAATATTGATAGGGATGGGTTGTGGAACCAAATTCAATCTCTAAACCTCAATAGCCTAATATCTAACTTTGTTGGTGAGTAAAAAGGACTTGTTGGTATAGGTAAGGGACCTACGAGTTTAGATAATGAACCTAGTGACTGTGATAGGTTATTGCACTCAAATATGGGTAAATTAATCCAATAAAATTATAATGAGTTCGTATGTAAGCTCCAAAATTTCATTAAAAAGGTGGTGTTATTGAAAGAGATACATTGGTGGGGTTTGTTCAAAACTCTAGTATGAAAAGGTTTCTTACATAGCTTGAATAATTTATCCCCTTTGATAATCAATTGGATTCATCTTCTAAGTATTCAAGACTTGAGCATATTGAGACTAATCATAAGGGTCATGTTGATAGTGTGGGTTATGTGAATTATATTTCTAATGGTTGATGTTGTTGTGTCACTTGAGAATGTGTTTTTATCTTCTATTTTTTTGTCCTTTTATTTCTTGTACCACTTTTTTAGTGGTTTTTATGTTGTAATAATATTCTACTTGGTTGGTAATGTGATTTGTATTTTGACCTTGTTGGCTAGATACTTAGTCATTTCATCTTCAAACATATAATCTTTTGTAAATATTCTTACAATACTAAAAAAATTAATTGTGTGAATTATATATGCACAAATATGTTATTTCGTATGACCAAGAATGGAATCCAAACTTGTATTTGGGTGATGTATTTTTGAGATATTTTTCTTCTTATCTTTCTAATGATAAAATAAGAGGCGAGGAATTATGTGAATATCATGAGAAAGAGAAAGAAACCACATTAATGATTAGAGGGGGGGATATTAGCCTAGATGTGATAGAAGCATATTGGATTACATTAATGAATAAAAGTGAGGTAGCTACAAGAATGATAATGGAACAAATAGAGGCCTAGAATCAATATTTGTCCTTAATTATAGAAATAATTCAATAAACCTACAACGCTTTTTTTTTTAGATGGAATAAGCTTACACCTAAATTTAAAATAAAGGATCCATTCTCAAGGTATAATTTAATGGTAGCTCTCAAAAGAGTCACCAAATATATTGATGTGGAAATAAAGTATAGATTGAGTTGGCTTTCTATAGCATATCAAATTCCTATTGTTTGGTTTCCCATTCTTGAATGGAAGGTAATAGAGTAATTTAATCAAAGAAATGAAGATAGGAAATGGAAGAGGATATATATTTTTTGGGTTTTATAAAAAAATAGGGGATATGTACAACATACTAATTTAAATTTTGAGTATTTTGATCTCATGTGTAGAGGTTTATATTACTCAAGGACAAGCAACAAGTTTAGTTGGGAGGTGCGATGAGTTGAGTAATCATGTATAAAACTAATCCTCTTTTTCTAATGCCCTCATGTCATTCCTAAGTATATAAAGTTGCCTTTTGTATCCCTTTCCTATCAAATAATACTAATAAATACTATGGGCACATCTTTGTGTTCAAAACCATTATTTTCTTAATGAATATTATATCATGTGATTTTATTATTGTTTTGGTTTTAATACCCATTGAAATATGTTCTTCAGTCACATAGGCCATTCTTGGCCTCCTATGGACATTAATATCTAAATTAAATTAAATACTCATTCAAAACATTCATGAACAAAGACATCATGATTTTTAGGAATCAATACCTAGCTTGTAATAACTAAGTGGTCATTCAAAGAGAATTTAGAGAATGGTAAATTAATATCTAAGGTAATGATGGCATTATTTTCTAAAATAATCATGTTTTTCCTTAAGACACTCTTATTAATGTAATCATGTACATTTTGTCACATCATACTTATTTATCATAATTTTGATCCCATCTAATTATTGTCTCCATCCTCCACAAGTGCCACAAATGATTCATCACTTGAGGAAAATTTAACTATCAATTTATGGCTATGAATTCCATGGAATGTTTCATGATGGAAATTTTAGTGTTACCAGTGTGGATAATGTCATGATAAGACACTACAGTCACCCAAGCATGTAATCAAGGAAAACTAATAATTGTTGGTAGTAAATTAAGGGGAAGATTATGATAAACAAACAAGTAATAAATTATGCAAAGAATATAATAATAATAAAGGATAATAACATAAAAATGATGTAGAGCATTATCATGTCTTGCATCTTGAACATATATATCAAGCACCTTAATTCCTAAAATCAACTACAAACTACCATCTGGCCACCTCATAAATTAGGCATTTTAATTTTACAAGAGATATTACCATCATGATTTTGAACCCCCTCATAGGGGCTATACATATTCATTTATCATATGGACAAGGAAAGGGAAGCACCAAGAAATGATGTAAAACTTGTGTGGGGAGTTAGATGAAGAGAAAGAATTTGATCAAGAATTTATTCAAAAATATACTTACCTTTATGATGAAGAAGGTAATGGAGAAGTAAAGGGTGAAGATGAAGCCAAAATTGAAGGAAAATTGGAAGTTGAACCTAAAAGTGAAGGATAAAGAGAAGATAGAGAACCTAGAAATGAGGAAAAGTGAAGGAGAATGGTATAAAAACTCACCTAAAATATAAAGTAGTGAACAAAGGATGGAGAGTGAATCAAACTAAGTAGAAAGGGATGCTAAAAAATATGATGGAAGAGAAGCAATAAGTATGAAATACATAGTTAGTCTAAGCATATCTGAATGGTCTGGAGAGCATAAGGGTCTAGAAGATGGGGATGAAAAAGTTGAATAATTTAGGTAACCAAGTGAGAAAGGTGATGATAACAATGTTCTACACTTAACAACAAATATGCATGTTGTATTTGGTGATTTTGATTAGGAAGATCCATATGTTATATAGAATATCCCATTAATTTGATCAGAAGCAAATTAGGAAGACAATAGGTCTACCATTAGATTTGGAGATTCCATTATACGCACCACCAAGTCACCCAAACAAGATGAATATTATGATAATGTCAAACATCATGGAAAATTATTCCAAAGTCATTTTATCCAAAGACATTTCTTGAAGAGTAAGCCTTCAAAACAAATGAATTTGGAGATAAGAAATGTATAAATTATATTGTAAGATAATGTAGTTCAATGGAGGGAGATTCAAAATTGTAATGGCATCATATCTTGTTAAATCAATGATTACTTTGTGAAGTGTTTTAATGGCCACTTATATTTACTTACAAGAAAATAGATGTTTGGAATATTTGTTTAAGATGCAAAACATGATAATGATATACATAAAAAATAAAAAAGTAGAGGAGAAGATGGAAAAACATAGATTAGAAGAGAGGAGAGAATGAGATAATGGGGTTTACAAAGTGAAATTATAAAGGTGTAATCAAGTGGAGTTGCCATGAAAAATGAAGAGGAAAGATTGAAAGGAAAAGATAAATAATTAAAATCCAAAGATAATACAAAATTTATAGTTAGTGTTGACAACACTAAAACCTACAATAAGAATGGAAGCAGTATGAGAAATCAAATATAAAATGGATGCAAGAATCACATAATACACACACAAACATGGTAGAACAAAAAAATGCATAAATAAGATCATGTGAGTCCATGATAAAGGTGTTAGATGAAATATTAAAGGAATAAGCTTTGGAAGAGGAAAGCCAAATAGGATCCTTACCAAGTATAAGAAGACTAAGTTAGATAATAGGATAAAAAAGAGAATAATAAGAGTAATATTAAGAGTTTAGTTAAGAGTAATAGACAATAATGGGAGAGAAGGAGCATCAATAAAATTATTATTGGCAAGAATATGGTGGTCTAATATTTGGAAGACACACACCTTCATGTGTGGTAATGTGACATTTGTCAAAGAGTGGGAAAGCCAAACTCTACGAATGATTATTAAGTAAAAAATGTAACCATTGGAAGCTCATGATCACATTGTAACATCAGACAACCACACATATTGTTGAGTTGTAGAGCTAAAAGCTTTACCAGATGAGCAAATGTAGAGGTTGTTGGAGTCACACAGTCGTTGACATTGGTCAGGAGTTGACTAGAAGCTACTGACATCGGTTATGGATTGGCTGACATCAGTCATATGCAGACAGACAGGGACTAACGTCGATCACCTGTGCATTCTAGAAGTCTATTTTTGAGGAAGAACAGATTGTTTGCATGAAAAGAGTAACTGTTAGTATTGAGTCTGCATTTCTATTTTTCGTAGGACTGATTTGAACCTTTGATTAAGAGGTGTATCTAATGGTGGAGAATGCATAGCTCATGAATCCTAGTATTATATAATAGGGTTAGATCTTCATAGCCTGTAGACATGATAAAAAAGGTAGATAATTCAAGGATTGAATTGGTTGTAATTGAGAGAGAGAACTCTTGAGGGAAAGAGATCTGTACATCTGAGAGGTGTGGAAGAAAGAGAGATTTCTTCAATTGTATTTCCTTCTAGAAGAGATTAATACAAGTTTTTGTTGTTTTTTGTATCTCTTATTCTTTTCTATTTCTGATTTCTAGTTATTAATTCTGGTTTAATTTCATGTTTAGTTGCTTACACAAAAGTAATCAATTGTGTTGTAAGATCCTAACAAGTGGTATCAGAGCTTGGTTCACTAACAACTGGTATAGAGCGGGTTAGTGTTTGTTGATTACAGGTTCACTCACAGGGGTTTCTAATTGAGTGGGAGTAAAGCAATGGCAGAAGAAAGTAAGCTAAGAATGGAGAAATTTAATGGCAAGAATTATCAATTATGGAGGATGCAAATAGAATATTATCTGTATCAGAAAGATCTGTACTTATCATTGGGTGGGGTTTCAAGCAAGCCCACAGATATGCAAGATGAAGAATGGAATGTTCTTGATAGAAAGGCTTTGGGATCTATAAGGTTGAGCCTGGCATCTTCTATGATTTCCAACTTATCACAGGGAAAGACAACAGTAGAGTTAATGGATACTTTGGAAAATTTATATGAAAAACCCTCAGCTTCGAATAAGGTATATTTTATGAAGCAATTATTTAATTTGCAAATGTAGGAAGGTGGATCTGTATCTAGTCATCTTAATGATTTCCATGCAATAGTAAATTAGTTAAATTTAGTCAAAATAGTTTTTGATGATGAAATTAAGGCTCTCTTCATCTTATGCTCTTTACCTGAAAGTTGGCATAGTTTGGTAATGGCAATTAGTAATACTGCATTTGGTTCAAATATCTTGAAATTTGATGATGTTGTTAGTGTAATCTTGAATGAAGAAACTCGCAGGAAAAGCACAGGGGAAACATCAGGTAATGCTTTAAGAGTTGAAAGCAGGGGAAGGCAAAGAGAAAAGGGCAAGCAAGGGAGATCAAGGTCAAAGTCAAAGATGAGAAGTAGATCCAAATCCAGAAATGGAAGAAATATAATCTGCTAGAATTGTGAAAAGAAAGGGCATGCAAAGAAAGATTGCTGATTGAAAGTTAAAGAAGAAAATCAGCGTGAAGGTAAGGAAGAAGCAAAAGTTGCAGGTATTGTTGCACAAGATGCTCTTATATTTTCTTTGGATAATAAAATAGAATCTTGGGTTTTAGATTCTGGTGCCTCTTTCCATGCAACCCTAAATAGAGAATTTTTCAATGATTATGTTCATGGAGATTTTGGAATAGTCTATTTAGGGGATGATGAGCTTTGTAAAATTGTTGGCAAAGGAAAAGTGCAGCTGAAATTGCAGAATGGCAACACATGGGTGTTGAAGGATGTCATGCATGTACCCATCCTGAAGAGGAATCTGATTTCTATAAGAAAGTTGGGGGATGAGGGTTACACGGTAACTCTCAGATGAATCTTGGAAAGTTTCCAAGGGTGCACTTGTATTAGCCAGAGGTAAGAGAGTAGGTACTCTTTATCTATGTAATTGTATTACTGATTATTCTCCTTCTATTTTATCTACTTCAGATGTAGATGCAAAGTTGTGGCACTGTAGGCTTGGTCACATGAGTGAAAAGGGAATGAATATTCTTAAGTTAAAAGGTAAGTTTTCAGATTTGAAAAGCTTTGATCTAGATTTTTGTGAGTATTGTATTTTTGGAAAACAGAAGAAAGTGAGGTTTCTCAAAATTGGGTCAACAAAGAAGAAGCACAAGTTGGAGCTTGTTCACACAGAAATGTGGGGACCAACTCAGGTAGCTTCTACTGGAGGATCACGGTATTATGTTACTTTCATTGATGATGCTACAAGAAATGTATGGGTTTATTGCATAAAGAGGAAATCTAATGTTTTTGACACATTTAAGAAATGGAAAGCTTTGGTTGAGAATGAAACAGGTTTGAGATTGAAGTGCCTTAGATCTGACAATGGTGGTGAGTGTTGTAGCAATAAATTCAATAGTTACTATTCTATGAGTGGAATACGCAGGGAAAGGATGGTTCCAAGGACACCTCAACAAAATGGAGTTGTTGAAAGGATGAATAGAATAATAATGGAGCGTGCACGGAGTATGAGGTTGCATGCTAGTTTGCCCTTATAGTTTTGGGCAGAAGCTGTAGATACTATATTTTACCTGATTAACAGAGGACCCTCTACTACATTGGATGGTGGAATTCCGAAAGAGGCTTAGATAGGTAAAAAGGTAGATCTTTCATTTCTCAGAGTTTTTGGTTTCTAAAGCTTTTGTGCACATTGATAAAGAAAATAGAAAGAAGCTGGATGCTAAATCTATGCAGTGCACTTTCATTGGTTATGGCTTTGGAGATTTTTGATTTTGGTTGTGGAATTTAGAAACTAACAAAATTATTAGAAGACGTGATGTTTTTAATGAGAAGGTGATGTACAGTGATTAACTCAAGAAGCTGAATAATTTTGAGCAGGACAATGTTGATTTGGATGAGGTTATGATCCAAAATGAGCTCGCAGGTAAAAATAATAACACATAGGAAAACACAAACACCGACGTCAGTCAGGAAGGAACCGACATCAGTCAGGAAGAAACCGACATCAGTCAGACAATAACCGACATTAGTTAGGTAGAACCAACATTGGTCGATTGCAGACTAAGAGATGACCGAGATCGGTCACTGACAGAAAAGAATTTGAGTGGATAACAAGTTGTGAATGAGTCTCAAACGCCCATAAGGAGGTCTTAAAGGGTAAGTAAACCTCCAATTTGTTATTCCCCTTATTTATTCTACTTGTTGCTCACTGATAGTGGAAAACCAAATTTTTTTGATGAGGCAATGTAGGTAGAATCCAGGAAATAGTGGGAGCATGGCAGGATTGAGGAAATTGATTCCTTGAAAGAGAACCAAACATGAGATTTGGTTGAGTTGCTAGCCAGAAAGAAAGCACTAAAAAATAAATGGGTTTACAGGTTAAAGGAAGGTGAGAATGGACAAATGAAACATAAGGCCAGGTTGGTAGTAAAGGGATTTGCACAGAAACTAGGTATTGATTTTGGTGAAATATTTTCTCCTATAGTAAAGATGACTTCTATTCAGACTGTATTGTCTTTAGTTACTATTGAGGATTTGCATCTTGAGCAGCTTGATGTTAAGACAACATTTCTTCATGGATATTTGGATGAAGAAATATATATGGATCAGCCGGAAGGTTTTGAGGTCAAAGGTAAGGAGAAACTTGTGTGCAGGTTGAAGAAAAGCTTATATGGTCTTAAGCAAGCTCCAAGACAATGGTATTTGAGGTTTGACAGGTTTATGACAGAGCATGGCTTTAGTAGATGTCAATCTGACCATTGTGTTTATTTTAAGAGATTGGATAATGGTAATTATATTATCCTATTACTATATGTAGATGATATGCTTATTGCAAGTTCACACATGTAGGATATTACTGAGCTTAAGGTAAAATTAGCTCACACATTTGCCATGAAGGATTTAGGAGCAGCAAAGAAAATCCTTGGCATGAGTATTAAGAGAGACAGGAAAAATCACAGTTTGATTTTGTCTCAAGAGGATTATGTGAACAAGGTGTTGGAGAGGTTCAATATGCAGGATGCATAAAAAGTAAGCACACCTATGGCTAGACACTTCAAGTTGAGCAAACAACAGTGTCCTAAATCACATGATGAGGTTGAGTACATGAGTAGAGTTCCATATGCTTCAGTAGTTAGGAGCTAATGTATGCAATGGTATGTACTAGACCTGATATTGCCCAAGCAGTGGGAGTTTTCAGCAAGTTTATGGCCAATCCAAGAAAGGAACACTGGAAAGTAGTTCAGTGGACTCTCAGATATCTGAGAGGGAACAATAGTAGGCATTTATGCTATGGAGGGTCAAACACTTCTCTACATGGGTATGTAGATTTGAATATGGTAGGTGACTTGGATGGCAGGAGAAGCACCATAGGATATGTGTTCACTATTGGTGGAATGGTGGTTAGCTAGATTTCAAAGTTGCAGAAGGTTGTTGCCTTGTCTACTAAAGAGGTAGAATACATTACAGTCATAGAGGCTAGTAAGGAAATGATTTGGATGACTCAGTTCATGGAAGAGTTGGGAAAGGAGCAAGGGAGTTGTAGATTGTACAGTGATAGTCAAAGTGTAATTCATTTGGCAAAGAATTCAGCCTTTCATTCAAGAACCAAACATATACAGCTTAGGTACCACTTCATTAGACATGTATTGGAGGATGGTGAGTTGAAGCTGGAAAAGATCCATACGAATGAGAACCCTGCTGATATGTTAACAAAGCTGGTAACAAAGGAGAAGTTGAATCTTCATTCAACTTTTTTTGGTCTTCAAGGTTGAGCTTGAAGATGGAGAAACAAGCTAGAGGATGTTGTTATATAGGTACAGGTGTAGTTGTTTATCTCCAAGTGGGAGATTGTTGAGTTGTGGAGCTAAAAGCTTTACCAGATGAGCAAATGTAGAGGTTGCCAGAGTCACACAGTCATTGACATTGGTCAAGAGTCAACCAAAAGCTTTCGACGTCGGTTATGGATCGACTGACATCAGTCATATGCAGACAGACAGGGACTGACGTCGGTTACTTGTGCATTTTAGAAGTCTATTTTCGAGGAAGAATAGATTATTTGCATGAAAAGAGTAACTGTTAGTATTGAGTCCGCATTTCTATTTTTGGCAGGACTGATTTAAACCTTTGATTAAGAGGTGTATCTAATGGTGGAGAATGCATAGCTCATGAATCCTAGTATTATATAATAGGGTTAGATCTTCATAGCTTGTAGACATGAGGAAAAGGGTAGACAATTCAAGGATTGAATTGGTTGTAATTGAGAGAGAGAACTCTTGAGGGAAAGAGATCTATACATCTAAGAGGTGTGGAAGAAAGAGAGATTTCTTCAATTGTATTTCCTTCTGGAAGAGTTTAATACAAGTTTTCATTGTTTCTTGTATCTCTTATTCTTTGCTATTTCTGATTTCTAGTTACTTATTAATTTTGGTTTAATTTCGTGTTTAGTTGCTTACACAAAAGTAATCAATTGTGATGTAAGATCCTAACACATATTTTTTGTAGTATCAATTATAATTCACATCATCTCATAGAAAGGAATAACAATGGATGGTCAAAAATAAAATGTATCTATTGATATTTTCTATTATTTTTATGTATAGTCATGAAATATTATTTCTTACTTAAATGCTTTGGTGAGGTATTGTGCATTTTATATTTAAAGCTTTTGGAAATCCATTTTACCAAAAAATATACAAGTCTAATTTTAATAATTAGTTTATTGAATTATTAATGTGTAATGGGAAGATAGTAATATGATGTACTTGAAAAATTATAGGTTTACTTTTAATAGTTGGTTTTTTGAAATAATAATGTGGTGGTTACAAATCCAACTCCATGAATCAAAATCAAGTATTATTAATTATATTTGACAATGTAGATTGATGTAAATATTTATTTATATCAAATATTAACAATATATGGTGGTAAAGTGAGTAAATAAGAATGCATAATCATACATCTATATATGTAGTACACAATATCGATAATGCATTGTGGTATCTGACATATTCACAGTATCTTCAAAATGTAAATATTATTATTTTTTGCTTTTTAGATAGATGTTAGGGGACTGAGGAGGCTATCACTTATATAAAAACTAGAGAGTATCACTAAACAGTGGGAAAACATGAAAACATTTATGATCCACACCTATATCTATTCTTCGCCAATTAAAGGGAAATAGAAAAGGGGCTCAACAAAACATGGGAGAATAAACCCTAAACATGCAATACAATAGAGCAAGATGAAAGAGTGTATTTAGTTTTAATAATGAATTTAAGATAGATATATAGATTTATAGATAGATAGATAGATATTTTAATAAATGTCCATGAGATGAAAAAAAATTTATGGGAACCCAAACCAAAAAATATAACCCAAAGGAGTGAAGAAGCCATTATTTTTCCTTTGAAGGTTCACTCTCCTACTGTGGATTTTGATTAAAAACAAATTCTCATTTCTATCAATGATATCAACTTCAAATATAGTGAACATAGATACCCCACGTAGGTTTTCCAATTATTTAGCTCAAATGTCATCATATGCAAAACACTCCATTCATATTTATAGCATGATATTAGACATATTTTTATTGTTACTTTCATATATTGGAAGGGAAAATAATGATTATGGATTAAATAAAACATTATATTAAAATTAAATTTAACATAAATCTTTACATATCAAGGTTATAAAAATTTAAAAACTTAAAAATAGGTTGTTGAATATACACTAATATTATATATTTCAATACATCCATAATCGAATTTGGATGCTAGCATAATTTTCAAAGCTTTTAATAAGGAATGTCATTTAGAATATTAATGGTCTTGACACATATTATTACAGTCTTAGGCTACTTACATAGCATGAAAATATTGTGGATATCCAAGGGTAACTTATGACTTGTTTTAGTTGAAGTTATCAAATGAAAAACCACTTACACTCATTGACATTATTAAAATCTTGGAGAAAGATTGAAAATTGAAAGAGACCAAAGAGAATATTACTTCCACATAGAGCTTGATTTAGAAAAATGAAGATGTTAATGGTCAAATATAATGATAAACCACTTATGCTTAATTCCCTATGATATGTATTAATTATAGACTTACTCAAGTATATATATAATTAATTTAATTTAAGAGTTATGTCCTACCATGCTCAATATTCATCACCGATCTTCCATGCTAAAAATCTCAACAACCTAATAATTTTGAGGTAATAAGGTTTATAAAAATATATCTATTTTTAATAAATTTAAAAAAGAAAGTATGGGAGTATTAATTTCAAAAGAATCTTGAAAATAAACTGCCATTATCCAATTCCCAAGAATTGCATTGTGTTTTGTTTTTCAATTCTATCTTTGAATATGTGATGTTCTTTTTTGCCTCATATGACTGATGCACATGTTTTTCCACTCATTCTCTAGTTGGTGCAAGTTCATAAACAAAACAACGATGTTATTTTATGTCATATCACACATTTAAGCTCCTATAGATAATATTTAAAACTTGTAGATGAAATAGGAAATAGTTGTAGTATACCGATCCAAAAAATATTTTAAAATGTTAATGTTAGGTGAAATTAATCTCATCAAATGGTAAATATTATATATTGACACTTTTCTCATTTCATTACTTTATTTGTGGCTATCAAGAGTAAGGTTTTACCCAATTGTTCATCACTCTTTAATGATTTTTGCATTAAAAAAAGGTGTAATACAATGTCATTCATCATACCCGTGAAATCGATGTGAGAAAGGTGTTGACTGAATGACCCATATAAGCCCTCCTATAGTCATAAGTAGTCATATTCCCCCTTATAGGGTGATAAAATAAGAAAAAAATTAAAAAATTGTTTGAATTAGAGGTTTTAGGGTTTTGTTATTTATAATGTTATGAAACAAGTTTCGAGAATCCATGTTTCTTATATATACAAAAATATCAATTCTAAGAATTTAGTTTTTTACAATTTATTTGAATTTGTATTCTTCTAATATAAGTTTATGAAAGTTTTTTAATGATATTTATAAAACAATATAATGTATTGGACTATAGGATTGTGGTCATTTTTTTTATAAGAATAACTTTTTGGGATATCATAATTATGTTATATTTGTGTTATATTTATTTATTTTTAGTGTTACATTTTTTGTGATATATTTTGTTGTGTTTTTATTTATAGAATTTTAGATTTTTATATATAAATGTGAAAATTTATGATTATTTTGTAAATTTTTGTAAGTGTTATAATAACTTTTTTAGAAAAATAGCTTCACTTTTTTAAATGCAATTAAGCCAAATCAATCTTTCTAATGTCAATTTAATCTTTCTCAACCCATCCTCTAATAGTCTAATACATCTTAGTTTCTAAATTTTAAGATATATAAATTACAAAAACATATTTTTATAACATAAATATATTTAAATAATAAATACTAAATTCACCTCAGGAACTTCTTTAAATACGGGTTTCATAACTTTTGAATGGAAATGTTGAATTAATAATAGTCATAATTATTTTCCATAGTCTAGCCAAGACTACCCATTAAATTTAACTCTTACAAGGAATCCCTTCAAATTTGGAGCCTTGTCCTAATTTTTTTATGAATGTTATTTATTCAATATTTCAATTCAAATACTAATATTGTCAAAGGAAGAAACATTAGATTAAAATATATATATAGTTATTATAATCTTAGTTTTTACAATAATTTTGAGCATGATTTGATGTGAAATTAGTGGAGTTTTAAATGAGCTATGATTATTAACCTGTATCTATTAATGTTTTTTTTAATTAATATATGATGCATCAATGAGTTTTAATAAAAGAGACAACTTTTCTTTTTAGGTTAATGTCATTAAATTAATAGTCAACTAAGATGGAGTTTTACTATGGGTTGGGGATGCTATTATGATAGCTTTCAAATTAGATAATCCAAATTGTAGAGGATCTCTAAATACTTAATATTACAAATATTTTTATTATAAATGTAAATTAAAATTGATTTTAGACTGTTTAAACTGCCACTGTGTTATGTGTCCCTTCTAAAACATTTTGAGTACCACCTAGTGAAACATCAAAATATTGTGAATAAATTGACACTATAAATTTTGATCAATATGTTTTATGTGCATATTATGATTTAAATTGGAGATAATGTGAGACACATGGCATCATTACATAGAGTCATGTCATTGTAAACTTTTATTTTCATCGTTTACCCATTTCAAACCTTTTGAATGCACCAAAGTGTGAGATTATGACATGTGGTATCATATACTAATTCATGTCATTTTAGACTTTTTTTTTCATTGTAACCTATTTCAAAACTTGTGAACATGTGAAAGTGCAAGATCAATACGTGTGGCATCATCGTGCAAAGTCAAGTTATTTCATACTTTTATACTTTAGATCTTTGAACTGGATTCTTAATTGATAAAATTATTTTGAACCTATGTATAATCAGCACATTCTTATTATACACAAGTCTAGCATATTAATAGTAGTATCAGTTAAGAATGTTAAAGTATTCATAAATCTTTTTTGTCATTTTTGGGTGGCCATGTAGGTGACCTTAGAAAAATCATGGAAGTAAAAAAACATCAAGACATCATACTCCCTTTATTTGAGTCAAGGAAAAATTGTAATCCTCCACCACTTTGACCTTGTTCTTGTAAATGGACGTGTAGTGAGGTAATTCCCCATGCACAGTTGTCAAATCAAAAATTATGTCCTTATATTCTCAATTTGTTTTAAATGAGAACAAATATGGAGCTTGAGTCTAACTAGGAGCCACCATAATAATATATTTATGGAGTTGATAGTGGAAGTGAAAGATATCATAAAACTCCCACCTAGGGTCAAATCTACAAACCAATACCATAATAAAAGTCATTGATTCTTTGCTCAAATAATATATCAATATATTATATAAAAATAGATTATACAATGAGAAATATATATATCTCCAAAGCTTCATCAAATATAATGAATGAGCCTTGCATATATAATCAAGAAATATCAAGCATAACTAAGAGATCAAGCTAAGTGACCAATCATAACTAAGTGATCAAGATAGATATCAAACCTAGGACTAAGAGATAGTTATCCGTAAAGAATAGAAACAATTAGAAAATAACCCCATAATATTTAAGAGATAAATATGTAATATCTAAAATAATATAAATAAAATATCCACACATAAGTGGGTGGGAATAACTAAATACCTAGGTGAACATGATCTAAGGTAAAAAACCTACTCCAACACCCCCCTCAAGTGAAGCTAGGGGCCAAAAATAAGTTGGCATATCTATAGTAGGAGTTTTAATAATAAGACCTAATTAGGTACTCATGTAAAATATATCCATAAATCAATTTCTCATAAAATGAAGAAAGGGAGAAATCTTGTAGGAAAATAAAATTCTCCCCTTGCCCAAAAAAAAAGAAAAAATAAGGAAGGAAATGGGTCCCATAACAAAGTCTAATGAGGTACATATACAAAATAAATGTATGCAAATATCAGTGTCCCTATGGACACCAATCTATCTTGTTGAAATACATGTATATCAATTCATTGTAACCACCAAGTCAAAGTAAGGATTGTGTTGAATAGAAGAATAACTGAACATGAACATTGTAATCCAAAATACTAGGTAGAATGATGAACCTGAGGAAGTATTGCCTGAACATCCTCCTTTAATGTTGAATTGTGAGAATATGAAAATGAAAGTCTCTAAATAATTGGACTAAAGGTGATAATAAGTTATCACAAATACTAGTGGGGATGCCACACTGGTGTCACTACATAAAAACTCACCAAAAATGCAAGTGAGACATAACAATCCTCATATGGGTTCTAATAAACAAAGTGCCTGAATAAAATACCCATGTACAAAGGATGAATTTAAAAAATGTAGATAAAATCTCTCAAGAATATGGCCCTAGTGGTGATGGGAGAGCCTGACAATTGAAATAGTAAAGGGTGCATAGACTAATATACACATGTATGAAGGTAGACTAGACTGTAAAAGTAAACCCCCCATGGCAATTTATAATTTAGTGTGAGTGCAATATATCTCAAAAAACATCAAATGAAAACAAGGAAGACAAAGTATGCACCATAATAGATACAAATAAGAAGATTATCAACCTATCAAATACGTCATCATAAATCATGAGAGTTATTCCAAAAATAAGGGATCAATGTGGACCAAAAACACATGTGGCAAAAAAAAACATAATCAAACAATACAAAACATCAAATTCTACTAAAAATGCATCTATAAATGTATAGATAAATGAGCATGAGTGCAATAAAGTTTTTTTTGTGAGGGGCTCTAATAACTTATCAGATCAGACCTCACCCTACAATATTCAACAAGTAAAAAGTACATGCAAAATAGAATGTTAGGCTCGACCAATAATGCATCCATGATATAGTGTAATCGAGAGGGAAAAATCAATGAAAGAGAAAGTTTGTTTGCTTGTGAGGGGGTTTGGCCATCTGCCAAACCAGGCCTCACCCTCTGGTCTTTGACAAATGAAATAAATAAAAAGGTACATAGCTAGGTAATAAACAAATACAATGTCTCCCAAATACAAAATATTGTTTTTAATAAAAAACATTCAAAAAAATCATCCAAATGTATTTTTTTATAAATAAAAAATAAAGAAAAAGGCCCCTTTAAAAAATTTCTCTACAAGGAAATTTTAGTGAATAGTACTAGAATGAGTAAAATTATAATTGTTACAATTCATAATTAAATTGAAAATTTCAAAATGTTCTAAAAATCTTAAAACAAGGCATACGAAGCCTAAAAAAATATTGAGCTATCATTTATAGTTTTTTCATAATTGGATAAATAACATACATGATTTTTTAAACATTAAAACTGCTTAGTAAAATTACAATAACTTTTACAATTCTTAATAAAATTAAAATATTTTTTGAGCATTTGTTTATAGTTATCTCATAATTGAAGAAAGAACATATATATATATATATATATATATATATATATATATATATATATATATATATATTTGAAAAAAACTTGCAGATCTTACCTCTAACATCCAATTGGAACAAAATTGGAGGTGATTCTACCTTTTTCAGATAATATAAATGTATTATTGAGCTTTGATTTACTGTTGCAATCTTCAAAATTTACTTGTAATAAAAAAACACACAAAGAAGAAATCTCCCAAAAAACTAGAATTTCTTATACACCTTTCTGATTCTCAAGACCATCCAAAAAGGATGCAAGTGAAAAGAATATTTAGTAAGGTAAGAAAATACCATATTTGTAATTATATATCTCTTAAGAGACTAATGGGTTGAGTAATGGTTGTTATAACTGGCTCTGATATCATGAAAGATTTTAGAAAACTCTCATTCAAGATCAAATCTACAAACCATTACCACAGTAAAAACCATTGATGCATTGCTCAAACAATATCATAGTATATTATATACAAATAGATCATACAATGAAAAATAACCTATATCTCTAGAGTTTCATCAAATTTAATGAATGATCCTTATATATATATTGGCAAGGAAGATCAATCATAACTAAGAGATCAAGCTAGAGATCAAACATAGGTCTAAGAGATAACTATCTGTAAAAGATAGAAAAAACTAGAAATTATTCCCATAATATCTAAGAGATAAATATTTAATATCTTATAATATCTAAAAAAAGATTGAAATATCCACACATAAGTGGGTGGTAATAACTAAATACTTAGGTGAGCATGAGTTAAGGTAAATAACTTACTCTAATAAGAATTTGTAGATTCAAGTGTTGAGGGAATAGAGAACTCTGGATATTCAATTTTTTATGACATCATATTTTCAATTGGTTTTAAAATTACTTTGAGACCGTATAATAGTTGTGAGGAACTGATCCAAGGTTAGTCATGGTCAGATTTTGTGAATTAATTACTTCTCAATGGTCGATGAAGGTAAAATTTCTATTTTAACTTGATTTTTGTTAGGATGTGAAGTCACTATTCACAAGTCACTATTCATGTGATGAGGTGGCAATTACTATTCACTATGGTGAGTTGATAGTGACTATGTAGGATATGTGGTAGGTGATGTAGATCATGATGCAAAAGGTGATATGGTTTGTTGGTGATGTGGTATGGCCCACAAGAAGATCTCCCATGTGATCATGTGCATGTGAATGAAGTGGGGTGTATTACTCCACTAAGGGGAAAGTTTCATGGTCCTTGGTTATTCACATGATGTTGTATTTTGGTAATTATGAGATAATAAATATATGGGGACATCTCTTAGTTGGATTCATGATTTGGAATGTGGAAGAAGTTAAAAGTTGGTTTGGAATCTTTTTAAAACATGTGTGTACACATGGTATACTAGAGAGATTGTTACTATTCCAAATTGGAGGCCCATGTGAAGTGGGGCATAACATTTTAGAGTCACATGTGAGGTGGGATTTTCATGTCAAAAGTGGGAGTATCTTTTTGACCATGAACATGTGGGGGGCGGGGGAGGAGGAAATGGTCCCTATTCATCAATAGTGCAACCACTAAGAGTGTGGTGTATTTTTTGGGCCTTCATGAATTTTATCTCTTGTATTATCTCTCATGTTTTTCTTTGTAAAGGATGGTTAATTCTTTATATTTTGTAACCTTTTAATTAGTTTTCTAGGAAAATCTTTGCATAGGCTTGGGTGAAATTATTGTAAAAGAGTGTGTGTGAGGAAGCTTTGTAGCAGGGGAGGTTTTACTAAAGCAATAAGAAGTCTAGAAGCTACCATTTGCTCCATGGTTTTTTCTTGTACATTGCAAGGTTTCCACATAATCTTTATATAATGTGTTATTCTTGTTCATTATTTGTTTATATTGTTTATTTTGCATTCATTACTTACATTATTTTAGGACATTATTTCTTAACATCTGGTATCAGAGATAGGCTCATTAAAAAAATCTATTTGTGAGTGTTTTCTATGGAGTTAGGGAACTTTGTGCAAGTGGGAGCTACTATAATCATAAGAGGAGAAAACCAAGGATGGAGATGCACAAGTATTGGAAATCAAGGAAGTACCCCACTTCTTGCATTGTTGAGTTGTCTTCCTAGGAGTGTCCCAGAGGAGGAGAAGACATGTTGTGTCTTGTGTATTATATTCATCAAGAATAAGAAGTCTTTTAATCCATGGTATACACTAGAATGAATATTCTCAAGTAGTGAGAGTTGTGATCAATTTATGGAATATTATTGGATGGAGAATTGGTCTATGGAGAAGTGAAGAATCACTTCAAGTGCTGAAATTTTCTATGGAGCAAATGTTGACAAAATACAGTTAGGGTAAAGATGTTTTAGTGGTGTAAAAAAACTTCTATAGAGTTTGTGTCAGGGCAATAGAGAGCATGGTTGGTATTTGAATGGAAGAATACTCAGGTATGGTAAAATCCTATGTATATTGACTTCAAGTAGGAGTATGTTAGGATGTGAAGTTACTATTAATAAGTCACTATTCACGAGTCGCTATTTAACGTCACTATTCATGTGATGAGGTGGTGGTTATTATTCACTATGCTGAGTTAGTAATGACTGTGTAGGAGATGTTGCAAGTGATTCTACTAATGATGCAAAAGGTTATGTGGCTTTTTGGTGATGTGGCATTACCCATAAGAGGATATCCCATGTGATCATGTATAGGTGAATGAAGTGGGGTGTAGTACTTCACTAAGGAATAAGTTTTTTGGTCCTTGGTTATTCACATAATGTTATCTTTTTGTAATAATAATACAAGGAAGAGATGGGTCACATCTCTTAGTTGGAGTCATGATTTGGCATGTGGGATAAGTCAAAAGGTAGTGTGGAATCTTTTAGAAGCATGTGTGTGTACATGGGATAGTGGGGACATTGTTACTATTCTAGATTGAAGGTCCATGTGAAGTGGGTATAGCATTTTAGAGCTACATGTAAGGTGGGATATTCAGGTCAAAAATGGGAGCATCTTTTTGACCATGCACATATGAGGGGAGAATGGTACCTATTCATCAATAGTGTAGCCACTATGACTGTGGCATATTTTTTTTCCCTTCATGAAGTTTATCCTTACCTCTCTTCCCTTTCTTTATATTTCTATAAAAGCATGTTAATTCTTTTTGTAATTTGAGTGGTGAAGCTTGGAGTTATAGTGTCCTTAGAAGCTTGTACATAAGAATTACTTTATAACTAGATTGATAGCTTGTAATCTTTGTATATATTTGTATGAAATCATTGTAAATTTGTTACTAAGGAGAGGAAAATTTGTAGAGGAGGAGGTTTTATTAAAGCAATAAGAAGTCTGGAAGCTGTCATTTGCCCTATAGTTTTTCCTTACACATTGTAAGGTTTCCATGTAATCTATATGTAATGTGTTACTCTTGTTCATTATTTTCTTAGCTTGTTTATTCTGCATTCATTACTTGCACTATTTTAGGACATTATTTCCTAACAATTTTTTGACCTATGGTTTATGGGAGCTTTCCTTGAGAAGCATCAAATTATCACAATTTATTTGAAGCTGAGACAACCTTCTTTTAATGTTAAATTATTACATCCATTAGTGAGCCATGGATAGATTATCATAGTGTTACACATCTACAGATAAATCTTTATAAAAATATCATCTGATAGCCTTTCTAAAAACATCCTTAGAATATTCTATTAGAAAATAAATATATATTTATTATTCTATGTGATTAATAGATATATGGATGATTTTCAATAACAGTTAATTATTCTTTGTAGATAAATTCATTATTTTAATAGTCAACTATTTTATATGGGTTTATGTCATGTTTTAATGGTTAACTATATATTTTTAGATGACACTTATATTCTTTGAGGTTGTTGGCATAATCAATCTTGAATTCCCATAATGTAATCAACATATTATGAATGTTTGGCATTTGAACTTGAGAGGGTAAGGAAGGATCCCACCTGATTTACTGATAAATATGATGTAAGTTAATTTTTTCAAGTGTTTCAAACTTATTTTTAGTGATCAATAATTAATGAATGTCCCATTATTTTCATGATAGTATGTTGAGATCATATTTACATCAAATGTTATTTATTTTTGCGTATCACCTTGCTCACATATTCTTATTTTTATATAATACAGATTTATTCCTAGTAACACATAGATCCTTAGTACACTATACGTAAATTATATTTAATACTTATTATATATTTTTGACTTCATCTCACATTTATATATAGTTTTTATATCTGATAGGGTTTTACAAATTTACTTTGATCTCACGTTATTTTTTGTACTATAACATTGATGCCTCTTGCATTTGAAAAGGATGATCACATGGAATTATTTTTAAAAGGTACCAAAGTTTTAGAAGGTAGAGTGTATCCAAGAAGGAAGATACTACATTATAGATACATGGGAAGAGTATTTTTTGTTGTCAGTGTTGACATAGTATTGGATGAAAAAGTAAAATTGCCTTATTCAGTTGATGGAGTTGAAACTATAATACTTGTCGATAATAAAGGATACTATATTACTTGAGAAGAGAGTGATTATCAAAGAACACATATTCATCCATCCCCACTGTTTGTGTTGATTAAATTTTTAGTGACACAAATGATTATTTATTCATGGAAGAGAGAGATTCTAGTGATGAAAGTGAAAACAACATTAATAATACAAGATTTAAAGATAGAATTGATTTTATCATAGACAATGTCATTCTCAAATACAAATTCTGTAGCATATATCATGACATAAACTAAGGTTTTGTAACTCACATTATATAAGATCATAAAATTCATGAAGAGAGATTGGGGCCCTTGATGTTTAGTGTAGTGCTTGAAAATGTGGTAAATTTATATTCTGATTGGTTAAACTTAATACAACAATTATTAACTTGGATAATAAAACATTAATTTTTTTATGAAACAAGACATGTTATTATGGTAAATAAATGTTGTACTCAATTGGATGGTTCATAATTTATAGTTATCTATGAACACAATTTAAATTTCAAGGGAGTTATTGCCAAATTGATCTATTTGTGCTCATCCATGAGAAATTATGTTGCAGAGGGAATAATTACAAATATAATTGAAGGTGACATGGTAGAATTTAATGTATTGGATGTCAATACCTATGGTGTTCATATTATTAGATTATTCAACCCTCCTTTTAAATGATACTCCCTATATGAAGGATCTCTCATACAATGGCCTATTAGGCAATTGGTCGATATAAATGGTTCTCCTCTAGATGTGAGACTCAAAAAAGTTCTAGATGAGGTTGAGGTGAACATGTGGAATTGATTAGAAGAGTGACAACGCTAGTTGGTATATCTAGTTTATTTTGATACCACTAATTACAATCATTCTAAAAAATGATCAAAAGACACTACAATTCTAAAAAACATCAAAAATTGAATGCCTCTCTAGCCAATTCATCAAATCAAAATGTTGATGAGGATAGAAAATGGTAATTTTTTTGGATGAAGTCGAGAATGTGAAAAATCATTGTTGCAAATTTGTATATCTCAAAAAATATTCCTTAGATTTAGTAACATTTATATGGCGTAATATTAGATCCATGAATGAAAATGATAGAAATACTTTTGTGTTAGATGCATTAAAAATAAATGTCATCTTTAATGTGGGTGAAAAATCTATGGAGGTAAAAAAATTAAATTTGATGGAATGGATGTCTATCAGAACACATTCCATAAAGATTATGGGTACCCAAGGAACACCTTCTATAGTCATTAATCAAACTTGATAAATGATCAAAGGTGTGTAATAAATGGTAACATTGATCAAGAGAAAGGTACAAATTATGCTACAATAGCTGCTTTCATATCAATAATGGTTGAGATAAATTCAGACATTTCTCTATATTTAACTAATTATATAGGAAATTATGGAATCAAATTTACTCAAAGGCTCCTTCATGCAATCTATACCCATAATTTAATGTAAATAAGTGTAACAAGAATCTAAATTTTTTAAAACTTCTACCAATGTTGTAGCCAAGTTTTACAAAGATAATGACCAAAATATTTCAATATATTTCAATATCAAAAAAATTCTTTTCTAAGTGTGGTTAGTGTACATATGTGCACAAAAAATGTAGAAACACCACGTGCTCAGAAGCACACTAAAAACTTGAAGATGAATAAACATGACATAATAAATAAATTTAAAGTTGTCATGCACATTACCAATACCATATATTACAATTAGATGAATGATGTCATGTATTTTTTAGCATTATGCATGATAAAATAGATAAAATGAAAACTTCCATACCAAGGATGGACAAAAATGTAAATACAATAAGTAATATTATGAACCCCATAGTTACATTGAATGGTAAACACACACATGGACACAAAAGTGGGTGTTTTAGCCACTTTATCTTACCATTTGTTGAATTTGGAACAAACTACAAAATCACATCATTGGATTTGGTCTCAAGAAGCTCAAAGAAACCATCATTAATGAGTATGGAGATTTATTGTCTAGTTGTGGATAATCCAAACAACCATTGCATGATGCAATATTATAAAATGAAGTGCATGATAAGTGTAAAGGGTACAAGAAAAAAAATTTCCATTCCAAATAAATTAGTGGTGTTGTAAGTACAAGTAATTCATTAAAAAAAACCATAGATCCTCTATTTAAAATTGGATAATGCTTCGAGTGACAATAAAAATATTACCTTATTTGCATTCACATCAATGTTGATAGCAAGAAGGGTTTTTAACATTGTGTAAGTAAGGTTCCTAACAATGGGACACACCCATGAGGATACAGAAGGGACTTTTGGTAGATTATTAACACCATTATGGAAATTAGACACATTTTCTTTGCCACATATCATGGACATCTATAGAACATGCCAAGAGGAGTCAATTACATTAACTCCTTACCTTATTAAGGTAGTGTATGCCTTAAAATCCTTTATGGAGATGCACTTTTTAGATTAAATTTATAAGATAATAGGAATTTAAAAACCTAATATGGCTAGGTTCTATATTGTGGATGACATACCAGTGATGGAATATAAATAAAAAATAATGAATCTCTAATGTTCTCATCCAATCCTAATTTGGTGTACAAAGGATAATGGCAAACAAAATTTACTAGAAGGGAAACCTCCTCTAGCACCTTTCAAAGAAATCAAAGAAATGAAAGATTTGAAAAAGGGAATAAAAGCATATATTGAACATTAGGGAAAAAGTGCAATAAGAATAGGTAGAGAATACTGGCTTCTAAAGATAACATATTGAGAAAATGTTTTGTGTGCTTTGCATAGACTATTTTTAAATTAAAATCAAGATCTCAAATATTTTATTTTGGCCACAAAAAATATAAGACAATGACATATATGACCAAATAATGGGAGCCATTCATTTCCATAGACAAGACTACATTAATCAACATATCACAAATAATAATGATATTTATGTTGGGCCTATTTTTGGAAGATATATACAATCATTCAATCCATTGATGGATGTATATGTGGATAAATTATTCTAGTATGACTAGTAAATTAAAATGAAAAGATATGGATGGGAAGGGAAGATGGGGATATTTACATTAAACTATAAAGTGAGAATGTGGATAAAAAGGCGAGGATTCAATATTGGAAACCCTCAAGAGAGAAGGTGGTGAAGCATTGTATCAGAATTATTTGACACTTAGTAAAGCATGAATCAAATCAAATCAAATTAAATAAGACATTGATGTGGATAGTGTCATTTGGGCATGGACACCAAACAAAAAATAGAAAGGTGGATCGATTAAGATTCTTGAAAATGGATATGAATCCATTGAATCATACCTTACACTACTTGAAAAGGGTAATGAATACTAAGATGAAACTATTGAAGGTCATAAATTAATATGTGATATCATTTGGCATGGGATGTGGGTTTTCTGAATTTTTTAATTCCAAAGTATACTTCGATAACTTAGCCTTGAATTTATACAATACTTTAATATGAATTAAAGATTGATATTGATTACTTCTATTTGACTAGATTCTATTCAATATTTTTAGCCCCGCTTCTATTCAAGCTTCTTAGTATTAACCCATTAATAGGGTAAACATATTGTATATTAAATATGAATGTAAGATTAAAATATTTTTCATATTTTTTTTCATAATTGTGGATAGATAATAATATATTTTGATTAATGTTTAGGTATGTAATCAAAATATTTTTCATTTATTAGCATTGTTCTACTTAATTTCATGGGAGATATGTTAGTAGCAATGCAACACCATAAGTTTTTGGGTTCTATCACATTAATTTATTGATATGTGTTTTAAAAATACAATAGAAGTTGGTGATGCAAGAAAGAGAAGGTTTTGAAACATTTAACTACAAAGAAATTATTTAAAGTTTAGGTTTGGGTCATCAAAAATCCATGAAGTTATCGAGGTTTATTTTGTTCTCAACATGGCATCAACAAAATGTGTGGATTAGTTGAAAATTTGAGTCCACTTTATCTCTCCATATGTACACATTTTCATGCTCAAAATATGTTAGCATACTAAATATCAAATGTTATCTATAAAATAAAAGGGGCATCTGTGGATATGTTAATTTGTATATTTCACATTAGACTATGATTGGGTTCATTATTCATGAAGATATCATGTACTGTGTGACATGAAACTAGAAAATTTTAACCATGATTTAAAATATATGAGTGGTCACACATTTTAAAGATTAAAAAATAAAAATCATTCTTGATTTAAACAAGCATTCAATATATTAATGGATGTGTATGTGGGACAAATACTTCTAGTACGACCAACTAATGAAAATGAAAAGATATGGATGGGAAGGTTAGATGGGGATATAAATTAATTCAAAGTAGAAGTTGAGAATATGGCTAAAAAGGTGAGGTTTTAATAATTGATACCTTATGGAAGAGATAAAGGTGAAGCATTATATCAGATTATTCAATGCCTAATAAAACATGGATCAAATCAAACAAAATTAAACAAGACATTGATGTGGATAGCATCATATACGCATAGACACCAAACAAAAAAAGTAAAGGAGGATCAATTAAGGTACATGAAAAAGGACAAGGCAATTTAATCATACCTTGCACTACTCTAACAAGGTAATGAATGCTTAAAGATGAAACTATTGAAGATTATAAAATAATATGTCATATCATCTTGACTTGGGATGTGATTTTTTTAAATTTCCATTTGAAAGCATTCTCCAATAACTTGGCCTTACATTTTTATTATTATTTAATATGAATTGAAGATTGATATTTATTTCATTGAGTTATTTTTCACACTATGGAAAACTTACATTAAGACCTTTATAATATAATGGTAGGTCATTTGTATTATTATTTAATATGAATTTAAGATTGATATTTATTTCATTGAATTATTCGTCACACTATGGAAGACTTACATTAAGACCTTAATAATGTAATGGTATTGTTTATTGAATATGAGTGGAAGATTAATATTTATTTTTTAAAAATTATTTTTTAGAATTATTGAGCTAAGAATATATTTCAATTATTGTTTAATTATGTGATAAAAAATTTAGGTATAATTGTTAGCATTATTCTACTTAATTGCATGGGAGATGTGTTGGAAATATACCATAAATTTTGGGGTTCACACTTGACATGTTGGCATTGTGTGTTTTAAAAACATAGGTTACAAAATCTAGTTATATTTCCTTTACATCAATGACTTCTCTACCCATTATCAATACAAAATATCAGTGTGGATGTGAAGTGATTAATTATTTCACATAATATACTAGTATATAAAATGTAAAATTTTGATTAATTTATGTGGTAACCTCTTTGGTTTTACAAGAACATTCCCATTTTATACATTGAGATAAGAATAATGACCTCTAAATTGATAATATGATAAAAAAAAAAGTCCTATGTTATAATTTAATGTAGAATGGGCACTCACCCATTCTACACAAGATGATAATAATGACAATGATGTTTTGAATTTGGCACATGGGTAATGAAAAGTGTTGTTCAATACTTATACATGGTGATAGCAAATATGTTTTATAATTTTTCACTAATATTTTAAAATTTTCTATGTCATGATGTGATTGATTAATATATGGTAAATTTTAGATAAATATTAAATAGTAATATAATAAATACAATTAGTTAATAGCATGAAAACTATAGGGTCACATTATATAAATTATTACGACCCATTTCAACTATTGGACCATGCTCAAATATTAGCCCATTTCCCCTAAATATGAATTTAAAGGTGTTAAGATATAGTTTGAATTTGATTCCACACTAGACTTTGAAATCCAATAATAGATATATTGGAATATAATATCACACTAATTAAAACTAATAATAACAATATTAGAATCCAATATTCCACTAGTTAAAAACCAGTAATAGAAATATGGAAATGTAATTTCAACAATTATAAAACCATAAATGGCAATAATATAAGTCCAAAGTCTTAGGAATATGTTATGATTTATTAAAATGATGGTTTTATGCACAAACTTAAAACATAGGTATAAATTTTATAGGATAACTCTCAATTTATTAAGTCATGCGCATCCAAGTAATAGATCATATGTCCTTCTATCTGAAAATATATTAACCATATAAGAATGTCTAAGGACCTCTTATGAAAGGTAGAGTGACTCCCTTGATAGGTATCCATGGGAGACAATCATAATATTTAAAAACCATGGTTGTCCAAATAAGTATTTTTGAGTGTACCCTCTACTAACATGAAATGACATTTTACATATATTTGTCTACCAACCATTGTCAACCATTATGACATGTATAATCCTGAGATGTCAATTAATAAAAATATGTATAAATATAGACCATTATTAGAAATATCCATTGAAATATCACGGTCATAAAATGTAATGTATGGATCATGTTTCCTTGCACCCATGACCATACCTATGCCATCATATAACAAATGATCATTAGAAACCATAATTTGTTGTGTAGGTGTTTCCATGTGAACATTATCTTTATTTTTGGTATCATTATATGGGAGTGGATAGTTAAATATTTTTAATTATTTAATTAGTGAGGTAATTTATTCATTAAATATAATATTATGTCTTTCTAATAATATCTTTGATCTTAATTATATTTTATATCTTATGTCTCAATCCAAAACACATATTAGTAGAATGACCTAATGATCTATGATAGTCACTACAATATGCATTCACATCATAATATTTGGGTAAAATTCAAGATGTCCCCAAATAAAATTAAAGAGGTAAAGAGATCATGTTACATTAAAGAAATCATTTAAGGACTTGATGAGGAGCCTTGAGTAACCTTGTAAATTATATACACTTATGAGAAGTACGAACTAGCTTTTCATGTAGTTTGGATACCATGTTTACTAATTTTTTGACCTTGTTATTAGTTTGAAAATTAGGAGTATCATTAGACTTACCCTTAACTATTGATTTACCTTATATATTTTGAGCCATTATATGTACTATAATTAGATGTATATTTGAGCATGTTAGCCTCTAAAATTTTGATCTTAGTGTTTTCAGCCATATGAAAAATCTCACAAAAATATGGATGTGTCAAACATTAATTTCCCTTTGATAGGTTGAAGCAAGCTTCGAGAGATAATAATTTATAAAACACTATGATTTTTTTGTGAGACATATTCATATTCATGGTTTTGAATTTATGCATGTCTTCAATAATAGGTTCATTAGATCCTTATTTAAGTTGAATAGTTAATAAATTTTGAAATTTTGATTAATGTTGTTGTAAAAATGAGCTAAGAAGCTATCCACCAAAGCATTGAAATATTGCACAGAGCCTAATGGTAGGGTATAAAACCAATCCAAGGCATAATCCTTATTACTTGTAAGGAAAAAATGTCATTAATATATCATCATGCATAAAATCAAATCATGAAGCATATAAATATTTAATATGTTTTGAATGACCACCCTTAAATATTTCAATCTTAGGCACTATAGAACCTATAGCAAAAATCTATATAATAACCTCACCAACCAAAAGGTTGTGTAATATATCATGAGAAGTGACTACGTGACATGGTCTTTAAGATGATTTTGAAATTTCTTGGATTTATAATTGTAAATATTTTGAGAAGTATTACTCAAATTAGAAATAACACTAGCATGAATAAACACTCTAGTGTCTAAAGCAACACCGTGACAAAATGATGTAGCTTAAGAAACAAGTCAGTAATGTTTAAAAATAATAGAATATAAAAACTAAGCCTCTAATTACGAATGTATTGTCTAACTTGAGAATAACTAATAGACGGAGGCACAAAAGTAGAAACACTATTAGCACTAGCCTAAAAAACTAATGTAGAAGTAAACCACTAGTAAGTGCTTTAGAAGCATTCAAAGATTCATATGAAGAATTTTCATTCTTAGGTGTAGATACCCTATCCAAGTTTAATTTATTTTTTTCCTTTGTAAAATAGTAAATTATAATATCACTTTCCATAGAAAGAAAGTGTTCAAATCACTCTATCTCATGTTTTCTCATTGTATAAAATTTTCTTCTATAATTATCCTTAATTTTATCACTCACAGCATTGGAATATATATTATTATCATCAAAAGAATTGGTATAAAAATAATTGTTAACATATCCATTTTCATCATTCATATTTAAAATATTTACATTATCATCAATATGAGGAGTAGGAATAACATCAATGTTCACCATTTTCTTCTTCAAATAAACATAAGTGCCAAGTAAAGGAATTTGAGTCATGTCAATTTTCACACTACTTAATATAGAACATTGATTATTATGGATTTTAGATCTATATTTATTAATTGGCATAATATTTAAACATATAAAACTTGAAAGGAGCTAGGGATAATGATATTACAATAATAGAGAAAAAAAACATAGATAAATCAGATCTAAAGCAATTATAATGACAAACATTAAAGAGAAAAAGCATAAACCCTAAATTTGATATGTTCAACAATAGAGTGGATCACCAAAACATCAAATAAAAATGGCACATAATTTTTTGGAAAACTACACAATTAGGTAAACCAGGGGCACTAAGAAATTATAAGTAAATATAGTAATAAATAATAATCAAACTTTCCTAGGGCAAAATATTGAAATGGTCTTTTAAGCAATTGGTAAATGTAAATGTGAAATATGGGTAAAGAGATATGTGTACCTACTTTTTACTTACCTAAAATATTATGGTGACTAATGATGTTGGAAAATAGGGTCTAAAATAGTACAAAATGTATCCTAGAAAGTAGATTTTTTCCTAATGATGACCACTTTTAGATTGTGACATATATGGAAAACTAGTTTCAAACAACAACAATATTGATAGTTATGGATAAATTTGGAAGCATTCTATGAATACATATTTTTAAATAACTATATTAAAATTTATATAGTGATTCAATAATAATAAGTGCACAAAAACCTCACTCAAATTGATATAGTGATGCTCACACACATCAAAATGTCATATTCTTTGATATAGCCCTAATTTAACACAAGATAGAAATAATAAATGAAAATTTCAACATTAGTGGCTTAGGCCCATTTGAGGTGTCAAATTATATATCCCAGATGTTCATAATGAGGTCTCATGTATAAATAATTCATGTGAATGTCTTAACCCAAGTGAGATAATAATCCACCTTCTTTCCCTAATAATGATTAATGAATAATATATGCTCCTTAATACAACCTTATTTTGGTACATGTATGCAACCATAAAACTTAAATGTATGACAAGGGAATAATAGGATCAATATGAATGCTTCTTAACAAGTGTGAAATATATATTATCAATTTGAAACTCAATAAATGGGAAGATATATGGAGCTGATTACTTCATAATTTTCCATGAGAAATGGATTATGGTAAATATGTATATATAGGCATCTCAAGGACACATTCACACATAGACCAAACATGGAAATGAGTGAAATTTAAAAATAAAGGCATGATAAATCAACATATAGTGGCATAATGAACCCAAAAGGCACGTGACCCCTTCCAACTAGCACTAAAAATGGTCATGACAAAAAATACTATGAAACAAATATTGGGATGAATTGTAGGATAATTGTATGGATCCTAAATTAGATGCATATCAGATATGAATCTGTTAATGATGAAGTATGAAATACGTAAGGATATGAAAGGTATATTGTGAATTTAAAGTGTACTTAAAGGATACAAATATATGAGAATTAGTCAAATACATGAAACAAGATAGAAATAATAAATGAAATTTTCAACATTAGTGACTTAGGCCCATTTGAGGTGTCAAATTATATATCCCAGATTTTCATAATGAGGTCTCATGTAAAAATTATTCATGTGAATGTCTTAACCCAAGTGAGATAATAATCCACCTTCTTTCCCTAATAATGATTAATGAATAATATATGCTCCTTAATACAACCTTATTTTGGTACATGTATGCAACCATAAAACTTAAATGTATGATGAGGGAATAATAGGATCAATATGAATGCTTCTTAACAAGTGTGAAATATATATTATCAATTTGCAACTCAATAAATGGGAAGATATATGGAGCTAATTACTTCATATTTTTCCATGAGAAATGGATTATGGTAAATATGTATATATAGGCATCTCAAGGATACATTCACACATAGACCAAACATGGAAATGAGTGAAATTTAAAAATAAAGGCATGATAAATCAACATATAGTGGCATAATGAACCCAAAAGGCACGTGACCCCTTCCAACTAGCACTAAAAATGGTCATGACAAAAAATACTATGAAACAAAGATTGGGATGAATTGTAGGATAATTGTATGGATCCTAAATTAGATGCATATCAGATATGAATCTGTTAATGATGAAGTGTGAAATACGTAAGGATATGAAAGGTATATTGTGAATTTAAAGTGTACTTAAAGGATCCAAATATATGAGAATTAGTCAAATACATGAAACAAGACAAATACACCAAAAATATATGGCTTGTACCAAAATTAGGTGTCCATACTCTTTTATAACGAGTTAAAAAGGGATTATCTCATGTGAAGTCAATATTCCGTCTATTTTTTTTTACTACAATAAATCCCACTTGTCGCTCCAAGATTTATGATTCCAAGTATCATTTAATTTTTTTTTATTACCTTAGTCAATAGTTTGTAAATTTAATTTCATAATGCAATGGACTTGAAGGCATCAAAGTATGTTGGTTCATGAATGGGGGATTAGTGTTAAAAATATTTTGTTCCATTATTTAAGGTATGTTTTTATTTTTTTTAATTCCTATATATCCTCTATTACTTCTTTTTCTACAATATTCCAACATTTTAAGAATATCGTGGCTAGAAATCCATCCAGTCCCAGAATGTTATCTACATGTACACCAAAATTTACTTTTTTACCTCCTCAACAATTATTGGGGCCATTAAAATTTCATTCATTACTAAAAAAATTAAAGATGGGATAGACTCAACTAATAAAATTTGATAATTTTATCTATTTATTACTTAGTGAAGAGATTTTCTAAAAGGGAAAATAGATAAGTAAACTTACATCAAGTAAAAACATGAGTCTAGTTTGTGTATGTTTACATCTTGTCTAAGATGTCAATAATTATTTTAAACATATAAGATGATCAAAACCAATATAAATAACATATTCAAGACTCCAAATCTTATATAGCATGAGGCAAGGTAGGTTTCGATCATCTCCTAGTGATCAATTGCACCCATTTTCAATAGATCTTTAAAAAATGCTAGTTAATATATAAGACATTTTATAAACTACAATTTTTCATAAATTGGTAGTTATGACACTATCATGAAAATTTTTAAATCACATTTTTTTAATAATCAATGTTTTATCCTACAATGAAGGTAAAACTCAAGTGATTTCCCAAAGCTTGTATTTTTGACATGTGGAATGATTTCTAAGACAAATATAACTCAAAGAGGCTCTACATGATGTCTGTATCAAGTAGGTGAGATTTAGATCTATTTTTAAAATGTATGGATTTAGTTAGGGAGGAGGCATACTAAGTTAATTATGATTCAAAGATAAAATCAAGTAGGAGATAAGATAAAATATCATGGATCTTGCTAAGATGTATATGTCTAGAGATAAGAGTTTTGTGTACAAATTCCAAGAGAGACTAAACTAGTTATAATATTATTCATGATATTATTTTAATATGATAGTGAG
Organism: Torreya grandis; assembly: GCA_037957365.1. Lineage (NCBI taxonomy): Eukaryota > Viridiplantae > Streptophyta > Pinopsida > Cupressales > Taxaceae > Torreya > Torreya grandis. Next base: position 1,565,355 of record JARHVA010000279.1, read on the forward strand.
ACAAGAGTGAACATATAATGAAATATTTTTAACTTTGGAAATAAAATAGTTAAAAGTATGTGTTTTTATATTATTTTGAATTCTTATGTCAAAAGTGTGTCCATTGGAGGGTACGTGTGTCTAGGATGGGGAGTAAATTAGTGATTATTTCTTTCCCTCATTCCTATTTGCATCAATTTTTATTATATAAATGTTGTGGATTATTGGTTTGAGTGTGTAAGGTTGTTATTAATTCAAATTCAGGTTGTGAAAAATGTATTGCATTATTATGGCTTGAGAGGAATAGAAGTGATACACAAAATGAGTACCTATTGGAAGAGGAGGAATTAAAATAGATTGTTATATTTTGTATTCTATTTTTAAAGGAATCCAAGTTAAATTTGATGTAATGGATATTTCACAATATAGAAGAACATTTGTTGTATATTTAAGTGATCATGAAGAAGAAATAACACTAGAGATTTAGGTTGAAGAGTTGTTTGATGAACTAAAAGACATATTTTTGAAGGTCATTTCCAAGATGGGAGACAAGCCAAGGTTCGACACCCATAGCTATGGATGAATTTTATTCCTTTAGGATCTTATTGATTGGATCATAGAGATAGAAAATATTTAGACTATGATCCAAGGATTTTTTAGTGGTGAATCTTCATTAATTCATGAATATTCTATTTTTTGAAGTCAACATTTGGTGATTTTGTAGGGTAGCTAATAGCATAGGTTCACCTAGATTTTAGGGTGGAATTTAAATTTAAGAGTTGGTTGCCTATTTTTTAAAACAAATTTCCTCTTATAAATGTATGTCACTAATACTAAGAAAACTGATATGGGGGAATTCATAAATATATATAATAAACTTTCTACCCTAATGGTATTCACTCCTTGAGTAAATTAAACTATCTCAAGCACTATTTTCTCTTATCATGTTTCTACAACTAGTAGTTGGGAGACTATAACCAAGTGTCAAACAAAAATAATCAAGTGTCATATAACAACAATCTAGTATTGGGTGACATCAACTAGGTGTCAACAGATAGTGACTAAGTGTCAGACAATAGTGACCAAGTGTCAGATGATAGTAAGAAGGTGTCAAGCAACAACAACCATGTGTCAAACTCCAATAAATGGGTGTAAAATGATATCAAGTAGGTGTCAGATGATGACAATTAGGTGTTAGATGACAATAAGCAGGTGTCAAATGGGTTGGAGTGAGTGTTTGAATGGTTTTAATTTATATTTTGGTTGATACATTAGGGATTAGTTTTTTATTTTTCATTTCATTTATGTGCATGGATAGAATCCCCTATAGTAATCTCTAAAGTAACAATACTTATTTTAATGTGTAGGTTCATTACTTTGGTAGGTGGTTTCTGTACTTAGATTTGAGCTCTCTCAAGGTTTTTTATGTTGATTTTTAGGTTGCTCATTCATTTTACGTTCAGATTAAATGTTTAATCAACAAAATGGGTGACTAGATGATTTTTTTGCATTCATTGAATTGCTTATTGTATCTCCAAGGACTAGGTGGTGGATGACTACAAGTAGTTGTTAGATAATAGCAAGCAAGTGTCAAATGAGAATAAGCAAGTGTTAGATGATAGTAAGTAGGTATTGGATGATAATAAGTGTCAGATGACATCAAAAATGTGTCAAAAATAGAAAGTAGGCATTAGGTGTGTCAAGAGACTACAAGGAGTTGTTAGGTGACTACAACCAACTATTGAGTGAATACAACTAGGAATCAATTATTTGCAGTGTTGATTTGATCGCTTTTGCTTAGAGTGTTAAGGTGTTGGTGAAATTTAGAAAAAATAACAACCTATTATATTATTTCAATAAGAGGGCAAACACAAGTATAAATATTAAATTATGTATTATTATTATTTATTCATTCCTATTAGGTTTCAATAATAATTAATGTCTATAACCATTTTGCTTACATAACCCATTGATAATAGTATCGAATATATGCCTCCACTTGAAGTCATACCTAGGCATGAAATTCCAAATAGAGGTACCAAATATTAAATGATTATATTTTTATTTATTTGACTTTCATATTAAGGTTTAATAATAATGATAAGTTTAAAACCATTTTTCATGTAGAATCCAATGATAACATGATCAAAGATATGCCTCCATTAGAAGACGTACCTGGGTATGAAATGTTAGACATGGGTACTAAATATTATTTGATTTAACATTTTTTTTTAGAATTTTATTACAAAATTTATTAATAATTAGTTTACAACCATTTTTTATGTAGAACCCAATGATAGTATTATCGAAGATATGCCTCCACTAGATGTCCCTAAGTATCAAATACCTAACAAAGGTACTAACTATTATATGATTTATTGTATTGTTAATTATTTTTACTTTCATATTAAGGAATAATTTTTAATAATAATTATAAGGTATATACCTATTTGGCAAGCAAAACCCACTAATAACCCTTTTGAATATATGCCTCCACTAGAAGATGTTTGTGGGTATGAAATACCCTCACTAAATTTAAGGAAAAGGAGATTGGAGGACATCATCATGGATGTTGATGATGAGTACCTAATTCTAGATGAGATTTATACTCAACCAACACAATATTCACTTGAAAAAAACACTAAAAATATTGTGAGAAGGAAGAGAAGTACATGGACAATTGTAAGGTAATTTAAGTTTGATTGGGCAGCTAAATATCCATTCATTGAACCTATATAACCAAAAAATAATAATGAAACACCAATAGAATACAAATGTATAATATGCAGTTAGAAACTTGGAAAGGACCAAAAAATGCAACTCAAGTTGGACAATATTGAGAAAAATTGTGACAAAATATGAGTTGGTAAAATACAAAGATGGACAAATCAAAAGAACATTGAGATAGAAAAATGTGAAAGAGTGCATGCATCAATGTTATGCATCAGACTATGAAAATCATCAGAATAATTAACAACACATCATTTAAAAAGGAGGAAAAATCATAACTTTGTTCATAAAATTTTCTTAGGTTATTCTACTTACCAAAATACACATTTTCCACTTTATATCACACTCTAAAAAGAGGTAGGCCAATCTCTAATTTTTTAGATTACAAGATTTTATTTTAGCATATTAGATTGCATAACATTCTTCAATCATATTGGTCAGATAACAATGCTTGGGAGATGGTAAAATGCCTTGTAAAAATCGAAAAGGAGGATTTCAAAGATAAATTAAAAGTAGTATGGTTTATCTCATTGTTAATTGACAAGGTATCAATAGTTGACAACACATCATGGGTTTGCATGCATGTTTATATATTTGATAACCACTCAAGACAACCTCACCTATTATATTTAAACAAAATGATGGAAAATTACAATGTTGAAAACCTTTAAAAATTGGTTATTTATAACTTGATGGATATTATTAGAATGGATTATTATGATATAGGTACCAAATTAGTGTATATTGGTGTAGATGGTGCATTAGTAATGTAGGGAAACAAAACTTGTCTTTGTATTCGACTACAAACAATAGTTTCCCCATATATGATTCTAATCCATTACATGGCACACAAAATGAATATTGATTATAAAATTATAGGAAACTTTCAAAATTTAGTAAAAGTAAAGGAGCTTGTTCATGATTTGCACATATCCATGTCAAGCAGTCCAAAAATGTTTCTAGAGTTTCAAAAAAAATCCATTGTAGTGACTAATGGGAAAAAACTTTTAAAAGATGTTGATACTATATGGATGGATTTATTTGTATGAACATACATGTATAATATTTTAAGAATAGCCATCGTTATCAAGTTTTATGTTTAAATATTGGATGGAAGTTTACAAGGAAATATATTTGCCATGCCATTTGACAAACTTTAGAACTCTGCTAACATTGTGTGGTATTCTACCCATGTTAAAATAAATACATTACTTGACTAAACATGTTCAAGAGAGATCCACATATATATATATATATATATATATATATATATATATATATATATATATATATATATATATATATATATATATATATATTGTTGACTTCATACACTTGAGAAAATGGGTTTGTCAATCTCTTGATATGTTATACTACTTAAAGATAGTTTTAAAGGACCAATATTTGACAACTGAGAAACTTTAACAGATAGTAAAGACCCTAAAAATTATTTAAAATTTAATATTAATGATAATATTTGTATTCTAATTAATGGAAGAGATACCACTTCACCTTTCTAAAAATGAACTAATGTGGTTAGAACAAAAATTAAAGAAGTACCTGTAACATAGGTTCTATATGATAATGTAATAAATAAGACACGATTGGAATTGAGAGAAATTTTAGAAAATTTATCTTTTGAAAAATGAAATCATTTTCAAAGGGATGAGTTGATTGAAGCTATGAGAGTGGTGAATCCTATATTTTGAAACATTATAGAGGGTGAAGAAATAATGATTAATTTATTTATCAAATACATGGGTACTCTCATCAATCATTTCAATAAGCCCACAAAAATTAATGGAGTTGAAGTTGAGGGTATTTTACAAAAGGATTTACTGACAAAATAGTTAACTCATTTTATAATTACAATAATTGAACAATATGGGTCATTAAATGAACAAACAAAAATAGGTGTTATTATAATATTATGGAACAAATTGTATAGTAGTGTTTTGCAAGAAACTATTAGTGAATATTTTTTATTGTATGAATTATTCCAAACAATGATTTTTGGGTCCATGGAAGATGAGAAGGTATTTAGTACATTATATTTTATTAAATCAAAACTTAGGAACATATTGGATAAAAATCTTGTCACATGTTTGAAACTATATGTTTAATGTTATGCCATGAATAAGTTTCCATATGAAAGAGTGATTTCAATTTGGAGTTCTCTCTCTGAAAGAAGAGGAGTCACTAATAAAACTACCAAATAAGTCCCTTAAAATGCTTCTAAAATAGTACATACAAATGCTTGCAATGAAACACAAGTGTAAAAGAGTTATTTCAGCTACCTAAATTTTAGTTTGTATGTATTTGAAATTTATTTAAGTTAAATGTACTCATGTGATAAATTTTTGTTATTTATTGAACAATATTTACTATTTATAATTCATAAATCTTTTACATACCTCATTTGCTCAATTATGTTAATCATTTAATTGATTTCTTTACCAATGTTATTGTGAATTTTTTAAATTATGAACCTACTTTTACATTGTAATCTTTAGCAATCTAAAATAGTGAGTTTTAAAAATAGTATATTTTTAGTATTATGTTCTTTTAGTTTTTACAGCTTTAAACAAAATTTAAATTATTAAAGTAAAATAAACAATATTGAACATTGTACAAAACTAATTGAACATTACATTAATTTATTAGACATTATTGCATAATCAACCACCATAATTCTAAAGTATTAAAACATTTTATAGATTCAAACAAAAAAAATTTATTGATTCAAACAAAAAAGACCACATACATCCATAGATATAAACACTAAGAGTATGGAAGCCAAAATTATAGAATATATTGTTTAGGAACAACTCTCAAACTAAATCCTTAGTTTATAATATTACGAAACAAAAATACAATGTCAAATAAAAATCTCATTATTTTTTAGACACTTGGGTGTTTGTCTACATTCCTAACCAACCTAAGCGTCCACTTGGCTAGAAGTAGTGGCCTCTAAGAGGATCCCTGATTTCATAAGATCTTTTGTTGCAGTATTGATATTTGTAAGACTTGCCCTTTCATTTGTAGAAGCATCTCCAGGTAAAAGTAAGGATGGTTCCTTTTAAGCTTTGTTTTTAAAAAATATTTTAGGGTCCAATTCATGTTCTCTATTGATTTTCTTCAATGTATTATTCTACTTGCTCATTAAAACAAGTGTCTCTTTGAAAGAAATGGCCAAAAATATACTTTTACGTGCACTCTTAAAATGCATGTCAAGGACAACTTGATTCTTCAAATTATTATATTTTGACTACAAATGAGAAAAAATATTAATTATTTAAAAAAGATAAAATAAAATTATTTTAAAAAATAATAAATAGAAACTTACCACAACTTTTTATTTTTTTCCATTAGCAATATCCACAAGGCTTTTTTTTATCCATTTGTTTAAATTTGCTCAACATTCTACATTTAAATTCTCAAGCTTATTTAACATTATATCAATAAAATTATCATTATCATTTCTACTCACTGCAATATGACCAAAAACTACCTAGTTGAATAAAACATCAATTTTTATAGGTTGATGTTTAACCATTGCATACAACTGATCACATTGGTTGTGATTGTGAAAATGTGCATTTATTTACTTTATCAAAACTTTTTCCATATAATCCCAAGTTCTTAATTCATCAATGTTATTAATAACACAATAATTAATAAAATCCTTAGTACTATCTTCCAATAAATTAGAATTAGAAAAAAAGTGTGTTAGTCATCATTTTGTGGAATCTTAGGTGTGTCTTTGTTAGGTGGAATGTCAGGTGTAGACTATGGTTGAAAATGATCTATTAGATAGGATACCTTTATGATATCATGAGGATTAAAAAATGGCATGGAGATACCACTATCAATTCCCAAAAACTCCTCATCAAGATCAATATTTCTAAGACATGTGGTTCCTGTTAAACTAGGGAGACCACCGAGCAAAAAGCTTGGAAACTCTGATGCTACAAATTAGACAATTCCCCCACACTTTGCTATAAATGTTAAATGTTTCTCGATTCCTATATTTATATATTGGGTTGGTGACAATATTGGTTTGAAATGGAAATTTATCCATTGAGAAGGAGAGGAAGAAGGACATGTAAATAGGATTAAAAATTAAAAAATGATAAATCCTTTATTAACACTATTAATTTCATATATTCCAATCTCATTCTCTTTCTTGTCCAAAATAAAAACTCTATATTAATTTATGCACCTTGTTGTAGCGGTTGAAACTAAATTATGGAAGTTGTAGCCAATGGTGGTTACACTACAGAATGTCCTACTATAAAAATAAAAGAGATTTAAAGAATTACAATGATATCAATGTTGAGATTATGTATGAATTTATATTGGCAACATGAGGTTAAGGATGACTAATAACTGGTGGAGTCATAATCAAATTCTACATGCATTTTTTCTTTTACAATGGTTGCACATATGGGATGATTCTATGTCACCCTCCATGTATCGATAGTTCCCTGAGGGGGTTGATGACTCTTTATTGTTGCATTTCTTCTTGAAATCACCCAAGATAATATTTTATAAAATAAATAATGAGAATATTTTTATCTTAAAAAATCATTAGTTATATAATTGTTTGAAAATATTATAGTGCAATGCAACCTAACCTCTTGGTATTCAAGGGAGATTGAATCGGCAAACATTTGGTGATGAACAACAACTGAAATAGTTGTGTCTCACAAGTTGAAAAAACCCTCATTGTATGATGAAATAAGAAAATTTATAGAGGAATATGTATAATTTTCATTTTGAATGACAGAAATCACATCATCCCTAATTATGTTTGATAGGAATAAACACTAATTAAATTATTGACTGTTGAGAGTACATAGAATATAAACAACTACCTAGTATGCAATGTTTGAAATCCTTCCCTATAGTACAAATATATCCTAGAATAGTCTAATCATACAAAGTAGAAAAGGATTTTTCACCACTTCAACTTTAAGCCCCCTTCCAATATGACTTTGGGGAGCTATAATTAAAAACACATTAATAAATAATGACTAAAATATGTAAAACAAGTCTAAAAAAAATGATGAATTATAAAATGAAAAACATAATACCATCTAGTTATAATGCATGAATGGACTCCAAATATTTTTTGTCCACATCAGTTAATGTGTCCTTTGTTGTGACCTCCTCTGTGTTATTGTATGGTAGGTCTATTAATATCTGGATGTCCTTCAAAGTGATTATAAATAAAATTGACCATGAACTCAAGTGAAGATTATATTTGGATTTTGAACTATTGAATTTTAATAATAGAAAATTTAGAAGACAAGTCTTTCTTTTATATTACGACATGTAGACAATCCCTCTAAAGTTGCACTAGTTGATCCAATCTACATATGTATCATCATGCTAGATAACTCTTAGGATCCTAATGCATATGAGATTTTTGAATCATTATTTACATGATTCAATTTTTATACCTATGCCAAAAGAGGTTTGAGAAGCCATGGATGTCAATTTCTAGATGTAATACGTTGCTTTAGAAAATAGGGTGAGGATGGAGAGTAAGGATAGTTGAAGCCTGGAGGTCAAAGAAAGAAATCAAAATGTGGAAAATGAGGTACATAGATGCCTTATATAAGTTATTTAATGGGAATAGATGAAGTAATAAATTTTCTATAACATGTAGATGGATGATTAGATGATGAAGTTGGGTGATTGCATCTTATATTTAGACAACTATATGATGCAGTCATCTGATTGCATGATGCAATTGTTTGATTGCATCCTACAATTAGATGAGTACATCATGTGGTCGAGTATTTGTATCATGAAATTAGGTAGTTACATTATGTAGTTAGGAATCCATATCATGCAGTCAAGTGGTTACATCATGTAGTGAGGTGACCACATCATGTAGTTAGGTGACTACATCATGTAGTCAGGAGAGTGTAAAGTATATTTAGATGATTACATAGTGATGTTCTTTCTGGAGCCTGAGATGTTGTTCCTAATAAAATTACATTCATAATGGGCCACCTAATAATTCACCTACATTATTATATGCCTTCTAACCTAATTTACCACTATTGTGAAACTGATTCACCTAGTGACCTCCACGTTTTTTTTAATATAGGCCACTAAAATTTTACCTATTATGGTCCAATAGAACACCTCAATAATGTGAATTTTTATTTCACCAAGTTTAAGGGACATGTATCCTTATGGAAATATCATTTTTATATGTAAAGTCTTAGAAGAGGAAAGGACCAAATCAATACTTCAGATATGATGGTTACAAAGTGAAATAGTAAGTTTTTAGCTTTTGAATATCAGTTGAGTTTATTCAAGAAGTTATAAAATTTGATAAAAAGAGAGATAAGTGTACATGATTATATGGAATATTTTTACAAGCTTACCATTAGAGTTGGTCATCTTAAGTATGATCAAAAGAAGATCTCAAGATATGTGAATAGTATTTATATTTCCATACAAGATGAGTTTGGAATGTTTAAGTTGAAATTTATATAATAAGCCTATCAATGTACATCTAAGGTGAAAGAGAAGTTTTAAAGAAGATAAAAAAATACATCAAGAGGTAGAGGAGGGTTTCCAAAAAGAATAGTTCAAGGAAAAACTAATATAGGACATCATGCTCATGAATAAAAATCTATCACTTCTCAAAATTATAATTAAACACAAAGAAGAACATAGTATAAATCAAGAGAAAGATGATATTTTGGTAGAGGATTCATGTATACAATCTATGAATTTGGAAATGTTAGGTGTAGGACCTTTTAATGCCCAAAAGCATTAAAAAATCATAGTATAATAAATTAGGTAAGCAATCACATTGTACAAATAGATAACTAAATTATTGCATCCCTTGATCCCATAGAGGAACAAAAACATGGAGAGTTATTATAATGAAGAGAGTTATATTAAAACCAGCTAAGGAGGTGAATGAACTAGTGGAAAAAAAGATTATTTCCAAACCAAATACAAATCTATAGGTAAGTGTTTTAAAGTTATTATTGGTAGTAGTAGCATATATAACTTGGTATATAATGAGATGGTAGAGAATCTTGGGATAAAAATAATGATATATACCAATCCATTTCATGTGTCTTAGTTATAAAAAGGATGTCAAATTTTAGTGAAGAAATAATGTATGGTAAATTTTTAGATTGGTTCAAACAAGGATGGAGTTTATGTGAGATTATGCCCATGGATGTATGTAATGTATCATTAGGTAGACCATGACATTTGATATAAATTTCATGCATGATGGTAGAGAAAATACTTATACACTTTTAAAGTATGGTAAGGGGTTCACATTAAGCATGTTGAAGGATAAAGAAGAGGTAGACAAGAGTCCTAAATGTTTGTTAGTTTTTTATAAATAGGTTTTGAAGGAAGAAAATAAGGATAAGGCATGATTTTATTCCATTATCAAACCTATAAAAGGTTGGATCACAAAAGAGGTGAGTGAATTTCCACTTTAAATGTAGAATTTTTAAAATGAATTTGATAATATGGTTTGAAAATATTCTCTGTATTGATTGCCACCCATGAGGAGCATTACCCATCACATGGATATAGTGTTTGGTACTAGATTTATAAATAAATAAGCATATATATTAACACTAATGTGTGTTGAGGAGGTGAAGATAAAGGCACAAAAGTTATTGGAGAAGGGATTGATCAAGGAATTTTTTAGCCCATATGTAGTTCAATAAATGTTAGTACCTAATAAATGTGGGGAAATTCATGTGTATAAATTCAAGATACATAACAATATTGCAATAAATTATAGGTTTACATTTCCTTAGATGGATGACTTATTGGATTGTTTGAGTGGAACAAGGCACTTCCCAAAGATTAATTCTAAGAGTATATATCACCAAATTAGAAGTATATAAGGTGTTTAGTGGAGAACCACATTCAATACAAAGAATGGTCTGTATGAATGATCGATTATGCCATTCAAATTTTCAAATGCACCAAACAAGTTCATGAGACTCTTGAATGAATTGTTGAAGGAATTTTTGAAGCCATAGTTGGGTAAGTTTTTAATTATTTATTTGGATGAAATTTTGATAGTTAGGATCATAAAATAATATATATATTTTCCATTTGAGATAACTATTACAAAATTTATAAAGAGAAGTTGTTGGTAAAATAAATAAATACAATTTTGTGAAGGAAGAATTGATCTTGATGTGGGCAACAATTAAGGTGATAATTTGGGTGACGGTTCTACCCTAATTGATTATAAAACTTTCAGGAGCCATAACTTTTGCACCATAGCTCTGATTGACTCCCCATTTGAACCATTGGAAAGATAAAAATGAGGAGAACACAGTGAGATGGCACAAAGATTTGCTCAGTGGGTTTTGACCCCAAAAATATAATAAAAGTGCCCCAAATTTCAATTTTAGTAGTGTAGTCTAAAAATAGTAAGTTTCTAAAAATAGTAATTCCTTAAATTATATATTGTTGTAAATCATAGAAGTCAAAACACTTAATCTCCCTCAAGATTGGTGACCTTCCACATCCTTCTCCTACCTTCAAAATGTGTATAAATGAATATGTAACCTGAAATGGAAATCAGACATCTCTTCCCAGAGATAAGCATATGGTTGTATTTGCAATCTTGAGTAATAAAACATCTCTTCTTAGAGAAATCATTGTTACTGTGTTATTTTCATGTTCTTGAGATATCTGTCAATCAAAACTTTTGAGTTTTGGATCAGATCTATTTAGGATTTTTAATCTTTCATGATGGGTTAGAATGGACCAAAAAATGTAAATATATATTATTAAGTGGCCATCACCTAAAGGTATGTTCAAATCAATAATTTTTCATGGGTTACCTAGTTTCTATATGAAATTATTTAAAAACTTTAATGGAATATGTGCAGCCATTACAGAAACAAATAAAGTTGATAGGAAAGAGTTCAAATAGGTAGTTACATAATAGAATAGCTTTCATATTTTTAATAAAAAGGTGATGAAACACTCATTTATGATGTTTAAATATTTCAAAAAAGTGTTTTAGGTTGTGTAGAAAACATTTAATGCTAAAATAATGATCTTGTGACCATCCTCTATTTATACTTAATATATGCTTAATTCCACAGTTTGAAACCACTATTCCTCTATTTTTATACAAATGATCTTCTATCCTTAGGTAATTTGATAATTAATCACCATATTCTTGATTCCAAGTAGCCTATACTCACTATTAGACTGATTCACACTTTTATTTTAGTTATCTTTACTCCTTAGACAAGGTTATTCCTTTAAGACAATCTTGTTGGCCGATAATGTTTAAAGTCACTAGTTTCATCCTCCTACATAAAAATGTATAATTTATTAAATTTAAATTCACCTAATGTTTTTCCCATACATTTTTCAATCCCAATTGATAAAATATCAAAAATACCACTATATAAGAACGTTTTCTATTCATTGTTGACTAGCTGGTAAGAGGCTTATATATTATAAATTTAAAAATTATTATAACTAAACTTTAAGAGGAAAATATCTATTCTTCCAAATTTTGATTCCATACAACCCAAGTAGTAAGGAAATAGGTTTGATTACAATAACAAGGTCACAAGTCATTATTGAAAAACATAATTACACCAGGATTTCATGAACATATAACATCACACCAGTATTTCACACACCACTCTAACATAGATAAATGCATGGAGTTTGATCCCTCTTTAGAGTATTAGTATGTATGTAATGCTCAACACACAAGGTGTTAAGGTCAATAAAAATTCAGCCCCTAACCTCCTTTTCCCCATTTTACTAATTGAGCTAGGGTTCAAGTGAAGAAGAGGACACACATTAGCTTCCATGAAAATCATGTAATATTGAATAAATAAATATATAGGACCTATAGGTGAAGGTGCATCGATAAATACTCACACAGAGGTGACAAACCCTAAAGGACATAGGTACACTCTATAGATGACATTGCAGGTTGACTTTGTCTAAATGGCACAACATTTTCTTAAAATTGAATAGATCCATGTTTCTGATTCATTTTCAGTCACATAGTTTCGATTGTAGTCCATTAGATTTGAGTCCAACTAAGTTATTTATCTTTAGTAAATTTCCCTTTAACATATTTCTAAGAACAACACGTTATGAATCCATTATGTGTATTTATTGCATATCTTATACATTATAATTTTAATCACCAATTTTTTTTTAAGAATAACACTTGGTTAATATCTAATTTTGATGAAATATATTGGTTAATTAATTTATTTTCAAATATTTCAAAACCCTAACCACTCATTTTTCTAGGGTTTCTTTCCTTTTTATTATTTTAAGCTGTTGTATTAGTGTTTTTAGATTTAATAAAAAAAATTATGAACAACAATATTCTAAGTTTATATTTCATATTTTATGTAATCTAATAAAGTTGTTTCTACATCTATTAGATGAAGTGCTAGACTAAGTGGTACTCAATTTAAGCATACTTATATTTATTTTGATAAGGCACATAAGATGGATAAAAACAAGGGTATATTAGGACCTTCATATAATAATGTTCAATTTGAATATGTAGAAGCACATGATAATATTTTAGAGCATGAATTGTATAATCACGACAACATTAACTTTCAATATGAGCATCAATATGTAATTGCATATATTTAAGATGAATTACCAAATCCCAATAAATTTAAAGTTATTAAGAATTTTCAAAAAAAATTATGAACAACCTCAGGATTATCAAAAGATATTACAAACTCTTTTGGAAATAAAAAGTGCAATCATGGCTCAATCATCTAAGATATATAATTTTATGCGTTCCTTTCTTATCTCTGCATCACTTAATACAAATTTTATACCAACATCTACTATGGGGGAAACCCAAGGGTTTCAACATATCAATATGTTAATCTCTACTTAGTCACTATTTACATAACCTTTAGTTAGCACACATTATAGTCCTGATGTATAATCCCTTGTGCATAACATTTAAGCTATGTAGACTAAGGTGTTACATTTAGAACAAGGTGTTTAAAAACCTAATCATTCACTTGATTTAATGACTTTACTGCATACTCCATTGGCTCAACATATTTTAACTTATCCTTTACCTCCTAGTTTTTTGGTACCTAAGATTACATTGTATGATGGAAAAGTGACCCTAAAAAACATTTGAGATAATTTCACATAGCATGTTTGGAGTATACATCCAATGATAGTTTTGACCAAGTTTTTCCCTAAGAGTTTATAAGTGTATGCTCTAATATGGTTTTATGATTTACCATATTAGCCAGTTAATGAATTCAATCCTTTAGTAGATTTATTACTTGTACATTTGTAAATTAACATAAATGAAAATATTTCATTTGTTTAGATTTCTCATATCAAACAAGAATCCAATGAGTCTATCATAGATTATGTACTAAGGTATAATACCTTATTATCCAAAATAACAAATCCTATGGTAGACAAGGAATTACAATATAAATTCAAATAGAGTTTGCTTCCATTTGTACATGAATCTATTATGTTTAATAATTTTCTATCATTTACAGATTTATGTCACATAGTTAAGGAAAGAGAGGTTAAGTTATTGGCAATGAATAATCTAAAGTATGAAATTATCCTAGTTTATACTTTCTATGTAAATAATCTAGGTAAGCCACCATACAAGGTGAGACCAAGTGAAAATAAGAGTGATCAAAAAATGATAATGAATTCAGTTTCCAAACCTACTCTAATTATTGTGATATTCGCTTGTCCAAGGAGACAATTTACCAACTTACCGTAAGCTCCTTATAATGTGTTACAAAATTTATTGGAATGCCACCTCATATCTCTCCCTCCTATTAAATAGGTATATTTGAGTAAACCTCTTACAAAATGATTTGATTAAAATGATTTGTGTGATTTTCATAGAGCATCATGGAATATTACCAATATATGAATCATTTAAAAACATAATATACATGATCCAATAGTGATAACATATTCCAATGATACAAAAACACAACCAAGTGAGAGTAGAACTATGAAGATATTTAGTGATATTTCTCTTAATAATATAAGACAAGAAACAATTGATAAATTAGAAGTGCATTACACATATAGTGCACACCCTCTACCAACTTCTTTTCATATTCATATAAAAGCACAAAATCGTTTGAATGGCATCATTAGTACGTATCATGTTTCAGTGCCATCTACCACTTATCACATTTATAGAGCATGAGATAGTCGATGATGATTTGGATTTGAACTCTTTATTCATTCGATCTTAAATTTATCATCATCCTATACAAAGTGTCATGGTTGATAATAGTTCAAGTGTGAATATGTACACTATCACACTTATTTCACATTTCATATACATAGATAAGGATATACTTCTTTAAAAAATATTAATCAAGGGATTCAATGGTCATGTTCAAAGTTCTATTAGTGAGATCACATTACCACTATAGGTTGGTCCATCACATAAGGCCACCAAGTTTATAATAGTACCTAATGTAGGAATCTTTGAATATGTTATTGGGCTAACTTTGGATTCAACAAATTCATGTAATACCTTCAACAATATACATATTTTTGAAATACATTTTTTATAATGAGGTTATCATAGTTCATGGTATTTCATATGAATAATCCCTCAAACCCAAGTGTATTGTTCATACATTGTAGATATTAGTTTAGTAACATAAAAAGGTTCAACTTATTCATGTGATTCATAAAAAGTGGACAAATTTCTAAGGATACATATCCTTGAAAAGACATTTAATCAATTATTTGTCATAGATTCTAGTGAGCCACTCTCTACTCCAACATGTTTCAGATTTATATTACAAGGCATTAAGAGTGGTCTACAAAAAACACAAACTTAGAGTTATAAAATTACACAATGGGTGTCTAAGAGTCCTAAATCTCACCATGATAAACAATATACACAACATAATATAAGTTTTCATCATGACAATAACACTTATATGATAGAGCCATATTAGTTTTCAGATTTTGAACTAAGGCTAATTACTTCATAGTGACAAGATACTTTCCATTTGCGAGAGGCATCCTTTATATGTTAGATACATGACCTATTGATTGTTAGGATATTATGGGAGTCATTAGTTGGTATGTTCCTTTTTATATTATATATATTTAAAAAAAGAAAAGAAAATACAATATTACAAAATTTCTAAAAAGAAGACTTATGCATGATATGTGTAGTTCATTTTCATTATTTGATTTGTGCTTCAGTTTATGTAGTACTTATCTATATCTAGTTTTGTATCAAATATACTTCACACGTGTATTTGAGAGAGTTGCATAATATATAGGTTAACACTTTAAGATGTAGTTACAACTAGTGATATTGTCTTAGACCCACACAAATTATATAGACAAAGTTACTCTCTCCCAAAAATTAACACATTGTGCTCTTGTTTGATTATAAAGAAGTTGTCCCAGTGAACATAAACTCTAATTTCTTAGATCCAATACAATCACAAAAATCATACTAATTTTTTGCATCACAAAAATTTCCCTTGGGGCATCTTTTACTCAGATTTTATCACTCTATGACTATCCCTTTTGTTCCTAATATAGTACAATATATTGCACAAAATCTTTCCATATTTTCTTGATTAATTTCACATTACTATTTTTCTAGATAATGAGTTGTTGTTTATCATGATGTTGCCAATCACTTATGTACATCAATTTCACTCATTCATGCATGTTTAACATGTTTTCTTCTTTCATTCATGTTTTGTGTGCAATCATCACTTTAGATTATAGACATTTGAACATGTCCTTGTTTGCAACTCTAATTCTTATTGTGTGTTTATATGTGTGTGAGTGAAATATTAACATCCCTTATATGTGGCCTATTAACCTTCTTGCTTGTTTTATGTGCTTTTGTGTGTGTTATTTGTGTATGTGTCATGGCCATGACTCTTGTTTTCTATTTTTTTCTCATTTATGATGCCATGATAGATATCATGCATCTTTCAAGTTTGCTAATGTCATGATCAATATCATGCATGTTCCTGAAGTAGTTTAATATCAATTTAAATTTCTCAATATTGATCATTTATTCACTATGTTTCTAATTGTTAACATCTATTTAGACATAAAACTATGTATGTTTTGTTCTACATGTATCATACATTACTTTTTTTACTCAAATTATAAATATGATGCCATGATCTCCAATGTTATAATTATTTCTACATATTTCAATCTTTCTATAAAATCATCCACATAATTTTTCATTTTGAACTAAGTTGTTATGTTGGATTCACAACTAACATAAAATGATGGTGCATACATAATGGCATGTCTTAGAGACTAAGATAAAACAATCCACTACACAAAGAGGAAAAGATAATATTTTATCAATTGAACATAGTCCATACTTAGTTTTTACCTAGAAAGCACATTCAAATAAAACCCCGCTATTTGGACAACAACATAGGTTGATGCTATCTAGAATAATGCACTTTCATCCAAGAAGTCAAAACAACATTTTCTATATTTTTTATAATTATACTTAGTCATTTTATGGATTTCAGCATTGAACCTAAGGCTTTCAAGGCATAACTTTTGTAACTAATGTCCATTTTGGGAAAACATATAGTCATTTTAAAGTTTTTAGGACATTCCAATTTGCTTTCTAAAATTTATAAGAGTTCTAAGTTTGTCAAAATTAAGATTTAAAAACCATTGCACACCCAACAACCCCTTTATGTTGATTTTACTTACAATTATATCCATTTTAGGCCAAAAGTAACACAAAAACACCAAAATCATTTATGACCAAGGTAAATGGAGACAATTTGGGGCACATTTTTGTGTGGTCACACCAATTTAGTGTGAATTCATGCCAAATTGGTGTGAATGTCAGAACATATTATGCATTGGTGACCTGCACACACACCCAACCACCATTTATGTTGATTTTATTTGCGATTAGGTCCCTTGTATGCCAAAAGAGACTTAAAAACATGATATCCACTTATGACCAAGGTAAATACAAACAATTCTAGGTGCATATATGCATGCTCACCTTATTTATCTTTGAATTCAAGCCAAATTAGTGTGATTTGAGAAATGTAAGTCACATTGTGACCCTACACATCCAACCACCCATTTATGTTGATTTTACTTGTGATTAATTACCTTATAGGCCAAAGATACACACCAACACCATATTTACTAGTGAAAAGGGAAAATGTGGATAATTTTTGGCACATGATGAGCCCCAAAAATGTCATGTTCTTGTCCTCATCTATCACACTTGTTGCCATGTTTTTGAATTCTTTTCGATAAGTTTCCTTCCTTAATATTAACATAAACCTATAAATAGCATTATGTTTCTATACTCTTTTTTATAGTTAGAATTATGTATTGAAATTAAATATATGATGGTTGTCTATTGCTTTAGGACACTTTTTCTATAATATGTTTTAAGGATGTTTTGGAGAAATAGTTATATAGCATGGAGCATCTTATAGTAAATAAATTTCATTACATAGACCATCCTATAGCCACTGCATAATCAAAGCTGTAGATGAATAGATTTTGATTCTCTTTCAATTGACTCGTAGAAAAAACTATAACCTCCATGGAACTCAACAAGGAAGTGGTTAAAGGCTGAAACAGTTTTCTTTGTCCTATAGCAATATTGAAAAATTCACATGAAAGATGACTTAAGCAAAAGAATCCAATTTTGGTTATCCTAAGTTGAATGTATCTTATATTAGAATATATATTTTTTTTATAAAACAATCTCCTTTTTAGAGTGTGTGTGTGTGTGTGTAGCAGCAAAGTTAAGATAGATTAGATGTTGATTAGAGATTATTATAAGTACATTTTTTCAAGCAACTATTATTATAATTTCCTACACCAATTCATTGCTGTATTTTTTATTAATATGAACAAGAATTTATGAGTTCAATTAAGTATTTTGAGAGGAAGGATTGAAGCTGAAGTTAGAAGGAGGAAGGGCCCCCTTTGGAAGTTTACAACAACAATCCAACCCATTTAATTAGCTAGGCATGTTATTTGATTTCTTCATGCATTGTGTGTTTCATTTCTAAATTGTGTGATTTACATTCTTGCTTAGATTTGTTTAAGAAAGCTTCCAATGTATAAGCATTTATTTCATAATATTCTATTTATGTTTAAATTATAGTATTTCATTTATCACATGGCTTCAACATCTTAGATAACAACTAGCAAAAGGTTAAATTAAAATATTGAGTGTGCACATACAGTGGCATCATCCTATCAAGTCTACATCCTTGGGTTGTTATTTAAATGAAGTAGAAGGTCAAGATCCATGGTAACTCTACTTGTTCATTTTGATCAAGAGTATTATATCTGATTGTGAATTGATTGCTAGTCATTTTGGCACTGTTATCGAGGAAGGGTGTCACACACTTTAATCTTCAATATTGATAGCAATTATTTTAGATGTTTATTATTTTTATTTCTAAAGCTTGTTATTCTTTAGATTAAATATTTCTTGCTTTCATAATTTAAATTTCCCTTTTTTCAAGTAGGATAGTGAAAATTTTCAAAAACCCCCCTATTACTAACCCTGTGAGGTAGGGTGGTCAAAAAGTTAAAAAAAAGAGTGGTTGAAATATACAAAGTGAAGTGGACTATATAGGAATATTTTTTCCTAAATTATCAAGAATTGTTATAAGATCAAAAATTCATCCTATAGCAACTGAGAAACATGAAGGAATTCTTGAAAATCACTCACTATTATCAATAGAAGAGGTAGAGAAGGAGGAATTTTTTACTAGATTGGTAGCACAAGCTGAAGACCTTGAGGAAATTCATACCCATGGAAGAAACCTACATGTACCACATTTAAGAATTCCCACCTTATCATTCATACTCAGAAATCTAAAGTTTACTTCCCTTTGTCACCCAATTTTCTTACTAAAGAGGCATTCAAGGCTATTCTTACTCTTAGAAGAAACATCAGGTAAATAAAATCTTCCAATTTAGAGAGAAACTGAGACACTAGCTAAATCTTTTGAAACCTCCATAAAATCCCCATTATATAGGAATCCATATATTCTTAAGAATAAAGATAAAGTCTCCGTCTTCTATACCCTAAGAAATAAAAGAATTGATAATAATTTTGAGTGGTGGGTAGTAACAACCTCCCATCTACCAACATAAATAGTATTCATGGGGGATCACTAAGAAGAAGAAACTACTAATGAGTTTGCTACTTTCAAATTTCCTATCCCTACTCCTAATGGAAATGCACCTATGAACAATATCCCTCACTTTTCCCTCCTTACTTTCAAGTGAAAATCATCTGAGGATCCAAACACATTTATTTTTGAGTTTGACATCTTATGTCGTAGCTATGATTATAATCAAGACACTCAAAAACTCAAAGTTTTTCTTGCAACACTCAAAGATGCAACACTTAGATGGTTCATGAGACTTGGAAAGGATGCCATTTCTACTTGGGAAGAAATGAAGGAAAAGTTTTTAATGAAATACCAAGCCTATTTTAGGGATAAGAACTATAAGAGAGATGACATATTCTGAATGAAACAATCTAATGATGATTCATTAGAATAATATATGGAAAGATTTTTGTTCATCTTGTAAAACTCCAAGCAGACTATAATGGATATGGAATCGGTCAAGCTAATATTCCTGAAAGGGATTAAGATGATTATCTAGAGGCACTAGATCTAATGTCTGGTGGTAATATTTCTACACTACCATTTTATAAATTAATATTTATATATACAAACTACTCCAGATCAACCATGAACAAAAATAGGGGTAAAACCCTTCTTGTAGCATCTATAGAAAAATTGTCTAAAGGTGAAGTTAGCAACCTCCTATATGACATGAAGGACATTATAAACCACCTAGTTACTCAACTTGATGCATTACATACATAGAGGAAGCAAGAAGAAACTAAGAAAGCCTTAGCTACCTATTACCGTAAATTCAAAAAGAATAAGGTGGATTGCACATGTCATTCTATGAAAGCTCGAGTAGCCAGCATAATTGAGGAGAAACTTGAGACAATGGAGTTACATGCCATAGGAGAAGATGAGAATCAAGTGTTATTTGTGGCTTAACAAAATCCATGGGTACAAAGACTAGGTATGCCATCAAACTCTATGTTTACAAATTCTCAATTCTCAAAAAATCCTCAATATGGTTTTTGGATGAATATACCCAATCAAAATTGGTCCCAAAAAATTGGTAGCTACCCAAAAATCAGTTATGAATACAAAATAATAGACAACAACCTCAACTTAGGCAATTCTAAAACCAGCATGGTTTTATCCCTCTAATTTATGGCAACAACAATGGAGAGGTAATCAAGGCTTTCCCTAGCAAATACAACAACAACAATAGGCCATAATGCCAAGTAATTAGCAACCTATTTGAACCATTCAATTACCCACCCAGCGCATCCCCAATCCTACCAATAATTTGGTTTAACCAACACAATCCACTAAAATAATGCAATATCTAACATACACCTTAGATATTAATCAAGTTCAACTTCACTCAAGTCATGTTCTTCTACAACCCACCTCACCCATAATCACATAACACTTTGAACCAAGTTTACTCCATACTAATCCACAACCACCCATAGCCAATCCTGAGCCAAGTCTATCAGAAAATCAAAAAGAAACTAACAATCCTCATTTTTTGAAGAGATTAATCATATCACATCCTGAACTAGAGCTTGAATTCAAAATACTAGGACAACTCAAGAATGTATGCATAAAAATGCTACTATTTCAAGTAATAAAGGATGTTATTATCTAAAATAAAGTTGTTAAAGAGCTATGTTTGAAAAAATTAAGAAGAAAGAAGAAGGATCCTAAAATAGTTCAGGTCATTGGCCAACTAGTAGATATTATGTTGGGAAACATAGTTCCCCCAAAATATTCTGATCTGAGAAGTCCTATAGTTAATGTTACCATCCATGGCCAACCCATCTCCAATACTTTAATTGATTTTGGTACAACCATCAATGTGATGACCATGGAGACCATGCAGCAATCAAAAATTACCACTCTTCATGTAACACCCACCATCCTCTAGATGATTGACAGATTAATTGTTAAATCTGAGGGGATTGTTGAGGGCCTTATTATCACTGTGGACTCCTGGTAATATCCAGTAGACTTTATTGTATTGTGGCTAAAAAACAACTTGGGGGGTTATCCTCTCATCCTTGGCCACCCATGGTTGGCCATTGTCGATGCTTTTATTAGCTACAGGTTAGGAAAATTGCTAATTTCTAATGGAAATGACACTAAGAAATTAGTTTTGTATCTACCAACTCAACCTTCCCATAATGGTGGACCAACCCCTTAGATTGACAACTTTGAGGAAACTATCTCCTTCCAGACTCTCTTCACAATTGACCAAAGTCTAGCTTTATAAGCATAAGATGAAAACACCATCCTTATTGGTATCCTAAAAAACACCTATTGACAGGATCCTACAGCCACCAACCTATTGGAATGTACACTATGTCCTCTTCAGAATACATTTCCTAGGAATGATCTTGCTAAAACTAAAATAGTCATTTGGTAATTCCATCAATTGCTTCTCCATTAATGCAGCTATGTTGCTTTAATCTCCCAACATAAAAACCATGATTTCTTTAACAAAGAAAATAGACATTCTACCAAACAAACCTCTCAACATTAACACCTCCTTAACACCCCAATAAGAAATTCAGTTACTTATAGTACTAAGAAAGCACACAATAACATTTGTCTAGGATTACCATGACATGAGAGGAATAACCCCAAATTTATGCATGCATTACATTTACATTAAAGAAGAATGTAAACCTAATCACCAACTCCAACAATGAATGAATCCTATGGTTTAAGATATTGTCAAAACTAAGTGCAAAAACTCTTAGATGTAGGATTTGTTTATCCTATTTTGGTAGCCATTGGGTCCCTCCCCTAGTCATTATCCTTAAGAAAGGGGGAAAATGGTGTATTTGTATTGACTATAAATAATTCAATGTTGCTACTAGGAAGGATCACTTTCCCCTTCTATTCATTCATCAAGTGTTGGATACATTACCAGGGAAAATTACTTTTCCTTCCTAGATGGCTATAGTAGTTATAATCAAATATGAAATTCTCCACAAGACCAAGATAAAACCACTTTTACTTGCCCTTAAAGAACCTATGCCTATGTCATCTTACCATTTGGTCTTTGCAATGCCCCAACTACTTTTTAAGGGATATTTTAAGCATGTTTTTTTTCTCTCCCATGACTGTGTTAAAATCTACATGGATGATTTCACTATCTATGGGTAGACATTCAAATAAATGCTCACCACCCTAATGATGCTTATGACTGAAGAGATTGTGTTGGGGCATCACATATCCCTAGTAGAATTCAAGTTGACCCAACCAAGATAAGTATCATTAAGGATCTACCCAAATCAAAGAAGTAGAAAGATGTTAGAATATTTTTAGGACACGCTGGTTATTATAGATGATTTATCAAAAAATTTAATAAAATTGTCACCTCATTGTTTGGATTGCTTACTAAGGATGTTGAATTTACATGGACTAATGATTGTCAAACTACCTTTCAACAACTCAAAGACCTTCTCATAACAACTCATGTTTTGATAGGGCCTGATTGGAATAAACCTTTTCACATCCACACAAATGCATTTGACACCACTTTAGGAGCTATCCTTAGCCAAAAATATAAATCCTTGAGTTATGCAATCTATTTTATCAGTAAGAATATTCAAGGGGCTAAACTTAACTACACTATAATAGAAAAAGAATTTCTTGCCATCAACAAATTTTGAGACTACATTGTAGATTACCAAGTATTCATCCACATAGATCATGCAGTAATCAAGTATTTAATAAACAAACCTATTGTAACAAGTAGGATAATTCATTGGTTGTTATTGCTATAGGAGTTTGATATTACCATTGTGGATAGACCCAGTAAGGATCATGTAGTAGTAGATTTTTTATCTCAATTGAAAAATGATGAGCACAGTCCTATTATTGATTATTCTTTTGTTGATGAACATTTATTTGTAGTAACAATTCAATCTCCTTGGTTCATAGATATTGCTAACTATCTTGCTACAAGATCACTGCCATAATATTTATCACCCAAGGACAAATAACATATGATCCAAAAGAGAAAACATTATTCTTGGATTGTAGGATATCTCTTTATCACTAGACTAGATTTAGTTATGAGAAGACCTATCCAAGAAGATTAAGCTTATGACATTCTCAGAGCCTACCATGATGAACCCAATGGGGGTTGTTTTACTACCAAATAGACTATCATGAAAGTACTCACTACCAAATATTATTGCCCTTATTTACATAAGGATGCCATGATGTATACTCATAGATGTGATCAATGCAATGTGTTGTAAAACCCAATCACTTTGATGAAATGCCATTATAGTTACAACTAGTTATAAAACCCTTTGACAAATGGGGATTAGATTTTTTAGGTCTCATTGATCCTAAATCCAACAATAAGGAATATATACTGGTATACAATGATTATGTCATAAAATGGGTAGAGGCCAAAGCCTTAACCCATGCCCAAGATGAGAAAGTAACTAAGCTTTTGTATGAATAAATCTTCACCCACTATGGAGTACTAAGAGAAATAGTCACAGACCAAGTCCCACAGTTCACATCAGACCTCATAGTTGCCTTGGTCAAATAAATGAAATTAGACACAAAAATTCTATCTCTTACCATCATCAATCAAATGGTCAAGTGTAAGTGACAAAGATAAAATTGGAAAATATCCTCATTAGGACTATCAGCCTACAAAGAAACTATCGGTCAACTCATCTTCTATAAGTAGTCTAGGCTTATAGAATCACCTGGAAAACCACAATTGGTTTCAATCCATATGAAGTAGTTTATGGTAAAACACCTATTTTTCTCATTGAGTTTAAATATAAAACATTAAGAACCATACTTGATTTGGGGCTGGATCTTTCCCAAGTTAAAAAAGATAGGACCATGCAATTGAATACACTTGATGAAATAAGAAAGGAAACACTTCATCACACTAAAATAGTGCAAAGACAACATGTGGGTTGGCATGATAGGAACATCAAGACTAAAAACTTCTAACTTGGTGACTAGGCACTCCTTTTTACTCTAAATACAAAGATCATAAAGGAAAGCTATAGTCTAAATGGCTTAGGCCTTATGATATTGAACAAGTTTTTGATAATAGAGTTGTAAATCTCATGAACATTGACTTTATTCAATTTTGACTACTTGTTAATGACCACAAGCTCAAGCTGTATAAAAAACCATTTTCTAAGGAAACTCTCACTTGCCAAATTATTTAATAAAAACATCCATCTCTTCTTCATGAACAAAATCATCATGTTCATGTAGCCGAAGGTTATTTCTATCAACCCTTCCTTAATATTTTCCAAGATGAATAAACACTTCCTACAGCTAAGAACAAGCCATTCATAATGGCTTGGTTTAGGCTGAATAAAATCCTACCTCCTAAATTTTTTTGATTCCAGTTGAATTTGGACCAAAAAATCTAAAAAAAAATTAGAAAATTTAGTAATGAAAACCTTCAAGCGTTGCTAATGGATGTCTCAGAAAACTAGGTCACTAGATGATTGACATTTGTTAAAAAAAATGGCACTACTTCAATAAAACTTTTTATTTTCATTTTTTTAAAATTGTAGATTCATTCCCTCGGAATAGAAATATATTTTCCTTTTTATTACAAGATAAAAAACTTGTTGTAGGATAAAACTTGTTGCAAGATAAAACTTGCTACTGCATGATACAATTTGCTATTGTAGGATAAAAATTATTGCTAAAGGAAACATTTCTTGCTACAAGATGTATTATTATTATTCCATCCTAAATAAATCATTTTTTTCTCAATCAAATGATAACACATGCCAAAACCGCCACTTCAAATCATCATTTACACATTACTGAAAGGTATTCCTACAAGTAACAAGGTAATTATTTTATATTTATTTCATGTCATACATTTTAATTATTACTAAGATGATGGTAACTAATGTTATTAATGCACCTTCATATCTTCTCCTTATCATGTCAACTCACCATATCTTCTCCTTCGCTAATTGGTGTGACCTTTGATGTGTTGTTGTCACCACCCTTTGCTATTACCATGAGCCATTTTATGCATGTGAGCTTCATCCCTTAAGGACAAGTGATATTTTATGTTTTGGGGGGGAAGATTTTCCATAATTCAAATGGATTATTTTGCTTCCAAAGTAAAAATCACAAATATTTCACCAAATCCACAAAAACCTTACTGAAAGAACACAGCCTGTAGCTCAAATTATATCTCACAATATGGGAGGGGACTTGCTTAACTATGAACTACTTGATATCACTCTTTTAACCAATAGCGCAGACATCTTGGACCTATTCTAGAATGTAGGATGGGTATAGTATTTTGAAAAAATATAGGCCTTGGATAATGGAATTATAGAAGAATTTGTTGGCTCATTGCATAAAAACCTAGCAATAATAAGAGGAATGGATATAAAGCTGATAGAGACTGTTGTTAGTAGAGTAACAAGATTACCATGAATAGGGGAGGCATGGCAAGACAAATTTGATGCTAAGGTAGAGAGATGAAAATTCATTAGAGGAAATGAAAATCTATAAACTTCAAAGAATGGCACTACATGGTTATCCTTACCAAGATGATGGGCCAAAGCTACTGAGTTTTTTTGCAGATATTTCACTTGAAAAGGGAGGTATTCCATGTTGCATGGCATACACTTCAAGTTCATGAATCATTTATGGTATGGTATAGAGATAAACTTCCTCAACTTCTTACTCCACATGATCACAAAAATGTTGGATGCATTTCAAAAAGGTAATTCCAAAGCTCTTTCCCATCATTGTTTAATCCAGTTGATTATTCAAGACTATTTGCAAAGGACTAAACCTAACATAAGTTGGGAAGAATTTCTCCAAATACCAAAAAATGTAAGAAGTGATAGATAAGGGAATTAAATAGAAGAGGAAAGAGAGGTATAATAATAGAGATAAAAATAGCTCTTCTTGTAGCTCCACAAGAACCTTTAGAACAAGACCTTCCTACAACTCCACAAGAACCTGCAAAAGGAGACCTTCTTGTAGCCACACAAGAACCTGCAAAAGATGTTCCTAAATCAACATAAGAACCTATAGTAAGAATTGAAGAAAGGACTTCCATGGCTAGGGAATCCAAGGGAAAAAGGAAGAAACTTATTCTCTAGCCTAACTCAAAGGAGTCTGAGAAGGAATTTCCACCTTCTCCCAAAAAGGCCACAATAATCTCTACTCCTCGTAGATCTCATAGATTGAGAATAAAAATGAGAATTAAACCTTTTTCTATTATTTAAATTAATGAATAATCTAGATAAGAATAGATTTTTCATAGTGATGAATCTATAGAGGCTGAAATAAATAAGGGAGAATGTTATTTAGAATACAATCAGGAGGTAAAACAAATAGATTATAGTCTTGAAGAGTTGCATGAGGAAGCAGAACAATTAGAGCAACCTACTATATAAATGGAATTTCCCACTCTAGAACAAGGCCTATAATAAATTGAGTGAATAAGAAAGAAGATACATATACAATCTAGAGGAGGATGAGATGCACTTATTCTAGTTGCTTCTCAGCTACATTCCTATGTTGAAGACCATCTTGTAGTCATTATTTCACAACCTTCTGTAGAGGTAAATCAACAAGAAGAACCTACAACCACCTAAAAATTCAAGTATCATTCCTCATTTGCAATATATTCTAAATTGATGAATTGGATGGATAGTCAGTCTAAAATTCTAAAGGAATTAAGAAAAGAAAATAAGAAAATGAAAGAAGAGAATAAGTTGAAGGAAGAGAAAATATCGAAACTGAAGCATAAAATTGAAGATATGGTTGGTCTTACCCAAGAGCTCCTTGACTACAGGCCTCCTACAAGAGTTTATTCAGTCTACCTTGAGGAGTAATGGCATTAGTTCAAATTTATGAGAATTTATTGTGACATGCCTCATGAAGTCATTGATCCCCTCTCCTTCTTTTATATCTATAAAGAAAGTTAATAGGAAGAACAAGCACAATTGTGTGATTTCTACCTTCACAATTATGTTGTTCCTTATGATAGAGAGTGGAACCATAATTTATATGTTGGAGATTTCTAATTAAATGCATTTTCATCATATTTTTTAAATGAGCAGATAAAAGGAAGAGAAGTAGTTGAATATAGAAAAAAGGAGAATGAAATCTGATTGCTTATCAGGAGAGAATCAATAGCACCTGATGTATTGATTGAATTGGATAATATCATGCTGAAAAAAAAAGTTAAAGCTTGGTTTGCAAAGAATTGTGATGAAGCCCAAGATTTTTATTTAGGATTGAGAGCTTCTAATGGTCCTGCAGCCAAAGATTCATGTATTGAATAATGGAATGAGCTCATTCATGCACTAAAAAAGAGAGATCCATATTCCCCGTTTAACTTAAATGCAAAATTTAATAGGATCACAAAATATATTCTTCTTGTAGGTGAAATGGGATCTCAATTTTTGAACCTTAAATTCCATCCCCCTTTGTTTTGGTATCCTCTTTCATATTAGCAAGATAAATCCCTAATGGATGAAGCCAAGGAGGTGAAAATTTGGCAATTGTTTAAACAGAGACATGGATTCTATGATCACCTTGCCAGTGGTGCCATAGATCCCGTGGATTTTAGATTTCTTTATGAAATGGGAATGAACAAGTTTGTTGTTCAAGGTCAAGTAAGATCTTAAGTTGGGGGGTGTGATGAGCCCCAGAAATGTCTTTTTCTTGTCCTCATATATCACACTTGTTGCCATGATTTCAAATGCTTTTCCATAAGTTTCCTTCCTTAATATTTCTATAAACCTATAAATAGAATTATGTTTCTATAATCTTTATAATAGTTACAATTATGTATTGAAATTAAATATATGATAGTTGTTTATTGCTTTGATTCTCTTGCAAATGACTTGTAGAAACAACTATAACCTCCGTGGAACTCAATAAGGAAGTGGTTGAAGGCTAAATTTTTTTTATTTATCCTATAGTAATATTGTGGAATTCACATGAAATACGACTTTAGTTAAAGAAGACAATTTTGGTTATCCTAAGTCAAATGTATCTTAGATTAGAATATATATTATTTTATATAAAACAATATTCTCTATGATATATATATATATATATATATATATATATATATATATATATATATATATATATAATAGAGTTGAGTCAGACAAGATGTTGATTAGAGATTATCAAACGTATATTTTATCAGGCAACTATTATTTTAATTTTATATATATATATATATATATATATATATATATATATATATATATAGTAGAGTTGAGATAGACAAGATGATGATTAGAGATTATCAAAAGTATATTTTGTCAAGCAACTATTATTTTAATTTCCTTTAGTAATTCATTGCTACATTTTTATTAATATGAACAAGTATGTCTAAGTTCAATTAAGTGTTGTGAGAAGAAGGATTGAAGCTACAGTCAGAAGGAGGAAGGGCCCCCTTTGGAAGTCTGCAACAACAATCTAACCCATTTAATTAGCTAAGCATGTTATTTGATTTCTTTATACATTGGGTGTTTCATTTCTGAATTGTGTGATTTACATTCTTGCTTAGATTTATTTAAAGAAGCTTCCAACGTATAAGCATTTATTTCATAGTATTATGTTTATGTTTAAATTCTAGCATTTCATTTACTACATGACTTCAACATCTTAGATAACAATTAGTAGAAGGTCAAATTAGAAGATTGAGTGTGCACATACAATGATGTCATCCTATCAAGTCTACATCCTTGAGTTGACATTTAAATGAAGTAGAAGGTCCAAATCCATGGTAACTCTCCTTGTTTGTTTTGATCAAGAAAAGTATATCCAGTTGTGAATCGACTGCTAGTCAGCACATGTATGCATGATAACCCCAATTTACTTTGAATTTAAGTTAAAGTGGTGTGATTAGGGAAACATAGGTTGTATTGTTTATTTGAACACATCAAACCTCCATTTTATGGCATTTTTACTTATGATTAGAAGGTTCCATATCCACTTTTGATGAGGTAAAATGTAAATAATTTTATGCATATTCATGAGTGATCAACCCAATTCATTTTGAATTTAGGATAAATTTCTCTGGTTTGGGAAATTTATGTCCCATTGATAATCAACACACACCCAACCACTTATTTATGTTGATTTTACTTACGATTAGGTTACCTATAAGCTAAAAGTGATACAACACCACCATATCCATGTGGCTAAGGTAAATGCATATAGTTTTAGGTATATTTATGCATGATCATCCTAATTCACTTTGGTGTGATAGGGGCAATGTAGGTTTCATTGGTGACATGTTCACACCCATCCACCCCTTAATGCCTATTTTAATTTTTATTAGGTCTCTTATAAGCTAAAAGTGACATAAAAACACTATATGTAGTTGTGACTATGAAAAATTAGGACATTGGGAAACATTTGTGCATGATCACCATAATTCACTTTGAATTCAGGCCAAAGTAGTGTGAATGGGGTAAAGTAGGTCATGTTTGTGACCCACATTTATGCTTGATCACCCCAACTCAGTGGGATTTCAAGAAAGATTAGTGTGATTTGGACAATTTAAGTTGCATTGGTGACTAAATCAAACACCCCCTTATGCTATTTTTACTTACAATTAGGTCTATTATAGGACAATAGTAATAAAAAATAACATATCCACTCATGACCAACAAAAATACATAATTTTGGGCACGTTTATGCACAATCACCCAAATTTACTTTGAATTCAAACCAAAGTAGTTTGATTGGGATAACATGATTGGATATGGTGTTTTTGTGTCAATTTTGACCTATAGAGAGTCTAATCACAAGTGAAATCAACATAAAGGGCTGGTTGCATGTGTGTAGGTCACCAATGTGACCTATATTTCCCCAATCCATCTACTTGGCCTAAATTTAAATTAAATTAGGGTGATCATGCACAATTGTGCCCAAAATTATCTATATTGTTCCTAGACAATAGTTGATACAATGTTATTGTATCATTTTTGGCTTATAGAAGACCTAATTAGAAATAAAATTGACATAAAAGTGTGGTTTGTTTTGTGTAGATCACCAATGTGACTTACATTACCCCAATCACACCACTTTTACTAAAATTCAATGTGAATTAGCATGATCACACAACTGTGCCTAAATGTTTTTTTTGTATTTTCCATGGTCATAAGTGGATATGGTGTCTTTGTGTCACTTTTGGTCTATTATGAACCTAATTGTAAGTAAAATCAACATAAAGGGGTGATTAGGTGTGTGTTGGTCAATAATGTGAATAAATTTTACCCATTCACACCACTTTGGATTGAATTCCAAGTAAACTAGGGTGATCACACATGAATGTGGCCCAAATTATTGGCATTTTCCTAGTTTGTAAATGGATTTATGGTGTTTTTGTGTTGTTTTTGGCCTATAATCCACATAATCACAAATAAAAAATAACATAAAGGGATGGTTTTGTGTGTGGGGGTCACAAATAAGACATATGTTTCCCCTATCGCACTACTTTGGCTTAAATTCAATGTGATTTGGGGTGATCAAACACAAATATGTCCTAAATTACTCACATTTATCCTCGTCACGTGTGGATATGGTGTTTTTATCTCACTTTTGACATAGAATAGACCTAATCATGAGTGAAATTTGTATACAAGGGGTGTGTAGGTCACCAATGTGAATAAGTTTCCTCAATCACATGATTTCATGCTGATTTAAAGTGAATTGGGATGATTGTACATAAATTTTCTTAAAATAATCCATATTTACCTTAGTTGCTAGTGGATATGGTGTTTTTTTATCTCTTTTGGTCTATAAGGGACATAATAACAAGTAAAATAAGGAGAAGGTGGTGGTTGGTTAGAGGTACCCTAGTCACTAAAATGAATTAGTTTGCCCAATCACACCACTTTGGCCTAAATTCTAAGTGAATTAAGGTGATTGTGTATGAATTTATGTAAAATTATCTACATTCTCCTTGGCTGTAAATGGATATGGTATTGTTGTGTTGTTTTTTTCCTGTAAACCACATAATCCTAAATAAACACAACATAAAAGGGTGGTTGGGTATACATGGGTAACTTATACAATACACATTACCCTAATCACACCACTTTGGCTTGAATTCAAAGTGAATTTACATGATCATGGATAATGTGTCCCAAATCATCTGCATTTTTTACAGTCACAAGTGAATATGGTGGTGTTGTTTTGCTTTTGGTTGTTGAGTATGATTCCAATATGGGAATTTTATTGTTAATTATAAGGCACATGTTATCTCTTTTTTGTCATCTAGTTAGATATTATTTGTCCTTTAATTGGATCTCTTGTTTATCCTCTAGTTGGATTTTGTTTGTCCTCTAGTTAGATTTATTTTATTCACTTGTGGGACCTCTTTATTGTAATTTTGTTGGACCTTTGTTTAGGCTAATAAATTCTTCCTATATGGTATGAATTTATTATCCCAATTGGGTGAATTCATTATGTATTTTGAGGTGGGACATTAGTTATCACCCACTTCACTTGTTTAGGTGGGGCATGAGTTGTCACTCACTTCACATTTTTAGGTGGGATATGAATTGGTGCTCACCTCACTATGTGTGGCCCACACTCCACTATGAGTAGATACACACTCCACTTTGAATAAGTGAGGTCATCACTCTACTATGGCTTGGCCCACACACCACTTATTCTTTCTATATTTATGTAACTCTCATGTAAATTTTTATAATATTACAAATGCAATGTAATGCAATTTTCTGAATTATGAATTCATTCTAGTTCATCTTGTAAATTCATGGTGTACATTATTATCTCTTTTTTTTTTTTTTGTATTTATTCACAAAGTAATACCATTAAACATATGGTTTGATTTTTGAATCTATTTAGTACAATTTATGGTCAACAATTTTACTTACAACATAACTAGTTTGATAACTAGTAATTTTGGGACAATTTTGTTGATCCATAGATTCATTTTGAGAGACATATAAATATGATTTTCACTCGTCCACACATTAAAAACCTTAATTGGTCTATAATGAACTTAATATCAAGTGAAATAAACATAAATATGGTTGTGTGTGCATAGGTCACCAATGTGTCTTACGTTGCCCTAATCAC
The DNA here is from genome assembly GCA_037957365.1 of Torreya grandis. Classification (NCBI taxonomy): domain Eukaryota; kingdom Viridiplantae; phylum Streptophyta; class Pinopsida; order Cupressales; family Taxaceae; genus Torreya; species Torreya grandis. Next base: position 1,598,375 of record JARHVA010000279.1, read on the forward strand.
ACCAATTTAGCTTGAACATGAAGTAAATTGGGGTGATCATGCACACATGTGCTAGAAATTATTTGCATTTCCATGTTCACAAGTGGATATGTTTTTATTGTGTTTATTTTGTCCATAAAGTAGCTAATCCCAAGTAAAATCAACCTCTCAGTCCCAAAATCTCTAGCTAGTGTTCAATCCAAATTAACTAACATTATGAAAAAAATGTGGAGTGGCATCTCTGAGTCTAAGAAAATTGAATTAATGAAATGGGAAGAGGTTTTTTTACCTTAAAAAAAATGGAGATTTGGTATCCAAAATTTGTTCAAGATGAATAAAAATTTGGGAGTTAAACTTTTATGGTGAATCTATCAAGGTAGAGACAACACTTAGAGCATCTTACTTAGAATAAAGTATTTTGATAATGTAGATTATCATGCCCATATTTTTACTCCATAACATTGTATGTATGTCTCTAATATCTTGAATTTTGTTTAGAAATGTAGATACCTCATCTAAAACTCCCTTTGATGGTAAATAAAAAATTGGAGACCTATTAAATTTTGGAAAGATCCCTAGTGCAGTGTGGGTCCTACTTGTAATCATCCCTCCTTCAAAATTTTAGAAGATTACTTTTCAAACCTAAGGGGATATCTAGAACGTATAATTAATAGATTGAAAATCAAAGTGTTTAGGGCCCTTAGATAATATGGAAAAGTCCTAGTATTTCTATATCCAACCTTTCCTCTAATATTTTAATTTATTTTGGCATTTTCATGTACTCTCACCATATTAGTATCTCAAAGGATTTTGATGGCTTAAAATGGAATAGAGACCCTTTAGGCAATGTTTTTTGAAATAAGGCTATAAGAAGCTAGTCTCTCATATTACTTCCCAAATATGGCCAATGGAAAAAGGTATGGATCCCTCAGGGGCTTATTAAAGATAACAAAAATATGTGGTTTATCTTAAAAATGAAATCTCTTAACTAAGATAAACTAAAAAGGATTGGTTTTCAAGGTCCCTCTTGGTGTGTCTTTAATAAAAATAATTATGAATCCCTAAACCACATCCTCCTTCATTGTAATTTTTCCCAGAGAATTTTATCTTGGTTATTTAAGAAAATGAACAGATATTGGGTGCCAATAGGGTCTATTCAAGAACTTATGCTTAATTGAACAAAAGAGGTAGGGGATCAAGTCAAAATTATTTGGGTAATGTCTCCATCATTGATCATCTAGTGCTTATGGAAAGAAAGAAACATTAGAATCTTTATTAATTTGTCCCTCTTTAAATAATTCCTTACTCTTAAAATCAAGGCACTCCTTCAAAAAGTTTTAATGTTAAATTTTTTCCTCCTAAAAAATAAATCATGGGAGAAGAACACAATATTATCTTGAAATGAAATTTATTGAAAAATAACTTCAACCTCCCTTGTCAAATCAACAAAAGGTTAATGCCTTCTTGGAATCCCCCAAGTGACAATTTTATCTAACTAAATTTTGAAGGGGCATCCAAATGTAAGCAAGGTATTTTTTCATGTGGAGGTATCTTAAAAGATAATTAGGGACAAGTTCTATCATGTCAGGGCTTTAACATTCAATGGTCTTCAAATAATCCTATTGAAGCATTAACACTTGTCATAATATTGATTTTCACTATTGTATCTAATTCAAGAAACTAATTGTGAAAGGTGATATTCTATTGAACATAAATGTTTTTAAATATATAATATTTGATTAATGGTAGGTCAATTCAATCATTCAAGATATACTCCAATCCATTCCTTTTTTGAAGATGTTTCTTTCTCCCATAACTATTATAAGACTAATGCTCCTAATAATTTATTGGCTAAATTTTAAACTTTTCACCTTCTTCCTAATGAAGATTGACATTATAATGGTCACCCTCCTTAGAAAGAATGCATATAATTAATTATAAAAGACTTGACTCGCTTACAACTTCCCATTTATAGATTTATGGCTTTTATCCTCTCCTCAGGTCCTTTACAAAAGAGGGATTTGAGGTTATTTATTTTTTAACATAGTGGTTGGTTTGAGATTAAGGAGCCTTGAAAATTCATGATGTTTGTCTTGGGTTAAAACTTTGTGGTAGTTTTAAATGTTTTTTCTAAGTAGTGATCTTGGTTAATTTCATAGAAGATGGAGTCCAAGGCTTCTGAAGGTGGATTTTTTCCCGCATCTGCTAAGTAGTTCCATGGATGTGCTTAGATCATGTGCCCTTAGACAACTATAAGATGATTTTATTGGTATTGGTTAGTGGTTTTCTTTGTGAAGATTTTGAGATTCCATTATTTGGTCTTTTCTTTTGAAGCTAGTTTGTTGGCTTTGTGGTTTTTTGACTTTTTTTGGATGTTTTCTTATCTCCTTCTATTCTCTTGGAAACTTCTTTTGGCTTTCTTGGTTTGATTTTACTGACAGATCCCTTTGTACCATGGGTGAAGGATCCATTTCCTTTATTATTATCTATCAAAAAAGTCACAAGTAAAATCAACATAAATTGGTGGTTGGATGTACAAGGGTCACAATGTGGCTTATGTTGCCATTAGCCTAAATTAAAAGAGAAAAAGGGTAATCATGCACAAATGTGCCTAAATTTTTTTGCATGTACCTTGATTATAAGTGGATATGATGATTTTATGTCAATTTTGGCCTATAAATAACCTATTCACAATTAAAATTGGCATAAATGGGTAGTTGGGTGTGTGTGGGTCACTAATGCAACCTATATTTCCCCATTCACACCACTTTGACATGAATTCAAAGAGAATTAGGGTGAACACATACAAATGTGCCCCAAATTATCCCCATTTACCTTTATCACAAATGATTGTGTTATTGTAGTGTCAATTTTAGACTATAAGAGACCAAATCATAAGCAAAATTGGCATAAGGGGGACGTTGGGAATGCACTATTTTATAAAATTTAATTTTGACAAACCTAACTCTTAAAAATGTTAGGAATCAATATGAAAGGCCCTAAAACATTGAAAAATAACCATATTTTTTCCTAAAATGGATATAAATTGTAAAAGTTACGCCTTGGAATCCTTAGGTTTAATACTAAAATCCTAAAATTGACTAAGTACTAAAAAAATAGATTTTGGAAAACTATCTTCGAAATCGTAACTCATGAAATTGTGAGATGTTGGTCCCATAATTTTGGATAAGTGTTATCCAATTTTGGTATATAACTAGAATGACACAGAAGGACCATGGTGTGAAATTAATAGGTATAGAAACACCATAGCATGGGACCTACGAGGTACAAGAGGATAATGACATGAAGGAACCAACACGAGAGGACCTAGTTAGAGGGGAATGAGTCACAAGAAATTCAACTATGTAGGACTTAGAACGGTAACAGAAGACTAGGGGAGTGCATGAGAAGTAGGAGTAGTTGGAATAATGGTTTAAATGAGTCGCTCTGACCTTATTGATAAGAAGTTTTCCACCAGCCCACAAAGAAAGGAACATATGGCAGAAAAGATATAGCATAGAGCAAGGATATAAGAGGTGTAGAGGCTCGAATCTTTAGAAAAAACTAATTGGTAAGTGCCACAACTCTTAGTATATTGAGATTTTGTTGGCCAATTCTTCATGCCATTAGTGATTGTAAACACTTGGTCAAGGTAAAAAAATTATAAATACCCCTATTGTAAAGCATTACACAAACAAATGGATGTGGGGACGTGATTTTGAAAAACATATACTTTTTTATGAGTTAGCTTAATATATGAGAATAATAGGTTTTTTTAACTTCTTGTTTTCTAAAAAATAATGGTGTGAATTAATTGCTAGTTTATATATGAGTTGTACCTTGTCACATTTTATTTTTCTAAGATAACTAATGCTAATAAAAAATGTCAATATTCTACGTAGAAATGGGAACTAGTATTTTGCTACACGCTTTAGGTGAGCGTGTAAAACATAACTCTTGCATGAAAGGGCCAGTGTACTAGCTCATTAGGCTAGAATCCAATGCCAACCTATAATTATAAAAAATAACCTAACATTTTGGTTCTATTGTTAGGATCCAAAGCACTTGAAGTACGGTCATGGAAAAATGTTTGAGTGTATTATATTGGAGAAAATAAAAGAATGGGTTACCAGTGTTGAAGATAATTTTGTAGTTCCTTATCTTGAGCTAGAAATCTTGGCACGATAGTGGGTAGAGAAAAATATCTATAGTACATTATATGAAAACTTATTTTTGAAAGTCTTATTTCATTTACATGCTTGGTTTATAGCATATGATCAAGGATGATCAAGGAATATTGGAAGGAGGTAGTATTGGATGTTATAATGACAAAGGGATTTAACATGACTTGGAGCCCCATGGATGCAAGTAGTCAAATGTTTGTGGAAAGGAGTTCTGAATAGTTACATTATGGAGTATGATGTAACTTCTTATTCATGCCCTGAAGAAGCCAAGTTCCAGTTCCTTGGAAAACCACATGGTTTTTATATTAAGCTTTTTGCCTTTAAAATTAAGAAGTTATTTGTTGATCTTAGACTTGAAACTATACCAATGGAGAGCTAAATATTCTTGTAGATGAGTTGCACATTTGTAAGGGGAGAATAGGATTTGGTATAAGATTTTGGGTTTAAAATGGTAGCTAGCCAATGTGAATTACAGAAACAAAAGTATGATGAAGTTCAACAAAGGATTATAGGAGTTAACAGTGCATGAAGAGACCAAGAAAACTCAAAGAATGTTGTTAGGAGCCATAGGGAAGCATAAAAACATGAGGACCCCATCACTTGCAAGATTCATCTATGCCACTTCTATCCTATGAAGTAGAAATAAGCTAGATGGTAGGAACTGAGGAACCAAGTCTGAACTAACCAAGCTCCCCCACCATAGTTCACGCTCATGATTTTGAGTCAGATGAAGTACACATATGAAATTGGGATACAGATAGTTTATAATTAGAAATTGAATCAATAAGGGATACTAAAACTGAGCCTTTTAATTCTCATTTAGACTTAACACTCTCTTTCCCTCTTTAAGGGAATTCTATGGCATAACTTAGGATCCCTGGTAGACTAGGCCTACAAGGACAAAATACAAGCCCAAATTTGAGTAATCAATCATCTACCATGCCTCACATCATAAGCACTATTACTTGAGGCACTAGAGGTGGATTAGGAGGTGGTACAAGAGGTAATGGACTTCCTCCTCAAGGGGTCAGGTATGGAGGTTCCCAGTAACTACCTATTCAAGCACCTCAACTAACTATGGTGTAATATGATATGACACAACACTTATTAGAGTATCAATTTATGGAGAATGTAGTTGAGCACATACATAAATGCAAATTGATTTGGAGGGTGTAAGGGATTACATCTTATAAGAATAAGGACACACATTTTTCAACTACACTTCTGGAGCACATGCAAAAATTATATCACAAGTTTGACCCTCAACAAGTAGTGTTCAAATATGACCAACTAAATGCATCCTTCCTTTAGGAGTTTGACATTTTTGAATTTGAGCAATAGAGCATAGCAACTCTAAAGGACATAAACCAAAGACTCACTAAAAGTGTACGTGAGTATGATACAAGGTTTAAAACTTTGTTGTCTAAATTGTCATTTGAAATTAACTTTGCTCAACATGCACAATGGTTTGTGGGAGGAATGTTACTACCTTTTCATCAAACCTTGTCACAGAGGACCTTCACTAGTCTGCACAAGGCTTTGGAAGCTACTCTTCATGTTAAAGTAGTTGGAAGCATCGATATTGTGATTATTCCCTTTATGGAAGCCCAAATAGCCTTAATGGTGTCACAAATTGAAAAGTTGATGGGTAACAATTCACATGAACATGTAGTGATTTTTGGTGTATAGACTACAAATTTGAAAGGCATACATAGAGCAATTATCTGTGTAATAACATCTATGTGATACTTAAACAAACATGTGAAATATATCATGAGGAAAATGATGTCTACTCTTGTCCTTTTATATAATGAGCTATGCACACTAAGGTGTATGATTATTGTAATATCTATGATGCATATACTCATGACACTAATTACTATCATTTGATTAGTGACATCCATGAAACTCAAGCGTGTAGCTCACACCAAACCTCAGTAGAAAATACTCAAGAAAATGGTGGCAACCATGGATGAGGAAGAGGGAGAGGATGAGGAGGTGGTCATTTCCCATCCAGGAACTATTACAAATGTGAGTCTCTAGACCAGTATCAAAAGGACTACTAGAATTACTTGATGTAAACTTTCTATAAAAAAGACCACCAACTAGATGAGTATCCTGACTTATATGTAGCTATTACCAAGGAGCAAAATGAAAAGGGATTCAGTATGATTCAAATTGATAAACCACATTGGCATGCATGCCCAACCATCCCTATAGTTCAATAGGTAAACAATACCACTCATAGTGGGGGATATACCCAATTGACTACTAATCCTATCAAGAAAGTACAATAGAAAGAATCATGAGCTAGAAAGTATCCTAATGTTCAACAACAAAGGGATATCTTTTGAGATATGATGGAACTCACATGAGAAATTTAAGGAGAGAATTAGTTCCTCAAAGATAATTATGTAACATAGTGTGTTGTTATACAAAGGGAAGTTGAACCTTGACATATGGCACATGATGACTTTCAAGAACTATGCAAGCATATGTTGGATGAGGATATTGTCCCACAATTTAGCCTTGGGCTTAAGAGTCAATCTTGATTACCAAATGAGGTTCACCCTCACATCATTAATTAAATTTAATATTGTCATTTAAATCATGCTCAATTATAGGACACTCCTAGTTCCTCTACTCCCCCAAAAGATAAAGAAATATTTGTTATTATTGCCATTGATGGATGGGTAATATGGGATATATTAGTAGATACCGACATAGAAGTTAATGTCCTCACCAAGGCTGATTGGCACAAGATGTCTAATCTAGCATTATAGCCTTCACCTCATAAATTATTTATGGTAAATAATACTCGTACGCTACCTATTAGGGTCCTCAAGGATGCAATGATTGACATATTTGGAGAACCACTCAAATCAAATTTTGAGGTTTTAGAGTTGGCTGAAGTTGATGATTACCCAAATATAGTGGGAAGACTGTAGTGATATGAGAATAATGTAGACTTAAGCTTCAAAATGTGCTATATTATTTTTGAAAACACTGATTAGCATGTTATAATACCACTAGATCAAGCACAAGGGCCCCCTTATTTTTTAAAACACTGATTAGCATGTTGATGAAGAGATAAACCATGTCTTTAACATTACTACAAGGAATGATGAACAAAGATATCTCATTCAAGATGGTGTTCTTTGATGGTCAGATACTCAATCCATCTCTGACACTACAAGCAATGCATGTAATTGTTGGGCTCATGGTGACTATGACCTCACTAGAAGAATATATAGTACAATCAACAGCCATGATAATGTGTTTTGCCAGTTTAATAAATGACATAGCTTCATTCACCTTATCATCAACCAAGTCATGAGGGGAACTATCATATAGACACCACTTGAAATAATTGATGAGGCTCCAAGGTTCCATGGGTAGATGGAAGTTTGAGACTTCATCTAGTGCCTTGAAGAGTTTTACCACACTGATGAAGATCATCTTCGATCTTTGGTTCATCTTTTTGATGGCACAACTGCATAATGGTGGAAAACCTATTGTGAATGAATCATATAGTGGGATTAGGTATGCTCAGCCTTACACCACCAATTCCATCATGATAATAAAGTAAAGTGATCATCTAGCTACAGTGGAATACAAGCCCCTAAACCCCACATCAAAGCTTGTGAAATAATGTGGCAAAGTGATGAGTCCTATTTACTAGAATATTTATGGGTTCATGCATTTTATGGAACTTTATGCACTTAGGCACGATCATGGTATATACATGAAGAGTGACACATGGGTACCAAGTTTTGGCATCTATTGAAGGAGAACATGAACTTAGTATTGTCCTATTCTTCACCAATAATGGATATGTGCCTTACCCTCCAAGACATGTATGAAGTGGTAGTAGGTGACCCATGACTCATGGAATAATGTTTGATAATTATTCATCAAGACCCTGAAGAGCCCCTACACTTATTCCATGAACCATTGATACACTGAGAACCTACACCCACTCTAGTCCTCGATCTGAACCGACATGAAAAAAATCATCTAAGAAAATAAAAGCTCATATTACAAGTGGAAGAAGGTGAAGGATCCACTCCACTTGACTCATTGTCCAACTATTTAGATATTCCTATATATTTTGGCATAAGAAATGTTCAAGATACAAGTGTCAATATGGATAACCCATACCATGGGCCTATTTAGACTATTTAGTGCAACATCAGCTTAGAATAAGAACCAAAGCTAGCTACAGTAGGAAACTATTGGACTGACACAGAGATTTCAAAAATCTTTAAATTACTAAAAGAATATCAAGATATCTTCCCAAGAACTATAGTGAAATGAAGAGAGTCCACCCATCCTTGGGCAAGATGCATATCAAGCTAGTTGATGGCTCTTAATCAATAAAAAAATGCCCATATAGGATGAATCCTAATCTCTAAGCACATGTTAAAGAGGAGATTAATAGTATGTTATGCACTAGAGTAATCACTCCCATTGATGAATCTGAGTGGGTCAGTCTCTTGGTGATTAGTATCAAAAAATATGGATGCATCTGTATCTATGTGGACTACCGAGTGCTCAATGCATCATGTGTAACAGATCTCTTTCCAACACCATTCACAAAGGAAATCCTTGAAGGCATTATGGTTGTGAAGTGTAATCCTTCATAGATGGATTCTCAAGGTATCATCAGGGCCAAATAATTGAAGAAGACTATCCTAAGACAACCTTCACCATTAAATGGGGGTCATTTGCTTATATTATTATGTCTTTTGGGTTGAAAAATGCCCCACTTGCATTTTTGCAAATAGTAGTTGAACCCTTCAAAGACTTCATCCACAAGTTACTCCAAGTCTATTTGGATGATTAGACATTATAAGGTTTGGTCAAGGACAATTTCACTAACCTCAGGCTTATGCTTGAGTGTTGTCAAGTCTTACAACTCTCATTAAACTTAAAAAAGTGCCTATTTATGACACTTGGCGTGCTCCTAGGGAATATTATTTGTAAGGAAGGACTCCTAGTAGATTTAATGAAGGTATCTATTATTATTCACCTTTCAGTGCTTAAGACTCAATGTGAGGTCTGCACCTTTCTGGGCCACACGGGTTATTATAGAAAGTTCATTCACAGTTATGTAAATATTGTTGCACCCCTGGAAGAATTTCTAAAGCAAATTGAGCATTTTATATGGACTTTATCTTGTAAGGAGGCCTTCAAAACACTCAAATAAAAGTTTTTCACTTCTCTTATTCTCCAATTCCTCAATTGGATAAAGTCATTTCATGTCCATGTTGATGCTTCTAGCATGGCCATTGGTGCAATCCTTACACAACAAGGTGAAGGTCACCTGGATCACCCAATCTACTTTGCCAGTAGGAAGCTCACACCAGCTAAAAGAAACTATACCACTATGTAATGTGAAGCATTATCAATGGTCTATGCTTTATAAAAGTTTAGATAGTACCTATTAGTCACCCCTATTTTTTCTATACAGATCACGAGGCTTTGAAGTACCTTATCAATAAACCCATACTGCATGGATGGATCTGTCATTGGATTGTTTTATTCCAAGAATTTTAGTTTTTAGCTATGGTGAAACTTGGGAAGGCCAATTGTGGACCTAACCACCTATTGAGAATGAGAATGGAGAACTACCATGCACCATAGAAGATGATCTTCTTGATTTACAAATTTTCTACATTACATGGGTGTTTGAAAAATTGCAAGACATTGTGGCATTCTTGACCACTAGTTTTGTGCCTGACTGTCTCACTTTGTAAGCCAAAAAGTAACTCACTATTCATGTTGCACCTTTTCATCTTATAAAAAATGATATTTACAAAATGGGTTGTGATAAAGTTCTTTGACATTGTGTAATGTAGCATGAGTGCCTTGAAGTACTTTTTGAAGTTCATGAAGGTATTACTGGTGGACACTATTCTGGAGAGGATACCACATAGAAGGTTATGCTAGCTATATTATGGTGGCCAACTCTCTTCCAAGATGTTAAAGCATATGTTAAACAATGTGACATATGTCAACATGTAGGCAAACCTAATCAAAGAGATGTTATGCCTCTACAATCCATCCATTCTTAGGAACTCATTGAAAAATGGGTTATTGATTTTATTGGTCCCATCACTCCAGTAAGATGATAGAGAGGTTCTTGGTACATCATTATAGCAACTAACTATCTTATGCATTGGGCTGAAGTCACACCAATAAGGGATTGTATTGTTGCTAGTGTTATGAGGTTCTTCTCAGAGAATGTCATAACTGAGTTTGGATGTCCCTTGATTTTTACTAGTGATCATGAAACCCGCTTTTTGAATGAAACAATTTGCATCTTGTTGGTTGAGTTCATGATCGCACACCACAAAATAACCCCATATCACCTATAAGCCAATGGAATTGTTGAAGCTTTTAATAAAATCCTAGGTACCACTTTGACAAAGATCTATAACAGTGGATGAATGGATTGGGATGATAGGGTATCTATAATTCTATAGGCTTACTAAATAACCTTCAAGCACCTAAACAAAAGCATGTCATTCAACTTGGTGTATGGCAAGGAAGCAGTCCTACTAGTAGAGTTCTTGGTACCATCTCTACGTATCATGCACATAAAACAACTAGAGGAAGAATTATCTTTAAAATCATGCCTAGACACCTTATTGTAACTAGACAAAGCTCGATTCCTCACTCATTAGAGCCAAGATGTAGAAAAATACAAGCAGAAGGCATGGCATGATCATCATATAAAGAACAAACCATTTTCTCTAGGAATGAAGGTCTTGTTATATGACTAAGTTTTCATGCCACCCAAGAAATCTTTGCGTACATTGGGATGGCTCCTTTATAATTCATAACATAAGACCTACTAGAGCATGTTAGTTATAAAGGATGGATGGTCAGTTCCTTTTTTGGGTATTATAATGGAAGCCAACTTCAATTGTATTTCACTTCAAAATAGTTGAAGTTTTTACAATCAATACAGCTTATGCCGTTAGTTTAGGATTTATTGATTTTAATAAAAGTGCTACTTTTATTGCATGTAACTTTCCCTTTTTGTAATTTTATTTTCAAAGTTCTTGTTCTTTTCATGGTGGACAATGACACATTTTAGTGTGGGGTAAGAAGTCATGTTTAAAAAGGCAAATATGAAAAGTGTGCAAGTTACTTAGGCACATGAGTTACATGGGTATGTAATTTATTAAGGGCATGCAAGGTACTAAAGGCATGCAAGTCATTTAAGGCATGAAGGGGTAAGGTTCTTGCCATAAGTTAGAAATTTAAAAGAGATAGCCATTTCCCATCTCACAAAAAACATGGGACATAGTTGTCATCCACTTCAAATAAAGGTGCAAGATGGGACATGCCATTAATATAGAAAGAATAGTTATGGAAAAAACATGCCAATGGCATGATGGGACAATACTATTAATACATTGATTACAAAAATCAAGTATCCAAATATAGGGGCCATTAAGGATATGCATTAATTCCATGAAGTGATGGGTGATAGGAAGGCATTAATGAGGATAAACCCCTTATGGAGCCTATAAATAGGAACGTAAAACTCATTTTACACATTATCTTGCATTTAAATTCAGATTATCAAAGTTGAAGATCAAGTGACTACCAAAGCCCAGTCAATCGAAACCAAAGCCAAGAAAAGATATTTCATATCCTTAGCAAACTACACAAGTCATTACTAAGTTGAGGAGAGACAATCCAAGTTTGGTTCATTAGAAAATCAATAGTTACAAAAGTTCAGGGTTACAGGTCCATCATTGAAGGGTGTTTAAGCTTGAAAAGCTAAAGCAATAATCTATAACCACATATTCTTTTGGAAACATTAGACAGTTATGCATTAACCTTCAGGCTCCTCGAAGGGTAATGCATCATAAGAAAAAGGCCAAAAGACTGGAAATCTTGTCGACAATACCAAAAAAAGAAGAGGTGAGTGGAGGAGACTAGGTTCCAATTAGAGAAGAAAAACTAGAAAAGCAAGTATAGCATGTGGAAGAAGAAGAAAGTATGGTGTGCAAGGTGAAACAGGCCCAATCATCTTTAACATAGAAAGTTCAAGCATCCCCACCCCCATCTCTATTAATTAAAGAGATGCAATATCTAGATTCAGTGTTAAGCATGGAGAACTGGGTCTCCAAGATCTCCACTTGTATTGCCTTTGACTACAATCATCACCAACCTGGGAATGAGGTTGAGCTCCAAAATGATTATCAAGTGGAAACCACTAACACCAAGAACCAATAGGTATATGATCTCATGATCTTCAACCAATTGGACGCTATAGGATTGTTTTAGCTATTTAATTTGCCATATTTTGGTAAGCCCATAGAGATAGTTCATTCAATTCCTCCTTTAATTCATCCATGAGGACTATATTTACTTTGTCAGGCATAGCATGAATATCATGCCCAAAAGGATCAATAAGGTCATGGGACTACAGTACTTAAGGATGAGCATAATTGATGACTTGGTCAACACTGAGGAGATCTAGAAGCTATCATGATGCTAATGTATCAAAATTAGGGTCATGCTAAGCATATCAATAACCTAAAATATCCCACCCTCATGTTTGTGGTGTAAATCATCATGACCAATATCAGAGGGACCAATCATTGGAAAGAGGTTGACATGGTGCACCTCTACATTGCTCATCAGGTCTCATAAGGGCTGAAGTACAACTAGGCAATGTACTTCACCCAAAAAAATATTGAAGACATAGAGAGAGCCCATCAGGAGTTTAAGTCTAGGTTTCCATGGGGGTGATCCTCTTCTTAGTGGTTTTCAATGAAATTGGGGTGCTGAACTATAGCTCTAGAGCACTAAAGTGGGTGTACCCTCCCATGCACAAGTCCCCTACTAAATGATATAAGGCATTCACATGCCTTGGTTACATCACCCCCTCATACAAGATCAAGATGGTGTACTAGTTTGATGGGATGAAGGTGGCATTCAGGGATGAGTGGCGAATTCCCAAGGACTTACCCCCTTTGGTTTTAGAGCAAACATATTTTATTGTAAAGAAGCACTTTTCCCTCACATGAATCTGAATGAACCCATCTAGAGAGATCTCCTCATGGATTATATTACCATACACCTTTCCAATGTGGTACTTCATATAATCCATCAATCAAATATATGATGTGTAGCCTATCATCCTGCAGGCTAAAAGAATAGACTTGAAGATTCACACTCTCTATAAATTATTTGTATAGCTAAGCAAGAAGGCCTACTAGAGAAGATGGAGACAAACCTGATCGACATTCAGGTCAAGTAAACATTGGTGGGGGAGCAAACTCATAATTTGTTCTACATGTTTCACTCTCAGAAGAATCCATAGGGTAGGGATCCCAAGGAGAAACATCCATCAGACCACCCCTGAAGAAGAAAAAGTGGTTGAATGTGGGTGCCAGTACAAGTGGGCATTAGGTACCCTATAAATGTCAAAAGACTACAAAAGTGTAGTCCTTTAGACCTATTCCATCCCATCACTCTACACCTCCTCTACCTCAACCTTCACCATATCCATGTTTATCTACATCTCCCCACACTTCTCCATCTCCTCCATGTTCTACACCTCCACACTCTTCACTTCCTTGACCTTCATCTCCCCAGCCTACTCCTCCCCTTTCTCCATCACCACATCCACCTTCTCCACCCTCACCTTCTCTACCTCCACCACCATCTCCCCTAATTACTTCTACTACAAGAGCTACCCAGTAACAGCCCTAAAGGCAAGCACCCCAACAGTAAGTCCCTGAGGTGTAGGTCCATAGCTTGGGTTCTAATTTTGAGAAAACTCCCTCCCTAGCATGGGAGGAGAAAGCCACCTCTAATGATTCATTGTTTAATACTGAAACACAATATAAAGAGGAGGGGGATGGCGAAGAATAAAGTGAGATGGATGTTGGTGGCCATGAGGAGGTTAAGCTTGAGTGCAACCCTAATAAGGGAAAGGACCATTTGAGACCTCGAAAGAGAAAGATGATGATACAATAGGCAATATGCATGAGCATTACTAGTTTGGCATCGAAGATAAGATGATCTATCTTTGGTCATAATTAATTCCCAAGGAGGCAAATATGGAAATAAGGAAGCAAGTATCCTTCTTGATTGATATGTATAATAAGGAACATGAGTTTGAACTCCCATAGGATAACCTTTCCTTGAGCCCGAATGCTCTAATGTTGCGAAAATCACTGTGGGTAGATCCACAAAAGATCTTCTGTATTCTTGCAACCACCACCTTTTTGAAGCTAGGAATGGAGATTACACACCAAAATATTTTGTTGGATTTTGATTTTCACATAATTGAGAGGAAACATGCCAAAATTATGGGCATGTATATTAAGGTAGTTGCAGAGAAACAAGTACTCATCAAGAAAGTGGCTACATTGAAACAATAGCTCCAAGAGGCCACAGAGTTAAAAGTAAGGGTCTTAAACCTCTGTAAAACAATTTTGAATGAAGACCTAGTGCTAGCAGATGATATAACTCTTGACAGGGATGCCATAGGAAAGCTAGAAACCCTAGTGGAACTATTGCTCAAGTGATGCAAGGAGCAACCTGCTCCATGAGATGAGGGATTAGAGTTGGTTGAACAATTCACCATGGCCATCAACATCTTAAAACACATTATAGAGAGAGTTTGGGAAGTTATCCCCATTTTAAACAATATTTTTGCATGACTTGTGCACCTTAATAAAGTCTTGGAGGCTTGGCTCCAAGTTGAAGAAGCCAAGAGGTAGCAGCTGGCTGATGTTGTGCTCTTAATAAAAGACCATGCTGAGTGCATAAAAACATTCAGGGATGTAGAGATGATGAAGGACACCATCAATAAACATCATCAATACTTGAACATGAATTTTTTAGTCCTCTAAGGATAGGTTGATAAGGAGGTCTCTACACTCGAAGACGTCCAGAAGGATACCACCACATCCCTAGATGAATAGGGCAAGAAGGCTGACGAGACCCCCAGCCAAATTGAAGAGATAAAGAAAGTAAAGGGGACCATAGAATAAATAATTTCAAAAGTTCTTGAGGCATTGTCACATTGGGACAATTTGAAGGAGCTCGAGCAGTCTGGGCCCAAATTTTTGGAAGATGCTAGCATGACTTAGTCTAGGATGGACTAAGAGCATAGTGTGGGGTGATGTTGGCCCCAGAATTTTGACTAAGTGTTGTCTAATTTTGGCACATAAATGGCATGGTGTGGAAGGACCATGGTGCAAAAGGATCATAAAATGAAACTGATAGGTGCAAAAGCACCATGGTGTAGGACCTATGAGGTGTAAGAGGACAACAACATAAAGGAACCAGCATGAGAGTACCCAGTCAGAGGGGAATGAGTAACAAGGAACTCAAGGATTAGGACTCAAAACAATAGTGGAAGACTAGGGGAGTCAATGGGAATCAGGAATAGCTAGAAGAACGGTTCAAATGGGTCACTCTTACCTTATTGATAGGAAGTTTTACACCAACCTATAAGGAGAAGAACACATGGTAGAAAATATATAGCATAGATCAAGGATATAGGGGGCGTAGAGGCCCAAATCTTAGGAAGAACTGATTGTTAAGTGCCATGACTCTCAGTCTGTTGAGAGTTTGTTGATTAATTCTTCATACTATTAATGATTGTAAACACTTGATCAGGGTAAAACAATTATAAATACCCCTATTATAAATCATTGCAAAAATGAATGGATGCGGGGATGTGATTTTGAAAAACATATACTTTTCTATGGGTTAGCTTAATATATGAGAATAGTGGGTTTTTGTTATCTTCTTGTTTTCTGATGAACAATGATGTGAATTAAGTGTTGATTTATATACGAGTTGTACCCTATCACATTTTATTTTTCTAAGATAACTAATGTTAATAGGAAATGACAATATTCTATGTATTAATATTAATCAAACCTAGAACTCAAAGGATCAAGGTAGTCTATTTATGCTTTTACATAATCCCTATTTGATTAGCATAAAGATGACTATGAATACATTATCCAAATTGTGCAACAAAACTTATGAGAACCAATCTTTTGCTACGTGTTTTGGGTGAGTGTGCAAGACATAACTATTGCATGAAAAGGCTAACGCACTAGCTCATTGGGATAGACTTTAGCACCAACCTAGAATTATCAAAAATAACCAAACATGAGACCAATTATAAAAAATGTAGTGTGACTATAATTTCTAATATTTATTAAAATAAAATTAATATCCATTATATTTAACATTTATTTTAATAAATACGTCGTGTACCTTTTTATTGATCAACACACCCTACATTAAACATTTACACATTACAACATAATAATAATAATAATAATAATAATAATAATAATAATAATAATAATAATAATAATAATAATAATAATAATAATAAATTATTAAAACATATACACACTTTAGGTTTGATTATAACCAAACCTAAATGATAAAAAGGCTTACACATTTAAATCAAAATTATATTTTTTTAAAAAAAATAATCACTCTTTACCCACCAACTTTCTACAATTACCCTTGTTTACTATTCATGAATTTAGGTGACAACCTGACATTGTAATACAAGAAATAATGTTAGTAATTATTAGGGTTCTATACTCTATGGAAACTCCCACTATAGTTGTGGTTTGAGTTAAGTATATGACAAGGACTAAGAATTTCCCTCTCTCAGTCATCGAAGAAAAGTTCTTTTTCTTTTTATTTTAATGAATAATGTCCATTAGCTAATAGTTTGTATTATTTATTTTATAATATTGAGTCTATTGTTTTTCAACTTTATGTTTTATATTTTTATTTTAAAACATTTTCTTAATAATAATATATTTATTTTTATGTAAAAAATATTTGTATTTAAAAATATTTTATTAACAATTATATTTATATATATAAAATAACCAATTAAATTTATAAATTTGGTTGACATCATATGCAGTCCACCAAATAAATATCATGCCACTAGAGAGGATTAATAATGTCATCCAAAAAAAATTAAAATGGTCTTCTCTATTAAATGTCCAAAGTGGAATGGTAAGAGAAATTCATTTCCTCTTTGCACCCTGTTTAACAATGTTTTCATAATTTTAAAAAGTATGATTTTATATATAAAAAATATATGAACTCTATAGTATTTAGTCCCTGTCCTGCAGGGTATTATAGAAATTGATTGAATAGATAATTTTCTTATTGTGATCAATAAAAAGCTTTTAAATAATATAATACAATATGTATTCCAAAGTTTAACATCAAATATTAAGGAATATTTCACTACATGTTTTCATGAAAAATTCCATTTTTATCAATATTATAATATATCCAGATAATATTGACACTTGATCAATAATTTATACAAACTATTGAAACAAATATGCGCAAATATAGTGTAATTAATAAATTATTAATATTATAACAGTCCTATTGTATAATTACCACCTATCTTTTTGTCGATCACTCTGTTTTAAAAATCATAATTTTCGAGAGGCTTTAAGCGTGCATGGACCAATATGGAGAATGTCGCATTAATAATTGAATAGAATCACTTCTCACAGAGTACCTATTGATTTATTTCTATATATATTTGTGTAAATAAATATGTATTTAATGTATAGCTACATTATCATTGGATCGAAAGTGGTAGTTTAAATGGATTTTAAAATGACCATGAAATAAATAATTCTTATTTGTATTGATAGGGAGTGGCTCCTTAACGAATCATCAAATCTCCACTTTCAGTTGTTTATTTATGAATATATTATTTAAAGCATCTTGACAGTACACTCATCTTATCCCTAGTTCGAAGACTCTTCCCACACTATCGCATTCTAAATTTTTCTCCTATACTCACTCAAAATTATACGGTATTAAAGTTTTGAATTTAATTTTATTTAAAACATTAATTAGATTTTGTGGCAATACATCTCACGTATTAAAATTTAGGTATGATTTCACCACACTTTATATCCTTGTTTTAAAATCATACTTTATATCCTTGTTTTAAAATCAATCGTTTTTAGTCCCTCTCACAATAGGAAATTATAGGAATCTTCGGAAACAATAAATTGTAGTTAATAATTTAATGAAATGCAAAGAAAATTATTTTAATTTTTAAAATAAAAATTTCAATGATAACATATAAAATATTAATAATTATTAATATTTATATATTTGTTGGAAATTTAATAGTAAATGAAATATATATATACTTTCTCAAATATTTGTTGGAATAGATAAATCCATTGAATACCAAAAAATTTATAACATTAAATTTATTAAGTTATGCAATTCAATATAAAACATTTATTGACATGAAAAATTACTTAATCAATAACCATTATAAATTTTTTACACAATCTGATATATAAATAATAGAATATTTGTCATATATTATTTGAATATATTGCTATATATTTAATACAATTTCAACTTCAACATTTGTTTGTTATTATTTCCGAAAAAATATGGGACCATCACCATCTCTTTTCAAAATTATCGTGCATGTTCTTATTTTGTCTTCTCACTAAAATCAGCATAAATTGAAGTATGTTGGATAGGTGTCTTATCAGTTACCACCACTGTTTATAAATTTTTTTACCTTAATTTATATTTAAAGAAATAATTCCATGTGGGCATTGGATTCCATGCTTATAACGAAGTATTTTCCTGCTTGATTCGTGCATATCACCATTGATTATCGATCCAATTTTTGTTTAATTTTTGTAGTGGGTATTGAGTCCAATGCTCATAAAGAATTGCTTGTCTACTTTTCTTATACATAAAACAATTAGAAATTAATAGTATTTTTGGCCTAAATCGTTCCAATTTTTGTTTAATTTTTGCAATGGGTATTGAATCCAATGCCCATAAAGAATCGCTTTTCTGCTTTTCTTATACATGAAACAGTTAGTAATTAATAGTATTTTTGGCTTAATTGTTTCATTCTTCTTCCCTGCATCCAAACAATTCCACTTGGGTTCAATGCTTATAAAGTAGCATTTGTCCACTTTTTTAAATCTACACACCATTTCCAATTTTTTTAATTTATTTAATATTTGTCAACAAAGAAATTCCATGTGGGTATTGAGTTCGATTCTCATAAGCAACAATTTTTGACCTTTTTCCTTAATTATGCCACCACTTGTAATCTATATTTCCCACCACCTTCCCTTTTTTAAATAGCTTATTTTGTTCACCACGGAAGTAAGCGCATGTGGGTATTTGTTCAATGCTTGCAGAAGAGCATTTTATTGTTTTTAAATAACATTTGTGAACATTGATATAACACGGATATCAATTTGGATCTTAATGGAGTCACTAGAACATCACTTATTCGATCCTAAATGTCCAAATTCCCTAATATCAACGTTCTCCTTTTCTTCTAATAACCACAACAGTTATATCATGTTCATCCATCTTAGGGCTATTTCCAATACCCTTTAATTACAGGGACAATGTGGAGGCATTGACAATCCAGGGGACTAAAATGCAATAAATGCATCAAGAATTGCCCAGATGTAGCGTCACATATAACTTTGTGTAGTAAGATTCAAATATGTGAAATTGTATATAACCACTATTAGGGGTAGATTTTATAGTGTAGTACTCCAAATACCGAATACTCATGGCCCCATGTCAATGCTACTTTTTAGTAGGGAGCAATGCACATATACACACAAACGCCCTTGCTTGCTCGAGTGATTGCATAATTCTTTTAAAATATTAAATTTTTATCTTCAAGCTTAAATTATTAAAGAGTGTTTATATTGAAAAAACATACATAAACTTAAGTACAAACTATTCACAATATTGTTTTACAATATTAAATTTTTATTTTTAAATTTAAATTATCAAAAAATGTTTATATTGCAAGATATTTATACAAATTCAAGTACAAACTATTCACAATATAAAAGTAGAGATTAACCGCTACACGACCCTTGTTATTATAATAATATTAATATCTATAATAATTATAAATATTTTATAAAATTTAAAAAATATAATATAAAACAAAGATTTAAAAATGTAAATGTAATTTTGGAAAAAATAATATAATAAATAAGATTATATATATATATATATATATATATATATATATATATATATATATAACTTAAAAAAATTATAATTAAATATTATAAAAATATATGATTATATTTATAATCTTTAACATATTTATTTTAATAATTTTGAAAAATGGTTAGAAATTGGAATAGTTGAATTTGTTAGGTTAGCATGTACTCCTAATTACATGTTTTATGTTCCAATTATTTATATATATATATATATATATATATATATATATATATATATTTATTTATTTTAATAATTTTGAAAAATGGTTAGAAATTGGAATAGTTGAATTTGTTAGGTTAGCATGTACTCCTAATTACATGTTTTATGTTCCAATTATATATATATATATATATATATATATATATATATATATATACACACCATTAATAGGAGAAAGGAGATTTCTTATACTTAATATTTAATCAAATAAATAATGAAATTTTGTATTAAAATGTTATAAAAGAAAAAGTTTTTATATAATCCTACTTTATATGATTAAATATCATTAATAATAAAATTTAATTAATATTTTATAATTATTTTTGAAACGACTTTTTTATATATGAATATGTTAGATTATAAATTAAGATAAATTATATATAAATAGATATATTTATAAGTTAAACAATTCAAAAAAATTATATATAATTATTTTTTAAATTTTATTTATGTATAAAATATTTTAAAATAAATTTATTTAATATAATTATTTTAATAATATTTTATATATATATTTTTAATAAAAATTATAAAATAATTTATTTTTACTTAACATAAAAAACTTCAAAATATTTATTAATAAAAATAAAAAATATTAAAAATAATTTATAATTATAAATTTATTATCTTTGTACTTTCTATATTCTTTCTAATAGTCAAACGAACCTTAACACATGTTAACTCTTAGAATGTGGAGCATTTTGTTACTTATCCATAATAATTTTTTTGTGTTAGTTATATACAATACATTTTTTCTCTTATATGTATCAAATTATTATCAATTGAAGGGCAAATATTCTTCTAAATGATCATCTGGAACGTATTTATAAAATTATATATAGATGAATTTTCTCATATTTGATGGTGCATTTCTCCTTTCAATTCAATTTCCATTGTAACTGTACCATAAAGTTGAAAAAACAAACAATAAATATCCAAAAAATGTAATACAAGAAATAAATATGTCATGCTAATTGCCTATTGGTCCATGCTATCAATTCAAGTGGGCTTTTTTGTACTAAAGAATAGTTGAAAACAATTATTAAAGAAAGTGGAAGGTTGAGAAGTTTAATTCTAACACCACATTGGAGGCATAAATTTATTGAAAATCAAAGCTTGCTAGTGGGGGTTAAGTTATGTTGCAAGAAACGAGAAATGAAGAAATGTGATGGAAATAAACATGTGACGAGAAATGGGATTGTGAAAGTTTATGCCTAATAAATAAATTTTGGTATATATAATTGCATAGCTTATAATTATAAAGACTTTGCATCGGTTCTTTACGGAGATTAGTGTAGACACTTTAGAGAAATATGTGTGACAAAATTGTTGAGTGGCAAGAGATTGGAGACCTTCAGAGCAATGAGCAAGAGATTTATGTAGCATTGTGTGGCACTTGAAATAAGAATGTACATGGCAAAATCGCCATCAATGTTACTAAGGCCATTTATTCCGTCTAGTCCTTTGTAATGTGGTGAATTATGGTCGGCATGAGCCCTCTCGATATTTATTATTAAAGTTTATTTTTAATACTTCACTTTCCCTTCATTTTGCCTTCTCTCACTTTGACTTACACAGGGAGTGGTAGATTTGAGAGTGCCTTCAAACACATTGTGTTGCTTACCTCGTATTATCCATTTGCTACAAATGGATAATGGGAAAAATCAATTGTCTAGTGTATAAAACTATACATTTGTAGCTTTTATTTGACATTTTTTATATCTACTATTGTGGTGCAGCGTTTTCAGCTATGTGACAGGGGAAATGATGCCCTACCACCCACATGACGTGTAAAATATTGTTTCAAACATCATACACGTCACGTACCCATTTCAAATCATTTTAACCCAAAATATAAAAACAACGTTACATTTCTTGCAATAAAAAGATTAAGATTACCAAGAATATTGGTAAATCTATTGTTCCTAAAAAAATATTAAAACTAAAATATTATTTCAACATTTATTACGATTAAACTGATGCTCTACAAAAATAAACATATTTTAAAAATATTATTAAAAAAAAAACTTAAAAAGAATAGATCAACTATTTAATGTTGTCTTTAGTGTAATAACTAGATTGGGAGAAAAATATTTTAATAACATTTAAGAGATCCAAATAGTTTGTGAGATCCTAGAGCAAAAAGCACAACTCTAGTTTATTATTGTTTTTGTTTTGAGGGTCCACTCTTCTATAAATTTTAGTCTTTTTTAATGTTTGGAGTTGGTTAGATGGTTTTTTTAAATAAAAAAGTCCATGCTTGTTGGAATTCAAATATGATTTCCATTTTTATATAAAATTTTCATTATTCCATATGATAGTTTAAGTTTGGTGGCGCACTACAACTAATTTGAGTGTACAAAAAAGAGTTGGAAGAATATTTAAATTGTTTTTTAAAAAGCTGGTGTGAACATGTAAAGTGTTTACTTGTGCATGGACTTATAAGCAACTAAAAAAAGTTTATTTGATGGATTCATTATGGCATTTGTTGTAAGGAATAAATAAATATTTTATTTTCCCTTATCATTTGCATGCATTATTAAAAATACTCGTTTTTACATGTTTTGTAGCTTGGCATTCCTTCTCGGGATCTTTCTTTGTAGCTATGAAAGATCATAGTGCACCCATTCGTTAGGAAATATTGTCAAACCATCACCAACATAATTATTTTGTATAATCAATGTGACCCATGGTTATTTGTATCAAAGTTTAGAAAAATCTCAACCAATATCTCATCTGCAATCCATTACCACAATGTAAAAGCAAATCCATTAGACACAACAATTGGGGAGCCAAAGTCTATATATTTGTCATGGATATGATGTACAATCCAATATATCCTCTCTCGGACATTACAAAAGGAGTGCCTATTAAATATGCCTTGAATTTGTTTCACAACAACCAAGTGGTTGTTGTGAACACCTCAAATAAAATAGAATTCACTATATTTGTGCACTCCATAAATTGCACATGCACAGTTAGTATATCTCTCAACAATAAATCAATGAACTCTCAAATCAAGCTTGCCTCTCATGTCATTGTGAATAGGTCTCAAACATAACTAATTAACAAATAACCAAAACCTCTAGTTAGTGTGAACACAATCACTCCAACATCCTCCCTTAAGCATAGAATGAGGAGTGAGAAAGGAGGAAAGCTAGGAGACAAATCCTAAAATATAGGTCCCAACAACTAAGCATGATAAGGTACCCATGCCAACAACTAGTAAAAAAGGGTTACCGAGGATGAAATGTGTCACTACAAGGTAGCACAAAACTAATAAAAATGTGAAAGTGGAGAGAGCACTTATGTTGTAAAGTGTCCCAAGAAGTATGACTCAAAACTCAAACACTGTCAGGATCTTGCTCCACCAATTAGAGCATTTATGATTACCTCTTATATTAGCAACTAAACACGGAATTTAACCAGAATGTTAAGTAACTAGAAATATGAAACAACACAGGATATGAGAGACAATACACAATTGTATTAATAATCACTTAGAAGAAAATACAATAAAGAAGATGCCACTTCTTCTTCCACCTCAAAGGCTTGCCACACCTCAAGACCTTCTTCCCTCTCTCTCTCGGTCCCAACAATCAACTCCAATACATAATTGATGTTCACCTCCACCAGTCAGAAACAACGCTGCCAGTACACCAAGTACACAACCGTACTCCAAGTAGATCTCCTGCTCTCTGCTGCTACCTGTAAATCACTAGACCTTACTCACCATTGTAGATCTCCAAACGCGGTCCTGCACACCTGCTAACCAAGATCATACATATACGAAGAACCCTTCTGATCCTCCAAACCAACACCCACTCTTGGTACTGTGGCACTAAGAGGAACACACCATTGCTCTTTTCTCTCAGAAGGAGCTTATTTAGCTCTCTTACTCTCTAGCACTAATTTACAATACAACCCATGAGTCTATTATATAGATCTCATGCTTACAATAATTAGACTATCTTAATTACAATAATTAAACTCGCAACTCTAAGACTATAATTAGCCTTTAACATGCAAACTATTAGTCCAAAAATAGACTCTCTAGAATTCGCATGCAAACTGCATGCTCACACACAGGTTGCCGACGTCAGCTCCTCCCTGACCGATGTTGATCGACTTGTAACCGACGTCGGTTGCTTCTGCATTGCTATCTGACCGACGTCGGTTGATCAAACCGATGTCGATTGCCCTATAACTTGTTCTGCAACTCTTTGCAACCTCTGCAACCTCTGTAACTCCTCCCGTTTGCATCCTGGTGAAGCTTTTAGCTCCACAACCTAACAATCTCCCACTTGGAGATAAACAACTGCACTTGTACCTGTACCTGTACCTGTACCTGTACACCATCTAATTTATTCCTTGGCTTGTATCCCTCTTCAAGATCAATCCTGAAGACCAACCACCACACAACCTGTGATGCTACACCTGTCATCCAAGTAACCTGCCACATCTGAACCTACAAACCCATGTAGTGAAGACCTTGACCCTGCATAACATGAATACCTGCTGTTGGTCCCTCTCAGATACCTGAGAATCCACTGAACTGCCCTCTAGTACTCCTTCCCTGAATTGGCTCCATACTTTTTGACAACTCCCACTGCTTGGGAAAACTCAAGTCTACCCCAGACCTTATGTGATTTCAAACCCTGTTCTAAGCTAAGCTTGAACTGTCCAGCCCTTGGTGTGCTTACCGATTATGTATCCTGCATCTTGAACCTCACCAACACCTTCTTCACATTAGCTCCCACTGGAGACAAAATCTCCATGTCTCTTATGCCAAAGAATTTTGCTGCTTCAAATTCTTCATGACATGCCACTGAGCTAACCTTACCTTTAGCTCAGCAAAACCCTATATGTATGAACCTGCTAACATATCACCCACATACAGTAACAGAATAATGTTGCAATCATTATCCACCTGGTAAAGAAAACCACAGTAGTTACACTGACATTGACTAAAGCCATGCTTCATCATGCACCTGTCAAACCTGTACCATTGTCTTGCAGCTACCTCAAGACCAGGTACCTTGGCCTTCTGTCTCACGTGTCCATTCCCGCTCTTCTTCATCTTGAACATCTATTCGTCTCTCAGTGCTTTCTTCCCACTGGCAACTCCACCAAAAACTTCTATTTGATTCTTCTCCAAAGAATCACAATCCTCATCCATGCTAAGCTCCCACTGTTTCATGGATCTACCTGCTCTGCTTCTTTAACAACTTCCTGATTCTTGACCATCAGTGAGCAACAAGTAGTGTAAAGAAGGGAAATGACAAATTTGAGAACTTACTTACCTCTTCAGTCCTCCATATGAGCGTTTGAGACTCCTTGACAGCTTGTTGTCTACCCAAAATCCATCTCAGTAACCGATGCCGGTCACATCTCAGTCTGCACCCGACCGACGTCGGTTCCATGCAACTGCCTCCTTGTCGACAACGGTTCCCTCTGGCCGATGCAAATTTTTATCTGCCCCTTAGATGCCGACGTTAGTCTGCACATAGCCGATGTCGGTCCTTGATGGACGTCGACGCCAATTTTCTAACTGATGTCGGTCTCTGTGTTTTGCTTGTGAGTGATGGCTTCTACCCGCGAGCTCCTTTTGAATCAAACCCCTGTCTAAATCAACCCTGCTCTGCTCAGAATTCCTTAGCCCCTTGAACTGATCTCTATCCGTCATCTCCTCCATGAAAACCAAGGCTTTCCAGTTCTTAATTTTGTCAAAGACATCTGACCTCCGCTTAAAAACTTGCATTCCCCTCCTACATATGTGACTAAGCCTACGAAGCCACATCTCTGCAACAGAAGGTGAATCAGTAATATAAGTAGATAGATAAATGATACCTACTTTCTTACCACCATCTAATTCAAGTGCATCTGCTGTGAGAGTTACTGTGCATCTCCCATCACCCAACTTTCTTGAAGAAATTAGACTCATCTCCAAGACTGGTCCCTGCATGACCTCCTTCAACACCTGTGTGTCATCCATCTGCATTTTTAGCTTCACTTCCCCTTCGTCAATAATTTGACAAGGCTCACCAACCCCTAAATAAACCTCTCCAAATTCTCCCAAGACATACCTATGAAAAGATGCTATATTTTGGGCTGCATGGAAAGAGGCAAAAGAATCTGTAAACAAAGATTCTACTTTATCCAGAGCAACCTGTGCAATGACCCCTGCAACATCTGCTTCTACACGCTAATCTTCTACCAACCAACAATCTCCCTTTACCTACTCTTTCTTTCCACCAATCAGACCATTCGTGCTATTCAGTTTCTCCATTCGTAGTTTACTTTCTTCTGCCATTGCTATACTCCCACTCAATCTGAAACCCCTGAGAGTGACCTGTAATAAAAAACACTACCAAATCTGAACCCCGTGTTAGTCAACCCAATCAAAAGCTCTGATACCACTTGTCAGGATCTTGCTCCACCAATTAAAGCATATATGATTACCTCTTGTATTAGCAACTAAACACGAAATTTAACCAGAATGATAAGTAACTAGAAATATGAAACAACACAGGATATGAGAGACAATACACAATTATATTAATAATCACTTAGAAGAAAATACAATAAAGAAGATGCCACTTCTTCTTCCACCTCAAAGGCTTGCCACACCTCAAGACCTTCTTCCCTCTCTCTCTCGGTCCCAACAATCAACTCCAATACAGAGTTGATGTTCACCTCCACCAATCCGAAACAACGTTGCCAGTACACCAAGTACACAACCATACTCCAAGTAGATCTCCTGCTCTCTGCTGCTACCTGCAAATCACTAGACCTTACTCACCATTGTAGATCTCCAAACGTGGTCTTGCACACCTGCTGACCAAGATCATACATATACGAAGAACCCTTCTGATCCTCCAAACCAACACCCACTCTTTGTACTGTGGCACTAAGAGGAACACACCATTGCTCTCTTCTCTCAGAAGGAGCTTATTTAGCTCTCTTACTCTCTAGCACTGATTTACAATACAGCCCATGAGTCTATTATATAGATCTCATGCTTACAATAATTAGACTATCTTAATTACAATAATTAAACTCGCAACTCTAAGACTATAATTAGCCTTTAACATGCAAACTAACAGTCCAAAAATAGACTCTCTAGAATCCACATGCAAACTGCATGCTCACACACAGGTTGCCGACGTCGGCTCCTCCCTGACCGATGTCAGCCGACTTGTAACCGACGTTGGTTGCTTCTGCACTACTATCTGACCGACGTCGATTGCCCTATAACTCGTTCTACAACTCTTTGCAACCTCCGTAGCTCCTCCTGTTTGCATCCTGGTGAAGCTTTTAGCTCCACAACCTAACAAACACAATGTTGAAGTAGATGTGTGGTAGATCAAAAATCACTTAACGAACTCATTCTGAACTAGTGGTCTAGATCCTTTGCTTGATCACAAAAAAAAATGACATAAAATAGCTCCATACAAGGAGATTGTAAGGGGTGTCGATAGTGCAAGAGTTCACCAAACTCAATTCGATCTACTGCCAAAAGATGCAATGTTCTAAGGGTTAGCAATGGGCATGACACCAAAATAAGTAGGATCAACGCCATTCTTCTCATATCGGTGAATGGGTGGAGTGACACTACAAATATCTATGAGTGGTACAAATCCAACTAATCAAACATGGATAAGCTGACACTAAACTTCACCAAACTAGTTACTCTTCAGAAGGAGAACTAGCTCCACTACAAAACTGAAGCAAAGTGTCATTCATGCTTAACAAGAGGGGTTAAAAATATAGATATAATATCTCTTAATAAGATGGCCCTAGTGGTGATAGGACAATAATGCAACTAATTAAAAGAAGAAAGTGCTCAACGTGGATCACACACACATGAAAAAAATCCTTGGGTCTCAATGCAACTACAAAATGGTCCCATATAATAAATAAGCTCGCCAAGTAACACAAGAAACTCTATAATGTTTTCAATCTATTGAAGATGCTATATGGGAAATGAGGGATGATCTAAAACAACATCTCCCTAAAAATGATCTCATACAATTAAAGAGCATAAAAAAATAGGAGAATCGATAAGTAAACTCTGACGCTGAATAGTGGAGGTGCCACGTTTGTAGCAGCCTCACCAAGAATGCTTTTGACATCACCACACGTGATCATAAATTCATCTCAGATGAATGCATATGGTGGATGAAGATGCTTACATATGAGTGGGTGAAAAGTGCATAACAAGAGAATGCAAGGAAACATCCAAAAGTGTCAAAGATGATCAAGCCTGACATAATCAATCTCAGGACTCACATACCTGAGTGAAGAAGTTTTAGAGCTCATGTGAAACTCAATATCCTCAAGAAGAGTGGAGTGAACAAATTCTAGAGCTTTGTTATCACATTATCCATCAAAGATGAAACACTTGTTGAATAACCAATTCCATGCCGACCAATCCACTTAATAGGTTGGATAAGGGTAACATTGCCCTGTAGATGCTTACCAATGCTCACAAGTCCAGTAGAATGACCCATGGAATGAAGCATGTAGGAGTCAAAGGTATGGTATGCCTCTCAAAAGAAGAAGGCATATATGTAGGTGAATTTGTAGTGGGATAACTAGAATGTGCAATAAAAAGAGGCACAAACTCAGCAACAAAAGCAACAATAGGAGCATCAGGACTAGGAGCAAGTGCATATACTGACAAATCAAGGTCAATAGATGCAGGAGTAATGATTGAATGCATACTAGGAACATGGGTATGAAAGTCTAGTGTAGTAAATTGATGCTACGAGTTAGCAAGTATTTTCTATAAGGATCGTATGAGGGCATCCTTACTATGAATGAGGGAGTCTAGAAGAGAGTTTTGTCTCTTAATTTTTCTATTCTCTTCTATGAATTCGATCACATGTCCTCTTATATGAATAGATCTCTGAAAATAACATGTCTTTTTTTGTCTTAAGTGTGTGACAATTGGTGCAAAAAGCCATGATGGAAGCAATACACACACTTAAAGGAAATTAACACTCAAAGAGTAGATGTAAGGTTTGCTTGATAACATATATGCAAATGATTATAATAATTTCCTAAATTTGTACAAAGAATAAGGTCCTCAATTAATTGTAGATATTAGGTACCACCGACAATGCATCTGTGGTTAATTACAATTTGGATCCATAGAGTGGGGGTCTTAAAGTGCAACCCCTAACGAAGTCAAGAGACAATACTCTTGTAAGGTCTGGGGGTAGCACCCTAAGCGCAATCCCTATCATGATAAGATGGAGTCGAGAGGAAGCACTCCTAATACCAAACACAATTTAAAACTTGCATAACCTTTCAAATGGTCAAAATATAAACAATTTTACCAAAAAAAAGCCCCCACTTACTCAACCCAAAAAAAAAAAAAAACACTCTTTTAAAAATATTTACCCCCTTTACAATATTCCTTCTTAAAGAAAATAATTTGCTCCCAAAAAATAGTATCCCCCTCAATTTAAAATGCTTCTTTTTACAATATAAAAAATCCCTTTACAAATAAAAATATTTCTCCCTTTTAAAAATTGCCACCACTTTTTTAAAAAATTACGGCCACTTTTATTTTTTATTTTTAAAGAACCCATATTTTAAAAATAATTTTGAGTAAAAGTAACTCTAGTGGTGTTGGAAAGGGTCAACCCCTAAACTTCTCTTGACTTGAACACCTTAGGGCAAGGTCCCATGGAATGGATTGTTGCTCCTAGTTTATCTTTGCAACAAGCCCATGACATATCTTGCTTTGAGTAAGTTATGGGATTAAATTGAATTTTCTCTCATATTAATGGCGTTCCAAAAGTTGAGCACGAATAGTTTTTGCAGGTTAAAAAGGGCCCTGTAACTTACCTGTGTCTGTTTAATTTTTTTCTTTATTAATATAGAATGGTTGAAACAGAATGGCATTATATCATTGAGTGTGTTACATATGCGGATATTCGTGGTCAGTTTGATAACAGCTAGAATGTGAACAGCCTTAATGAGTTATTCCAGGAGCCTCGGTTTCTCAGTACAACTAGTTTACTGGTCAAGATTCATAGCAGATGCCCTGATCTCAAAAAGAAATTGAAAATATCTTGAAGGTTTCTCCCTAAGTCCCTTAGACTGCTCACCTCGTAGACATCATTAAAATCTTTCATTCATTCATTCAAAATGTCATGGATGGCATCTTCAGCTCACTAGAGGAAAAGATGGTTCTGAAAATTTGTACTGCATAACCCCATGACATTGAAAAAACCCATTCTCATTCCTTATTATAATAAATGCACTGTTGCATTGTTTTGGTCACCATGCGAATGCTGGGATGCCAAAACTGAGTTGGATTTTTTTGGTCACCACAATCGTGTATGGAGAGTGGGATTCGGATTGGGGAGGCCGAGAGCGAGGCAAGCAAAGTTAGTGTTAATCCGCCGTTTGGAACTCGCCTGAGTGCGGGTTCGATCCATTACGCCGAGCTCGGATGGGAGGACGGATCGATGCAGAATTTGCCAATGGTATTGTGAGGACAAATAACCGAGCGAGTTAGGGTAAATCGAGTCCACAGGTTGGTAGGTCTTCACACGCTGAGGTGAAGCATACCAATGCAATGTGGATTCATAAGACACGATGCAGGGCTGAACCGAATGATAAAACCAATAGAATATATCAAAGAACCCCTCCATGTATGGCTGTTGTACGACTATGAAATCAATGATAAAGGTGGGCCAAAAAGACATCCTGGAAACCCTCAGTATGGCCTATCATTTTGTATGACCATGGTCAATAGGTCAAAAAAAAACTGCCAAACCCTTGTAAACAATAGGACCATCAAATAGAGGCTGCAAACAAATGAAAAAAATTGCCAAGAGGTCTGCATAACCAGGAATAAATGCTAGAGACCTAAGACATTGAGTAATGGTTTCAGGAGTCAGATCCGATACCAAATCGAAGTTTTAAAAACTCTCAATCAAGATTTCATCTGTATTCTATTAACTTAAATGGTTTCAGGAGTCAGATCTGATATTAAATCCAAGTTTAGAAAACTCATAACCAAGATTTCATCTGTATTCTATTACCACAAAAACAAAGCCTTTAGACACAACATTTGGGAAGTCAAAGTCTTTGGGTGTTTCTCATTTCTCATAGATATAATGTACAATCATATATATTATTTTTCAGAAATTATGAACGGAGTATTTGCTAGCAGTTGCCTCCATGATGCAAGAAAAGTCTTAGAATGTTAGATAAAAGTAGTTCATATTTGATTTACTACAATGATAAAGTATTTTTTTAAATTTTTTATAATAAGTGTTTATATTTGTTCTTCATTACTTTATAAATATTTTTGATTTTAAGTCACATAATTCAGTTATCAATTTTTTTGATTGTTTTAATTTTTCAAATTTGAAATGAATTTATATAAACATTAAATAAATATCGTAATTAATATTGTTTATTATTATTTTAGTATATAAAAATGTCTTATAAATTACTAAAAATTTGTTTTCTATATTTTTAAGAAAGTATACAATTTAATATATTTTGTAATATATACTTTAATATTATAACAAATTATATAATTTATATTTTAATTTTTTTTTCAACAAATATTATATGTTATTTTACATATTATTTATACAATATATATCATTTAAGTATTTATATTATGTTAAATTTATATCTTATATTACATCTTTAACATGTAAATTTAAAATTAATATAATTTAAGTGTCTATATTATATTAAATTAATATAATTTAAATACCTATATTATATTATAATATATCAATATATTATTATATATAATTTAATAATATATATAGTGTTTAAATATTATATCAATAACAATATTGGTTTTGATTATTTCTAATTTTTTGATGAAATAGAAAGGGTCAGTACTCTACTTGTTCTAAATTTCACTGTTAAAACATGTTCCAAGTTAAGAAAAAATGAAAATACAATATAACATATGTATATGACAAGGGGTAAGGTTAGTGGCCATAAATAAGCAAGTTGTTGGTCCGATTCCAGGCAGGTAGACATTGAGAAGACAACAACCGGTCAACAAGAAATCGATTTCATAATAAAATAAATAAAGAAGTTTGTCATCTTTAAAAATCAACATAGCAAAAACCTACATGATTCAAAACATATTTAAAAGACAAATTGATTTTTTTTTCACTAATTTAGTATTCCCACATGATTCAAAACATATCTACTTTCCTTAAATATAATAATATGTCTAACTAACCAGTGATAAAAACACAACAAACTTCAAATTGATTTCTATCTAGCTTTGGCATCACAGTGCAGACACAGTGCATAAAAATTTGTATTGCAACTCATGTGCTCCATTTCAATGACATTGATCATAGTTATAAGTTTTGTTGTCATCATATAAAACCTTGCCTTGATAAAATCATACCCCTTCTCAGAAGGAAACCAAAACTAAATTGAGTTATAGATATAAGATAGATTTAGGTATCAAATAAATCAATTGAAAACAAATAAATCAAGCCACTTGAATATCTATTTGTGATACCCGATATCATATATACAAATAAAAATCTAATATTTATTAAGCTATTTATAATGTGATAATATAACTAAACAATAATTGCATCATTTCTTTTACTATATTTTAACAAACCTATTTTCACAAGTAAATTATAACCAATAAGCTCAAATCAATGTGCACAACAATAAGAGGAATGGATAGAGAAGTTCTCAAATTGATGCATGCACATTCAATAACAAATCAAAAGAAAACCTTTGTAAAAAACTAATCTTTAATATGTCAAAAAAATGTCATCCTCAAGCTCCTATACCCCTTATAGAATTTTAAGTCCTTACAATGAGTCAACTTATCCCAATGAAACTTTCTTTCATTCCCTATATGATTAAAATAAAAAATAAACTTACAATAAAAAATTTAAAAATAGCCTTGAATACTTTTCATTCTCTGCATTTAATTAAAATTTACAAATCATTGAGTAGGAACAACGTTTACTCTTACATCTTCTACATACCCACAACTGAAACAACAAAAGTATGCTCAACTTTGAATTGGTTCCTACCTCAAATACCATTTGCCTTGTTGTCTTCCTTTTCTAAAGCCAGTATAATATCACTAAATGAATAATATTATCAAAATGAAATTACCCAATGGGTAATGGTTCATCTATTTGTTTTACTCCAGAATTACTCATAACATGGTATTGCCCTCCAATTTGAAAACTAGTGAGAACAATTCACAACCAAATAAATTGAGCGATCTGATAAACTCCTTTATGAAAACAATATACGAAAGTATTTAAGAAAAACATAGAAACAGGAATCAATTAAACTTCATTAATACTGCATTTCACAGTGATTATGTGAATAAGTTAGTTTAATATACCAAAACATGATTTAACCCTTTCAATGGATGTAGGTACATAAAACACTAATCATAAATTTAATAACATTAAATACTATCTTATAATCAAGTAACAATCTAGTATAAGTCAAAGCTTCTCCCTGGATTAAAGAAAATTACTCATGGGCCGCAATAGAGAATTTGCCTAGATGAGGAACAGACAATTATCCGTAACTTTCTTCTTCCATAGTACAGGAATGCATTCAATATATGATAATATATGGCAATATATGCATATTATAACTATGTTTTGAGTCTTTTAAATGAGTGCCGTAATGTTTATCGTTTAGATGCATATTTGTATAACTCAAATATTAATACGATTTGTAAGTAATGTGTGTACACACATGCATAAATAAATACATACATATATATATGTGTGTCTGTCTATATATATATATATTCATATTATGTGATGTACTGAGTGAGAATAAGCACGTGTTTTTAGGTTTGAAAGTGGGAACCATAAAATGGAATAGACTGTAATATATTCACAGAATGGATAAAAAGTTTATAACTGAGAACGGATTGATTAGCTTAACCTTGAGGCAAGTATTCATTCCCAAATTAGACATCGATTAAAATGTATGGGTGAAAATAAATATGGAACATGGTATGTGATATTAAGGAACATAAAGAACATATTCTCTTTCGTTTAAGGATGTGTCATAAATCAAATCGAATCTTGAGATTTATGTGGAACTTCTGAAAGGATATATAAATTCCATGTGGTTAAGATAAGTATAGAATATAACTTATAAAAAATGAAAAGAAAGAACAACGTGGAGGAATTTTAAGGAATAGGGTTTTATATATTTGAATGATTTTGGGTTCAAAATCGTATCAATTCTATTAGGGAGATTTTTGTGAATTTAGTAGAGGCAAAAATAAGATAATGAGATTCTTTTTAGCTTTATTAGCAAGTTTTAAAAGGAGTATTGAATAAACTAGTCTATTTAATAAATGAAGAAAAATCTCACGGAATGGCATCACTACATATATATAATATGGGTTATATATATATAAAAATAAAAGTGAATATATATATATATATATATATATATATATATATATATATATGAACTTAGATCCATATTTGTATATACATATATATGTGTTTTTTTTTGGGGGAAATGTGTATAAAAATACTTTGGGTATTTACATGAAAGAAATTGTGTATAAAGGCTATAAACTACGAAGATTAAAATAATAAGTGTGTGTTAGATTATATATACTATGGGGTGTACATAATCAATATATGAAATATACATATAAGAGAACCTAAGTCATTATATATGTGTATAGCCTATATTTATAGAATAGGTGGCATGTGTAAAGTTATAGTTTATGACTGAGCATATAAGTTGTGAAATCTTGATATATTGGGAACTATAACTATATACACATAGCTTAAAATTTCTGAATAAATGAATAATCAAATGTTTGTTTTGAGTTTGAGTAAATCATTAAGTAAACTATGAACGATGGTTATATTGAGTGGTATGATCTATATATTATGAAAATGATAAATTTATACATAGCATTTACTTAAGTAAAAAAATAGATTCTTTGAAATGACTTGTATTCTACACGTTTGGTAAATAAATCATGTTTGTCATATATATTGTTTATGTGATGAATAAAAATAAACGAGATTCATACATATGTTTGATGGAATTAATGTATGTATAGTAATTATTTATGTAATTAGCATGTGTTTGTACTTGCTAATAGAAATAAGTACATGAATCCATTGGTTATAATGAATGTTGACCAAATCTAGCATTTTTGGTTTTAACTAAGTAATGAGATGAACTTCACTAGCTTAGTTAGCATCTCTAATGCTAGATGAAAGTAATCTTATCAAGTGGTGTGTTTGAATTTGACTGATCATAAAGATCATATGTTATCTAAAAACTTTAGCCAAAACAATGCTAAATAGACATTATCATTTCATATGTTTGATTTTTATGCTTGTGTGATATCATGTTAGAACATATTTTCTTTATGGTACACATCATGTAGTAAAAATCTTATAGCACACAAGTACTAGCATGTCTCTCTAGATTTCCGCACCATCACTATCTATCCATCTGAGAAGGGAGGGCCATTCCCTATTTGGGGAATTGTGTGAGGGATTGATGGTTCGTGGTTGGTGTGAAAAAGTGCTCAGATGATGCTCTCCCTCCTCACTGTAGTACTTACTTAAAGACTACACTTGATATTATTAGAGATACAGGAGTTGGTGTGACTCGAGCTCCATGGAGAATTGTATTTATTATTGTACTTATTAAGGTATTATTCCTGATGAAAATATAATTGATTATTATTATACATTGACAACAAAGGTTGTATGGTTATACCAGCCATGGCTGGATTTTATTATGATTACTTTCCTTATGCAATTGTGATTGTTGCTAGTGATCAATAAATATAGTTGTACATGTTTACTTAAGTTTGATATGCTTATTTAGTATGTTGAAAACCACTAATTAGATTCTCATGGTGTAAATATAATGAAAGAATAAGTGTTGAGTAAATTTTTAAATCCTTTTTTACTGCATTATTCTAGTAAATCCATGTGGAAATGTTACATTATGGTATTAGAGTTGTGGTTTAAACTCTAGGACTTGATGAGTCTACTAACATTTTTGTATTCTTCTAATCTAGGATGAATATTGGTGCGAGTAACAACACTGAGTGAGGGTCCTTCAAATGTGAATGACAATAACCCTCCATTTGATCCTAACCAATTTATCATTAAATAAGTAATAAAGTTAGATCAAATTCTTGCAACCATGAATGAGACTAGAGATAGAGTCATAGCCCTAGAATAAAAAATTCATGGATAAGAGGAAGAAGCCCATCAAAATGACCCTAAAGAGCATCCTACTGAGAATGAAATCCCTTAAGAGTAGAGACACAAGGAAGTGCCTCAAGATGCGAGAGCATGTCGGCAAGGGATATGAAAAAGGTGAATCCACCTAAGTTTGATGAAACTATTATGGGGGATGGAGCTAAAGTATGGTTGACTAAAATGGAAAAGTATTTCAAGATTTAAAACTACTTTGAGGTTACCAAAGTTGTTTGGGGAGATTATCAGTTGGTTAGAGAAGTAGTTACTTGGTGGGACAACAATAAGTTGGAAATGAATTTGAACTCAACCACCACTAATTGAGAGTAGTTTGTGACACTATTTAGATTATGATGGCTTTCAAAGTTATATTTTGATCAAAATATGATAGATTTTTATAATCTAAAACAAGGAGATTTGTCAATAAATGAGTACTAGGAACAATTCACCAAATTTTTGAAGTATGTATCTCAGTATCAACCAAATGAAAGATTCAAGATTTGTAATTTTATCATGGGATTAAAACCTAAGATTAGTGGGGAGGTGAATGTTCATAGACCATCTAACATGGACCAAGTCTTTGAGAAAGTAGTCAAATAGGAGCAAAAGTTAAAATTTCTTCCTCAGGTTAGGGACAAGTTTAAGAAAAAGTTTGAAAGTTATAAACCAACTTTCAGGAAGAACAACTGGAAGCAAAGAAGTGGAGACTCCAAGAGTTAGTTCAAGAATCAGAATACCAAATTCAATAGTGATTCAAGTAGCAATAAATTAGGTAATAGTTCTGAGGATAATTTCAAGGGAAACCAATAATCTGATAGGAAGGGACCACCAAGAGGTTGTTTCATTTATGGAGGTGACCATTTTGTGCATGAGTGAACACATGATAAGTTAAGGAACAAAAGTTTTTCCCCTTAGCAAGGAACTTTTCAACAATGTATTCATGTAATAGTTGATATTTAAAAATCTAAATTCTAAGCTTCACCCATAGAATTATCAGGTATTTTATTTGAACATCCACTTTCTATTTTGATAGATAAAGAGGATACAAAATGTTTTATAGCTTCTAAGATTATGAATAAGTTGTCTAAAAAAGTTGGGTAATGGAAAATGCATGGTTGGTAAAAATATGGAAATGACTCTAAAGTCTAGGTTAACAAGTAATTAGTAGAAGTAGAAATTAGGTTGTTAGAATTCATAATGGTTGTGGATCTTTATATAGCACCACTAGGGTAATATGATGTGATCTTAGGAGTCAACTGGATTCTGAAACATAAGGCTAAGGTTGACTATTATCTGAAAAGAGTGGAGTGTCTTGACGATTCTATAAATTAGTTATCAATTTAGGGTGAGAAAATGGAGTTAAGACTTAGGCATATTTATACAATGCAACTTAGGAAGGCCCTAGATAAAAGATGTCAATCATTTATCATTAAGATAAATGAAATGAAGGAAACTAAGGAACCATCAATTGAAGATTATCCTTAGGAATTTTCATGATGTCTTTCTGGAAGAGTTACCAAGATTACCTCCTAAACAAAAAATTGATTTCTCTATTGATATCGAACCAGGATCAAAACCTCAGTCTAAGGCTCTGTATAGAATGATAACCACTGAATTAGTCAAATTGAAGGCACAATTTTAGGAATTGTTGTTCAAATGGTTTATCAGACCTAATGTGTCACCATAGGGTGCACCAATTATCTTCATTAAGAAGAAGGATGGCACTCTTCAACTTTGCATTGATTATAGAATGTTGAATAAAGTGACCATCAAGAATAGGTACCCACTACCTTGAATAGATGATCTTTTTTATCAAATGTGAGGAGCAATGAACTTTTATAAGATTTATCTTAGATCTAAATATCATCAATTAAGAATAAAATATGAGGATATTCCAAAGATGACTTTTAGAGATCGTTATGGGCATTATGAGTTTACAGTGTTACATTTGAGTTGATGAATGCATTTATAGCATTCATGAGTCTCATGAATAGTGTGTTCAGAGGTTACCTAAATCATTTTGATTTGGTATTGTTAGCCAATTTTCACACCCAAGTCTGTATCTTTCATTTTGGCTAAGTTTAACATCCTTATTTATTTATCCCCACAGCAAGTGTCAAGTGTTATTTCTTTCAAAAGCCTTTGTTAGGTCTTTTTTCAAGTGTTATTTTGATCTTTTTACTCAAGTGTTATTTATTTCAGCAAGATTTTGATTCGGGTTTTTTGTCAAGTCTCAAAGGAATTATTTCAAACTTTTTATCAAAAACAAAAAAGTCTGAAGGAATTTGTCCATTTCAATATTTCTGAAGGGTCACTTAAAAAAGTCTGAAGGGTCTTTTCTCATGGAAGTGTCCTTTGCAAAAGGTTTGAAGGGTATATTTGAAGCTTTTCGAAAGGCATCTCAAGATTTATGAAGGAAAAGTGTCCTTTGGAAATTTTTTGAAGGGTTTGTTCTTTTAAAGAATTGGTCTGGTTCAAGTTTCTCAGAGGGCACTTTGTAACTTTTTTGAAGGAATTGTTTAGGACATTTTGTCCAAAACAATCTTTTCGAAGGGTCTTTTTCTCATGAAAGTGTCCTTTGCAATATTTTTGAAGGGACATTTTCAATTTTGTCGAAGGGTCTTTTCTCTTCCAAAGGGACACTTTAAAAAAAATTGAAGGGACACTTTTCAAGCAAAGAGATGCTTATTTATCTTGTGAAGGGACATTTTCAAAAGTTTGAAGGGTTTTTTCTCGAGAATTGATCTTTTGCATTTTTTCAAAGGAATTGTTTCAGACATTTTGTCTAAAATAATCTTTCTGAAAGAATTGGCTCTTACATTTTTTTAAAGGAATTGGTGCTCTCTCAAAAAGTCTAAAAGCTCCTTTGTAAAATTCCGAAGGGACACTTGCAAATTTTTTGAAGGATCTTTTCTTAGGAAAGTGTCTAGTTCAAGCTTTTTAAAAGGAACATTTCAAGATTGTCGAAAGGCATGTTTGAGCTTTCTGAAGGCAATTTTCAAAGTCCCAAAGGGTATGCATATCAAAGGAACAACCCACTTGAAAGGTTAAGAAGGGCCCTGAAAGGTTATTTCTTTTGGAGAAAAGGGTCCACAGTAAAATTGTTCGAGGAAAATGTCGAAGCAAAGGTCTGACTAAAAACCCTGAAGGAATGGTCCTAGTAGAATTATGGTTATATGGATGCCAACTTCAAGGTGATGATCTATCCATTGGAATTTAAACAAGTGGGTCCCAATCAGATCGATGGTCCTTATTCAAATGCTCAAAGATCTAAGGGCTCATGTTCTTCATCCACTAAAGCAGATCAGAGGGTTCATGTCACCATTGATTAGGTCATGATATGAGTTATTTTTTGATGGCCAATCAAAGGAACGATTAGCTATACACATAGACTCCAAGCAATGCCTCTCCAAGGCCAATAGAATGAAAGTGACTCGTCCCTATGCTGTTGCACACCTCAACAAGCTAGTGAGAAGTTTTTAGCATTAGGACAAATCTACAACAAGTGGACTCTCATTTGCATAACCAATTGATGCCATTACTTATCTCAAAAATATCTTGTTTTTACTAGTGTAACCATTAAAAAAGCATCTTTAAAAGAGCAAGTTAGCTCTGTAACCACTTGAGGTGACATAGATCAATTGAATGACCCAAATGAGGATCATTTACAAAGATGGTTACAATTGAAGATGGAGACTCCTAATATATTGATTCCCCTTTCTGGCACCAAAGGCCTCCTCCTCTCACTTCCTTTCTACTATAAATACAACCCTTGGGCTAGTGTAAAAATAACCACATAGTGTATGGTGAAGCCCTGCTAGATTGATGTCACATTTTGCCTTTAAGAATTAGGTACCAGTTTGTTTCTTTCAAGTTTTTTAAATAATTGTTTGGGTATGTACGAGATGCACAATAATAATAAGTGATTATTTTCCATCCTTTTGTCCTTTATCCTTTATGCCTAAGCAAAATTTCTTAGTCTAACATCTCATATAGAGTGTGTTCAAGTGTGTTGAATTACTGTAAGTGTATAAATATTCTTGGAATGTGCAATTTTCCTTTCAGTTCATTTGCCTTATGTTATTTCATGCATCTCACCTCTATACTGAAATACTTGTGTTAGAAATCCTTAGAGCTTCAGAATGGTCTGTGTATTTTAATGTATTATGCACTAGAATATGATATTCATGTGGAAGATAATCTTGGTATATCACCACTCTTAGAGTAGGTTTTCCTTTTCTGTAATCTCTAACTCTTTTCCTTTCAAGAAAACTAGTTTAGGCATAAGTTATTTTGTAGAGATACATTCAGGGAGCTAGCCCTTTAAATCTAGAGGTTCATTTCCTCTATAAGCATACCCACATGCCTGAAAATGTACCAACATTGCCCAAATATGGAAGATGATTGAACACTCTCTTCTAGAGTGCAAGATTTGGAGACAATACTTCTAACACGCCTAGTGGAACCAATTATGTACATGTCAAGGTGAATGTTGGTCTTGACAAGCCTAAAGTTGTAGAAATATTCTTAATCCAGCATTTGGTGACTCCGAAAGGTGAGAATATTTTTTTGTAGATCAATTTTTCCACATAATACTTCATGGTCCTCACTAGATCATCTAGGATTTTTGACCAAGCCCCTTTAGCTAAAGCTCTTCTTGAAAAACAACACCCTGAACCATTCCTAATGCTTAGAGATCCTAGACAAGGAGGTTTTGAAGAAGAAGAAGAAGTTTAAGAGATAGGAGATTAAGAGGAAAGAAGAGAAATGGATAGGCAACAACCTTTCCTAGCCTTCAACACCCAAAATCTAATTGACCTTCCTGCATATGACCCTATTCCTCCCAATGCTACCAAGAGTCTCCCTAGTTAATGGACAGGGTCATATTACCCCATCTGAGCATATTAAGGAAATCTCAAATTTCTTAACTTAAATAATGTCAGTCAAACAAACATAGCCATTAGATTGCTTGCCATGTCTTTAAGAGATAAGGCACTTGACTGGTATAGGACTTTGGAAGGTGGTTGCATTACAAGATGGGATGGCTTTGGTGAAATGTTGGTAACTAGATTTGGGAATAAGAGTAACCATACTTCATTGATCCATCAACTAAACATGATAAAGATAGGTCCTAAAAAATCCATGGGAGATTTTAATGAAAGATTTCAAAGGATATGGCATAGGTTACCACCTATCATGATACCTCCTCTGAGCTTTGTGTTCCCCACTTATCTCAAGGGTATTAGTACTGATGTGGAAGTGATGTTATAGTTAATGGGAGGATTCACTCTACTAGATGTATATGAGATAGTTATTGAAGTTGAGAATAGCTTAATACAAGCTAAAAAGCTACCTCCAAGAGTTTCCATGCCTCATTATCTCATAATTTAGTTGAATTTCCAAGCTTAGCACAAGTTACTAATGCCAATTTCAAGCCGAGAGCCTTTCCCAATAAGGTGGATAATGTAATTGACAAAGATGAGGAGATCTAGTCATTACGAGCTCAACTCAAGTAATCTCAAGTTTAGGCAAGTGATCTACCTAACCGTCAATACTATCCTCAACAAGGATATAGACCTCCACCCTAATACAACTACCAAAGAAGAGGACAAGGTCAACAAGGTTTCAACAAGTAGTCCAATTCCTGTAATCCTAATTCCACTCCTTCCATGAAGGTTGTTATTCTAGTGCATGCTACCCTAGTCTAAGGAGGAGATCATTTAGACCAATGGGGACAACCCCAAGGTCAATTTATGCATGATGATGGAGAATATATCCAAGATGTGGTGGCACAAGAATAATTAATCCTTACGTGATATCAAAAGAAGCGAATCTCATGCAAAGAGATACTCATGGAGAAGGTAGCAGCCAGAGTGTAGGCATGATGAACTTTCAAGCGAAGGATGATTATGTGTTGAATCAAAGCACATCAATTGTATCCAACACAAGAGACAAGAAGAGAAATTTGGGAGATGTTCTAGTATTACATGTGACTCTAAGTGATGCCTCTCTAAGGCCAAAAAGTGTGAATCCTAGTGCAATACCTACTACCAGTCATGTTCGTCAACAAAGTTAGAATGCAAGTAGGGTTGTCAAGCCTACTAATTAGAAATTAGGTTTTGATAATGGTTCTAATTTAGAGTTTCAGTGGTGGCACACTGTAGATCTCATTGAGATCTTTTTGATGCATTTTTTGGAATGTAAATATGAGTTTGGGAGCTCCTGTTATGGCCATTTGAAGTTTGGTTAAAAAATGTCTCTTACGACATATGGCATGTGTTTCGAGGTTGCTTCGACATTTAGACCTATCGAAGGTCGACACTTGGCAAATGCTAAGGTTTAAAAAAAATTGGTTCAATGATATGTCATGTCATCAACATGCCACGTGGACTCAAGCGT
This sequence comes from Torreya grandis, assembly GCA_037957365.1. Taxonomy (NCBI): domain Eukaryota; kingdom Viridiplantae; phylum Streptophyta; class Pinopsida; order Cupressales; family Taxaceae; genus Torreya; species Torreya grandis. The sequence goes on from JARHVA010000279.1 coordinate 1,641,501, forward strand.
GAGATAAACTCATTGAGCAAGGTGGCAAGTTCAAAGGAAAGACCAAGTCCAATGGTGCATGTTTGGCGCATTCTCCAACAACATCCTAAGTATAGGCTTAGCTAAGCACCTAAGTCTCCTTCAAAAGAGGATGTTGACACATTCCAAGGAGGTGCATACGTATTTAAATCATGTAAACTATTATTCCCAACAAATGTGGGATAAAAAGATGCTTAAGCGCACCCAAAAAGAAGGGAGAAGTTTTCAAACTCATGCAAAAGCACCTAAAAGAAAGGTCAAGGGTTTAAACCCCTAACTTGCCACCTAAAAGTGATAAGCTTTGACCGCTTGAGCTATGGGGGTTGAAGTTTTATTTAAGCAATGTATTTTTATTTGAAGTTATCAAATTATGGATTGTATTTTTATTTTTAAGAGGTCGAGACTTTGTAAAAGCTTGGGAAAGCTTATGTAATGGATTTTTATCCATCTTGCGGCCATAATACACAGTCTTAATACTCTATTTTATCCAATTTTCATATTGGAGGAGTATTTTTCATCCCATAGAGGAGATTTTAGGGACTTTTGAAGCAACTTTGTAGGTGTTATGAAGACTCATGGAATTTGAAGTTACTAGGCTTGATTTCAGTCATGGTGAAGGTGAATTCTTGCATTGAGATATTAGCTTGCAGAAAAGTTGTTTATTGTTTCTAGGTATTTGAAGTGCCCTTAATGGAAATGGTCCACTCCTTTGGAAAACCCAGAGATGTAGGCATCAATTATTGAGCCGAATTCTGTTATCACATTTCGTGTTTTGGTAATTGTCATTTTGATGCATGATTTTGTTTCAGTTTGTTGATTTTGTATTAATTAGTAAATGAACTCATGCAAGTAATCTACAATTTGATAATTATAACACAACATTATTAAAAACTAATTTAATTGGTAAATGGAAGTAACAAGTCTTTTGACAATTCCATTCTAACTCAACAACCAAGAACATTTTTGCCAAACATTTTGCAAGTTCTTTTGAGTTTTTCAAGAATATGTTAAGTTTTTGAGAATTTCAGTATTCATACTTAAAACTTCACTTTGAGTTAAATCAGTGTAGTTTACGAATCAAATTGGTATTAGAGTAATTAGAAAGCTAGGTTAGCTTTTGATTGAGTTTTGACAGTTGCTTTCAGTTATTGGTTTTCAATATCACTTGATTAGATTACAGTGTGCAGTTGTGAAATCAATGTGTTTGTAGGAAACCATGGGAAAGTTGTCACATAAAGTCAAGATGGAAGAGCTTGAAAGCACCAATAGCCAGATTCAGGATGAGAATGCATTCTTGAGATGTAAGCTCTATTCCCTTGAAGAACAAATTGCAAGTTTGAAATCTGAGCTTGAATCTAAGGATGACTTCTTGATTAAATTGCATTGTGGTGAACCAAAGAAGGCCATACCTTCTACTTCAGATGCAGAGACTATGATTAAGTGCATTGTAAGTTATTCACCACATAATTCATCTAATTCTTCTTTCTATTCAAATTTGGATTCAAGTAATGATGATTTTGGTAGTTTTGAACAACACACTAAGGGTATGTGATCCAAAATGTTGAAGAAAATGGGCTTTAATGGAAGAGGTCTTGGTCGATATGGCGAAGGAATTACTAACCCAATATAGGTAGAGCATAGATCTCTTCATGTAGGTTTGGGTTACACTAGTGAGTAGGTGGAAATTAGAGAAACTTCCTCCATGGCTAAAGGAAGACAAGCTTCTAATAGCAAAGGACCAAGGCCACTAGTAGAGCATGCATAGTGTAAGAAGGAAGGTAGAAGAGGTATTGAGATTCCACCTCCTAGTTCCTACACTAGAGTTAGCACTAAATCTTCTGATCCACTTTTTATGTTTAAGAAATTTGGATTTAACATTCAGAAGATAATGCAATCATTTCCATGCACTTTTTATGGGATGCATAACCACAGTGTTGCATTTTGTTGGAAGAGACATGATTTTATTAAGTAGATTGCAGGTGTTAAGATCCATTCTCGTCATGGCAAAGTGAGAAGAGGTAAAAGGGAGACCTCACCTAAGAAGGTTGTTTGCACTCATTGCCATATGAGCGGACATCGGATTGATCATTGTTTTAAACTTCAATCATCTTTTAATTTTAGAAATGGTAAAACTAAGATGATTTATCAACCTATTAATAAGGTCAATGAAGTTAAATCAATTCATAATGATGCTAGGGAATCCACTAAGACAATCAATTTCACTAGGAAGAAATAAATGGTTAAGTGGATTATCACTACATTATTTTTGCAAAGCATGGTTATGAATTCACTTAAGGGAATGAAAAAGCTTTGATAGATGTAGAGTACAGTTTTTGAGAACACTTCAAGATAGGTTCATCATTCAAAGTATTTTAATTCTCATGTTGAATAACTCTATGTTTTGAATCTCCTATTTATGATGTGTGAGTTGTCTAGAGGACTTGAACTCATTTGATCAGTTGGAGATAATAAAAGAATACATGTTGTAGGGTGAGTTAATTCCTTACAACACTTATTTGATTGCTATTTTGAATGTATCTATTTTTGACACATGGATGTATAAGATGCATTGTTAAGACCCTATGGGCATGTTTAGATGTTAGGCAACATACACTTTTGGTTGTTTGCATTTGCTTCACATATAAGTATCATACCAGGGCATTGTATTGCAACATGTCCACAACATTTATTGTATGTTTTCAGCATTATAAAATTGTCTTGCAGTTACATTGGGAGTTGTTTCAATTTTTGGCAATTCACCACTTTACAGGATGTGACATTTAGGCAGGTAGTTTTGGTATGTTGTAATCACTTTGGCAGTTGCAGATTCACTTATTCATGCCTTTGGATTAGGAAATTATGTAGTTTGATTGTGAATCATTTTAATGCAACTGTTTATACCTCTTTTTATGATTGGGTTCTATTTTTATGGATGTAGTAGACTAGTTTGCAGTTTCAGGGGATATTGGACTTATGGAGACTAAAAGCCCTCCATTGGGAGGTGTGATCAGAAATTGGGTTCTGATAATGGTTCTAATTTAGAGTTTCAGTGGTGGCACACTATATATCTCATTGAGAGCTTTCTGATGCATTTTTAAGAATGTAAATCCATTTTTGGGAGCTCTTGTTATGGCCATTTGAAGATTGGTCAAAAAATGTCTCTTGCGACATATGACATGTGTTTCGAGGTTGTTTCAACATTTGGACCTATTAGAGGTCGACACTTGGCAAATGCTAAGGTTTGCAAAAAAATTGGTTCAATGACATGTCACGTCATCAACATGCCATGTGGAGTCAAGCGTGAGATAAGCTCGTTGAGCAAGGTGGCGAATTCGAAGGAAAGACCAAATCCAATGGCGCATGTTTGGCGGATTCTCCAACGGTAGCCTAAGTATAGGCTTAGCTAAGTGCCCAAGTCTCCTTCAAAATAGGATGTTGACACATTCCAATGAGGTGCATACCTATTTAAAGCATGTAAACTATTATTCCCAATAAATGTGGGATAAAAAGATGCTTAAGCGCGACCAAAAAGAAGGGAGAAGTTTTCAAACTCATGCAAAAGTGCCTAAAAGAAAGGTCGACGGTTTGAACCCCTCACCTGCCACCCAAAAGGGATAAGCTTTGACCGCTTGAGCTATGGGGGTCAAAGTTTTATTTAAGCAGCGAATTTCTATTTGAAGTTATCAAATTCTGGACTGTATTTTTATTTTTAAGAGGTTGAGACTTTGTAAAAGCTTGGGAAAGCTTATGTAATGGATTTTTATCCATCTTTCAGCCATAATACATAGTCTTAATACTCTATTTTATCCAATTTGCTTATTGGAGGAGTATTTTTCATCCCATAGAGGAGATTTTAGGGACTTTTAAAACAACTTTGTAGGTGTTATGAAGGATCATGGAATTCGAAGGTGCCGAGCTTGATTTCAGTCATGGTGAAGGTGAATTCTTGCATTGAGATATCAGCTTGCATGAAATTTTTTATTGTTTCTAGGTATTTGAAGTGCCCTTAATGGAAACAGTCCACTCCTTTGGAGAACCCAGAGATGTTGGCATCAATTATTGAGCCTAACTCCGTTATCATGTTTCATGTTTTGGTAATTGTCATTTTGATGCATGATTTTGTTTCAGTTTGCTGATTTGGTATTAATTTGTAAATGAACTCATGAAAGTAATCTATAATTCAATAATTATAACACAACGTTATTAAAAACTGATTTAATTGGTAAATGGAAGTAACAAGTCTTTTGACAATTCCATTCCAACTCAACAACCAAGAACATTTTTTCCAAACATTTTGCAAGTTCTTTTGAGTTTTCAAGAATTTGTTAAGTTTTTGAGAATTTTAGTATTTGTACTTAAAACTTCACCTTGAGTTAAATCAGTGTAGTTTACGGATCACCTACAATGCAGTAGGTTCAGACTCCCTCACTGCCTTCAAGAATGTAAGAAAAGGTGAATACTTCCCCTCTAAACATTATTTATTATTTAAAGAATACCAAGATAAACATATCTCTTTGAGAAGTCTTGCATATGCTTGGTCAAAAGGAGCTCTTATAGAACAACTTGAAAACATTCATATATCCCCTCAAACTTCAAAACATAATAATGTAGCCCTTACCAATTCTCTAAGTCATGTCTGAGATCCCTCCACCAAATCTGAAAAGCCTCAACCCTTCTACCTCACACTCATTGTGGGAGACAAGTTGGTTCACAATTGTATTATAGATAGTGGAGCTAGTACCACTGTTATGCCTAAGGTGGTGGCTGATAAGTTAGGATTAAAGTATGAACCACATAGTAAAGGTGTGTTGTAGCTTGATGGGACTCCAACCGGTTGGAGGTCTTAAAGTCTTTCTACATGATTGCCCAAGTTTCCCCATTTTACAAGACATTGTGGTGGTAGACCTTCCAGCTCATTTTTCTATATGCTTATCAAGGGAATTCACAGCTAAGATAGGAGGATACCTTTCTACTGACTAGTATTTTCTAGATTTTAAAACAATATATGGAACCAAGGTGACTATAAGGACTCAACCCTTAGCAAGGTTTCATATTGAGCCATATATGGAGACAAGTTCAAATCAAAATTGTCTAATGAGCAATGAAGAAGAAGGTGTCATGGATGGTGAAGCATCCTCCCCCCTTGAAGGTATTTTTGATATTTTTCTTGATAAGTATAAAATTAAAATGCATGGAATTAATCCATATACTTTCATAGAAGAAACTGATTTGGGAGTTTATTGTATACATGAAAAATGTGTTTCAATCCCTTCACTAACTAATGAAGACCATAAACTTGAAGGAATATGAGAAATGTTTTTTGATGGCTCAAGAAGCAAAGTAGGTGCAGGAGCTGGTGTTATGTTAGTTTATCCATCAAATAATCAATACTAATCATCATATATATTCCACTTCAGTTGCACCTATAATGTGGCAAAATATGAAGGCCTAGTTCATGACCTCCAATGGGTAAAGAAAAGAGGGATCAAGAATTTGAAGGTTTGTGGGGATAGTGAGTTGGTCATCCACCAAGTGAGAAATCAAGATACAACCAAGAATCCCTTGCTTAAATCCTAAAATAATAGGTTATGGGACCTACTTGAAGACTTTGATGCCTTCAACATATAACCCATACCAAGGGATTCAAATAAACACACTGATACATTGGCTATCATAGGAGCACAATTTGATGCAATTGTTGATGTAGGAAAGGAGAAAGATCAGTCACATATCAAGGTAATTGTGAGGCCTTATATTCAAGATAATGAAGTGTCATGTTAGGTGTTTGAAATTGATAAACACATTGCACACTTCTTAGAAAATGAGGCAGGATTCTCCTTGAGAAACCTAAAGAGACTGCATGATCAATATGAAGAACAAGTTATTCAGCTGAGGACAAACAAGATACCTAAGGGGCTAATTACTTTGGAGAGTGTTTTCAATGAATATGATCAAAATAAAGAAAGAGCGATCATGTCAACAAAAGAAGAAAACTATGAGAGAGTCATGATTTACAAGGACAAGCTCTTAAAAATTGGTAAGGTATGTTCTCTGTCTGAGAGGCAAGCCTTTATTGAATTATGCAAAGAGTTCCTTGACATCTTTGCTTGGGAATATAAAGATTTGAAAGGGTTTGATCAAAGTTTATCTCATCACACCATTGAGTTATATCTTGGAGATAAATTAGTTAGGCAAAAAAAAAGGCCTATCAATCCCAAGATAGAGGAACTCATGAAGAAAGAGCTGACCAAGTTGATTGAGTCTAAGATTATCTTTCCTATCAAACACTCAACTTGGGTGGTTAATCTTGTACCTATCTAAAATAATAATGGAGAGATAAAACTTTGTGTAGATTTTTGAGACCTTAATAGGGTGTCTCTCAAGGATCATTATCCACTACCTTCCATAGAATAAATTTTGCAAGTTATTTCAGGTTCTCAATGCTTCTCACTTCTTGATGTTTATTCAGGTTACAATCAAATACTAGTGAATAAAGGAGATCAATTCAATATATCCTTAACTACAAAATAGGGGACCTTTGCCTATAAGAAGATGCCTTTTGGTTTATCCAATGCTGGAGCTACATTTCAAAGGGCAATGGATGTGGATTTTAAAGGTTTGATCAATAAGTTTCTACTTGTGTAACTTGATGATATAACTATTTTTTGAAAGGATGATACTCATCATATGGAAAATCTAAGGTAGGTGTTTGAGAAATGTAGGGAGTATAGAATATCCTTTAATCCAAAAAAGTGTATCTTTGCTGTCCATAAAGGTAAGTTATTAGGTCATATTGTTTCAAAAGAAGGCTTGTCTATTGACCCCAAGAGGATTGAGGCTATTCTAAGCTTGTCTTTGCCTCAACACAATAAAGGACTTCAAAGATTCTTGGGGAAAATAAACTTTGTAATAAGGTTTATTCCAGGCTTTAAAACTATGGTAAAGCCTATCACAACGATGCTCAAGAAGAACCAAGCTTTTGCTTGGACAAAGGAAGGTAAGAGTAGTTTTGAGGCAATCAAGAAAGCAATTACAAAATATCCTAATCTCTTGAACCCATACTTTGCCAAATATTTCATACTCTACACCTTTGCTAACCTTTATATAATCTCAGCTATGCTTATGCAAAAGAATGATGAAGAGGTAGACCAATTGCATTTTTCAACCAAGGATTGGAAGATTATGAGGTCAAGTATACATTTGTTGAGAAGCAAGCTCTAATAGTGATAAGAGGACTAAAAAAATTTAGACACATGGTTTCAAACAAAAAGATACATATCATGGTTTCTCATCCTAGCACCAAGGAGTTTCTCCTAAGCAAAAACCTCAATGAAAATAGAGCTGGGTGGATTACAAAGGTGATGGAGTATGATGTGGACATTAAGGTGACAAACTTGGTAAGAGAAAAAGGGTTATCTGATCATTTAGCTTCATATTTTCAAGAGTTAAAGGAGGAAGTCTTGATTAACCAAGATCACCCCCAACCAGTTGATCACATATAAGTTCAAAGTTGGACACAAGACATCATTAGTTTTATTCAAAATGGTGATTGCCCCAATGGGTTGAACAAGTCTCAAAAGTGGTATTTTAGATTATAGACCATTCCCTACTATCTTATAGATGGCGTTCTCTTTAGGAAATATGTGAATGGTGTGTTATTGAGGTGTGTTAATAGTGATCAGTTTGATATGCTACTGGGAAAGTTTCATAATGGTGCAAATGGAGGTCATTTCTCTCCTAGGATGATAATTAAAAAGATAATGAGGGGTGGTTACTATTGACCTAGTATTTTTAAGGACTGTTACCACTTGGATAAAAAGTGTCCTCAATGTGCCTTTTTTATAGGAAAATAGAAACTTGAATCCCTTCTATTGAATCCTATCCAAGTAGACCAGCCTTTCATGCAATGGGGTCTTGATTTCATTAGTGTGATCAACCCTCTATCAAGTGCTAGACACAAATGGATATTGATTGCTACTGACTACTTCACAAGGTGGGTAGAGGTTGTTGCATTGAAGAAGGCAAGTGAAAATGTTATCTTGGAGTTCTATGAGATCATTATAACAAGGTTTGGAGTTCCCAATGATATCATTTCTGATAATGCCCTTGCTTTCATAAGTGCTAAAAATTTTGATTGGGAAAATAGGAAGGGATTTTACTTGAGTAATTCATCTAACTATTACCCTCAAGGTAATGGGTTGGTTGAATCTACTAATAAGAATCTTATCAAGATCATCAAGAGGACATTAGAGAATAATCAAAGAGCATGGCATAACAAGTTGAAGATAGTCTTATGGGCTGATAAGATTACTTCTAAGAGATCAATTGGTAATTCTCCCTTTGTGCTTGTTTATGGGAGAGAGGCTAGGTTGTCCATATCTCAAAAACTCCCTACTTTAGAGCTTTCACATCAGCTAGAACTACTTGAAAATACTCCAATGAAAGTCAGATTGAAATAACAAATGCATCTACAAGAAGCAAGAGACAATGCACACAAGGCCATGGAACACCACCAAGTACTCATGAAGAAGTCCTTTGACAAGAGAGCAAGTACAAGAGTATTTAAGGAAGGTGACTTGGTTCTAAAATGGGATGAAAATAGAGTAAAACTAGGTAGACATACGAAGTTTGACACTTTGTGGAGTGGCCCTTACATCGTTAGCAATGGAAAGTAGAACAACTCTTTCCAACTGACCAAGGTGAATGGAGAAGAATTGATTATCCCTATGAATGGAATATATCTAAAGTTTTGCTATTAGTCCTTGTAAGTCTATTTTGTAAATAGTATTTTAGGTGTGTGTGTTTCTTTTGGTTTGTTATTGTGTTCCCTAAGTGCTTTGTAGCATAAGTGTGTTTCCTTCCTTTTGTTTGGTATGCATATCTACCTTTGTGTATGTGAATCAATCCTATATGTGTGACTCCATGCCCAATGGAAGGATTTAGGCAACTAGTCTTAGGCATAGCAGGCATACCTCCCCTTGGAATTGCCAAGAATGTTAGCCAATTTTCACACCTAAGTTTTGCATCTTTCATTTTGGATAAGTACAACATACTTATTTATTTATCCCCATATCAAGTGTCAAGTGTTATTTCTTTCAAAATCCTTTGTTTGATCTTTTTACATGTGTTATTTTGGTCTTTTTGCTCAAGTGTTATTTCTTTTGGCAAGGTTTTACTTCAAGTTTTTTGTCTAAGTCTCAAAGGAATTGTTTCAAAAATTTTGTCCAAAACAAAAAAGTCTAAAGGAATTAGTACATTTCAAGATTTTTGAAGGGTCACATGTAAAATTTTGAAGGGTCTTTTCTCATGGAAGTGTCCTTTTCAAAAAGTCTGAAGGGTATATTTCAAGCTTTTCAAAAGGCATCTTCAAGATTCTTGAGGGAAAAGTGTCCTTTGTAACTTTTTTGAAGGGTTTTTTCTTTCAAAGAATTGGTCCAATTCAAGTTTCTCAGAGGGCACTCTACAACTTTTCCAAAGGAATTATTTTGGACATTTTGTCCAAAATAATCTTTATGAAGGGTCTTTTTCTCATGAAAGTGTCCTTTGCAATATTTCCAAAGGGACATTTTCAATTTTGCCAAAGGGTCTTTTCTCTTTTGAAGGGAAACTTCAAAAAATTTTAAGGGACACTTTTCAAGCAAAGGGATGCTTATTTATCTTGTGAAGGGATATTTTTGAAAGTTTGAAGGGTCTTTTCTCGAGAATTGGTCCTTTGCATTTTTTCAAAGGAATTGTTTCAAACATTTTCTAAGAAACAATCTTTTTGAAAGAATTGGCTCTTATATTTTTTCAAAGGAATTGGTGTTCTCTCAAAAATTCCAAAAATTCCTTTGCAAAAACCTGAAGGGACACTTGCAAAAAGTTGGAAGGGTCTTTTCTCGAGAAAGTGTCCATTTCAAGCTTTCTGAAGGGACATTTCAATATTATTGAAGGGCATGTTTGAGCCTTCTGAAGGGCACTTTTCAAAGTCTCGAAGGGTAGGTATATCAAAGGAATAGTCCACTTTCAAGTTTAAGAAGGGGCCTGAAAGGTTATTTCTTTCAGAGAAAAGGGTCCATGGGAAAATTATTCAAGAAAATGTCAAAGTAAACATCTAAGCAAAAACCTTGAGGGAATGATCCTAGTAGAATGATGGTTATATGGACATCAACTTCAAGGTGAAGAGCTAGGCATTAGAATTTAAACAAGTGGGTCTCATGTAGATCAATGGTCCTCATTTAAACACTCGAAGATCCAAGGCTGATGTTCTTCATCCACCAAAGTAGATTAGAGGGTTTATTTCACCATTGATCAGGCAATGATCTGAGTCATTTTTTGATGTCCAATCAAAAGAACAATCAGATGTACACGTAGACTCGAGGTGATGCCTCTTCAAGGCCAACATAATGAAAGTGACTCTTCCCTACATCGTTGCACATCTCAGGAAGCCAATGAGAAGTTTTTAGCATTAAGACAAATCTACAACAATTGAAATCTCATTTTCATAATCAATTGATGTCATTAATTAGCTTGAAAATATCTTGTTTATGCTAGTGTAACCATTCAAAAAGCATCTTTGAAAGAGCAAGCTAGTTGTGTAACCACTTGAGGTGACATGGATCAATTGAATGGCCCAAATGAGCATCATTTGTAAAGATGGTTGCATATGAAGATGGAGACTCCTAATAGATTGATTCCCCTTTTTGACACCAAAGTCCTCCTGCTCTCACTTCATTTATGATATAAATATAACACTTGGGATAGTGTAAAAATAACCATATAGTGTATGGAAAATCCCTACTAGATTGATGTCACATTTTTCCTTTAAGCATTAGGTACTAGTTTGTTTTTTTCAAATTTTTTGAACAATTATCTGGTATGTAAGAGATTTAAGTGATTGTAAGTGATGATTTTCCATCCTTTATCCTTCATGTTTGAGAAAAATTTCTTAGTCTAACAGGTCATATAGAGTGTGTTCAAGTGTGTTTAATTATTGTATGTGTATAACTATTCTTGAAATGTTTAATTTGCCTTTCATTTCATTTGCCTTATGTCATTTTATGCATCTCACCTCTATACTGAAATACTTGTGTTAGAAATCCTTAGAGCTTGGGAATGGTCTATGCATTTTATTGTATTATGCACTAAAATATGATATTCATGTGGAAGATAATCTTGGTGTATCACCACTCTTAGAGTAGGGTTTCCTTTTCTATAATCTCTAACTCTTTTCCTTTCAATAAAACTAGTTTAGATAGAAGTTGTTTTGTAGAGATACATTTAGGGAGTTAGCCCTTTAAATCTAGAGGTTCATTTCCTCTATAAACATACCCACATGCCTACAAATGTTCTAACATTGCCCAAATCTGGAAGAGTATTGAACACTCTCTTTTAAAGTACAAGATTTTGGAGATAACAGGTATTTTCAGATGACATTCTTATCTATTCTAAGGATGAATAAAAACATCTTCAACATCTGGAGAGGGTTTTGTAATGTCTATGAAAGCATAATTTATATGGCAAATTTTCCAAGTGTGCATCTTTCCAAAAGAAGGTGCAATATCTAGGACATATTATCTCGATAGACGGAATTTTTTTTTGATATAGATAAGATAAGAGCCATTATGGAGTGGTCAACACCAAGAAATGTTCGTGACGTAAGGATTTTAATGAGATTAGTAGGCTATTACGAAAAATTCATCTCAAATTTTTCCAAGATAGCTAATCTGATTACCTCTCTACAACATAAGAATTAGAGTTCTATCTGATCAGATAAATGTGAAAAAAAAATTTAGGAATTAAAAAGAAGGCTTACTTCAACACCAATGTTAAGATTCCCTGATCCTAATGGTCAATTTTTAGTTATCATAGATGTGTTTGCAAATGGACTAAGAGGAGTCCTCATGTAGGATGGTGTAGTAGTAGCTTATGAGTCAAGGAAACTAAAGCCTTATGAGGTGAATTACTCCCCTCATGATCTTGAACTTACAACAATTGTTCATGCTTTGTAAGTTTGGAGACATTATTTGTTAGGAAAATCATTTGAGCTCAAGACTAATAACTTGAGACTCAAATATATTTTCACCCAACCAAATTTGCATGCTTGTCAAAAGTGTTGGATAGATTTTTTATCTGATTATGCCTTTGATATCAATTACATCAAAGGCAAAGAGAATATATTAGCTAATGCTTTGAGTCATAGAAGGTACATAGTAGCTATGGCTGCTGATTTAACATTTTTGAGAATATTAGGGTATTATTCCTAATTTAGTTAAAGGGTCTGAGTTGTAAAATTAGGAAATAAATAGACAATAATTAAGATAATAATTTATGTAAATTAATTTTAATTCAAACTTTTCTAAAAATAGTAATAAGGATGAAGAAAACAAAACTTAGCTGGAAACTGATTGATTCAACTGAGATAAAGGATGGAATTCATTATGCAGGATTGAGACACTATCATAAATTGAGATCTAAACTTCATTTTGTGATTGGACATGAATGCCAAAATTAGATGGTATTGGAACTGGTGCTATAGTCTACCTCTACCACTGTTGTCCTAAGGATCTGAGTTTTTTGAGTTCTGTTTGCTATGTTTGTGTGACCCTATTTGTAAAATTTTGATAGCTATAAGTTATTATAGCTCCTTGTAGAGTAGATTATTTCTTTCAAACCCTATCTTCCATTATGATTTGACCAATTTTGAGCAAGAGAAGGAGGGTTAGTATGTGTAATATGCACTAGACATGTTTCACACCCCATGTGTGGGTACACTACCTACATACCAATACTCTGAAGAGGGATCAAGCCATATGTAGTTCTCCTACTTGATGTGCTTTGTGAAATTACATATATGAAGATACAAAATGTTAAATTATATGTGTTTGAGGTGAATAAGGATTAGTGTAAGGACTTGAATGAGATTGTAAGTGTGTTGGTTGGTTGTATGCAAAGAATAGGGAAGATTTCTCGAGTAGTCTTGCTTGTATTCTTGTTTACTTAGTGATAATTACCAACCATTTATAAATGATCTTTGAATGGGATTTTATAAGGATCTATTAATCATGGGTTGAATTTACTCACACTAGGATGACAAGGATAATGATGGGGAACTAAAATAATTTGACCATTGGGGCCAAAAATGAACTTGGATAATAACACCAAAAGTAAATAATAGTGACACCAATGCTATATTCCAAGTATGACACTATTTTCCTAAGTAGATGAGACCTAGGGGGACTGATTTGTCATGAAAAGAGGGGTCTAGATGAGTTGGGATGAAGTATGGAAGGCTATGGATGAATGGGAAATCAGTGAAAGTGAGCCTAATAGGGTCATGAAAGCAAGAATGATGGGCCTAAGGGTTGTATGTCATTAGCCACGCTCAAGTTACCAATTTTCACATTTTATATGATTACATTTCCCCCCCACTTTATTTTAGTGATAAAAAAAGCAAAATACTATGATAAAGAAAAATTAGAAAGCGTTCTTGAACTTACCTGTAAGGGTGAAGCTCATGAAGCTATGTGATATTGGGTGTGTATAGAGAGAGCATGTTGTGAAGTGCAAATCTATTGGAGAAAACAAAGAGTAGATTAGTCATTACTAGATATGATATATCTAAAATAAAAACATATAAATCTAGGTAAAAGAGAGAGGAAAATAAAGGAATGAATACACCTCATCGGGTACATGGACCAATATAAAACCTGCTGTGATGTTGAGTGATGCTGAGTAATATTGGATGTGTGCGGAACCAAGAGAATATCATGAATGGAGATAAGTGATCAATTCCCTGGAAGTGGCTCAAAAATGCAAAGGATAGCCCTTTAGCTCCATCATCACCCACTAAGTGAAGATAGGTGGTCTTGTATGTGTTGATCAATGTTTGGACTATATGTCCAATCCCTCTGAATAGGTGGCTCAAGGATACAAATCATAGCTAGTTCTTTGACTCCATTATTACCTTATGAAGTGAATCTATGAAATGATACTAGAATGAAGTGTATGTCATATGAGATAGCACTTGAAGCCCATAAATGTACTGTGATATGACAATGTTGGCATGGATAGACAAATGTATGCTAGAAACTAGACCATCTTAGCCACTTAAAAGATGAAGATTAGGCTTGTATTAAATCCACTTGAGAACTTGATAACTCAAGAATTTGGGAAGTTAGGCTTTTATAAAATATATTCCAAAGTGATACTAACCACCTATAGATGGAATAAGGCATGCAACTACTGAGAATCCTTGGGTAATGTTGAAATCAAAAAGAAAAGAAAACAAATGTGCCACATACATTGCCTCTAATCACTAGTGTCTAAAAAATGGACTCTAATCTAAAAGTTGTACCAACTTCCTTATCTAAAACTGGAAGTGAGAGCCATCATGCCATGCATGATGCCCCTATATCTATACTATCTATGAAAAAATGTACTAAAACTATTGATTCTGGTCTAAACTAGAGTTGACAAAATTGTAACTGAACTTACCTTTCTATCTGTTTTTAGAAAATTTGGTTTTTCTATTATTTGGATAAGATCACCCAAAGTGGACACTCATGGCACCAATATTGTTGTCTAATTTAGGCACTATTGTCTAGGGCCAAATCTAATAACTATTCTAGATTTTTGACTATCTACCTAGTCTGTTATGACTATTTTGATGTCTGGTTATTCTGGATGTTCTAAAAACTATTGTTTCAATTATTAAGAGCTCTGATCTCTAAGATAAAACCCTTGTTTGTTGCCTCTTCTTTTGAGGGTAGGAATGAAGACCTTGTAATGACTATCCTCAGAATAAAGAGCCCTACAAATGTGTTATGCTACAAAGATACATGATATATCAATGATAATCGATAAGATATCTCAAGATATAGCATGATTTGTATTAAGAGATTGTTAGATCAACAGGGGTATGCCTAGATGGATATAACAATGTAAGAATATGTGCAATTTATTGAATTGGAAATAAAAGTATAATTAGTTGTTAGTTGGAGGGATGGAGCATGATGTCTATCATGGAATCCATGAAATCAAGATAAATGCATGATGTGAATCATGGCATTGAAAACAATGAGAAGCAAAAAAGTAACAAGCACACAAGGCAAGAAGTATACAAGGATGGCCAATGGTCCAAGAAAGCAAGGGACATGGGCACATGCCACTCAAACTGGATATCAAGCATATACGACATGTTCAAATGCTACATACACATACAATTGAAGCAAAAAAAATTGGCATGGAATTCACAATCATATAGAGGAGTACAAGCAAAGGACATTAGAAAATGTCCTAAGGTACACATGAACAAAATCAAAGGACATTGGCAAATGTCGTAAGGCACATATAGGAAACAAATAGGAATTGAGAAATGCAAACAATCTAACTACACTAAGCAACATAAGAAATCATGTAAGGAACTAGAATTAAAATCACATCTAACTAATCAAATCAAGAGGGAAAGTATGCAAGACATGTTATTACAAGACTAAGTATATGCTAAGAAATACACAAGTGTTATATACTAGTGAGTGTCGATAGAGTAATATATGTAAGCAAGTGAGTAATGTACGTCAACATGATAACTAGAATATGTGTAGGAATGATAGAACCTAGATGATATAGTCATGTAGAAGATGCCCCTAGTAGGTATGTATATCAATGTATGTCTCGATGTAGAATTAGGATGACCTCTCAATGGGTAGAGTGAAGCAATCAAAGAGTTGGATGTCACTGCACACACTCAAAAGAAGATCAAGTGAAGCATGGTAATGTAGATAAATTGATAGACAATAAGCATAGAACAACAAATGTAAGTCTAGCATGGTAGTATAAATATAAAGCATGGATAATACATATAATAAAAATATTTTTGGTGTTTTTGAGTTATTTACATGTTTTTATATTTTGAAATATTTGAATGTTTTTAAATTTTTGATATATTGTATTGTTTTTGTTATTTTGGATATGTTATGAACACTGTACAATCAATCACATGAAGACTATACAAGAATTGAAAAGGATTATGTATAATAAATTGGAAAGAACTATGTATAAGTAATACTAAGAAGAAATGATACTAACCGTTGAGTCTCATGGGAGACTTCCTATCCTAGTATCCTATATCAAACAAAGGAATCATGCTTGATTATGAAGCATGAGGGAATGGCTGTGAATATGACTCTAAATATTTGGATTCATTATTGATATCTTGGAAATCATAATAGCTTGTATTGTTCCACTCATCATTATCATGTTGATTTTGAATCAATGGAATGCTAGTGTTGACTTTTGTTGTATCTAGATCTTTTCCTTTGATAGATTGTCTATGAATGATTTGCCTTAGGATGTTCGATAAATCTAAAACCTTGATGATAAACATTCTCAACTGATAGAATAGGAGTAGTGATGCCTTGAGCATACTTGGCCAACCCTTGACCTTGATAATCAAACTATTGTAGATATTGTTGACCAAACCCATACTATTTTAAAAGTTGAGCCCCCTTTTAGAGAGGTAGATTTGCATCTTTTTCATGGTTTACCTGTTCTTGTGGTACTGTTTGTTGCTCTAATTTTGATTTGTGATATGTTTGTTGTTTTAAGTTATGCTTTAGTAACCACTTTTGTACTATTTATAAATTTGACCCTTTGTGAATGTGTTCCTATGTCATTGTGGATTGTTTAACTGATTTACCTTGTATAGGGTCCTCATTAGCAATTATTTGCTATATATTTTTTTCAATGCCTAACATGAATCTATGTGATGCCCATTCATTATATGATACACATAACAATATTTATATTTCCTCACTAGATGTAGAGGAGGTAGTTTAATCAACTTAGATTTAATCATTTCCCTTAGTACCTCACTTGAATTCTTATTTGATCTTTGAATGATTTTTGAATCACTAGTTGTAGAGTTACTTTGTTACAATTTATTGTTTTGATATGTAACATTGCTTGAAACTAATTAACTAGGTGAAGGTGCATATACATGATTGACACAAGGGTGCCTTTGAGGCTTTTGTATTATAAGATAAGTTTCCAATGTTGTGATCTTTTCATGTAATAGATGATTCTACATTTGTAAATCTAAAATTATCCTACTCATACTAATGATTTAATCCCTTAGAGTCTCACAAGTGCAAACACTAGTTGCTTACAATTGAACATGTAAGCACATATGTTGAAGATGGTTTGAAGATGATATAGGTTGAATGTATGCATTATAAACAATATTATGGGCTATCTCACCTTTTGGAGGT
This sequence comes from Torreya grandis, assembly GCA_037957365.1. Classification (NCBI taxonomy): domain Eukaryota; kingdom Viridiplantae; phylum Streptophyta; class Pinopsida; order Cupressales; family Taxaceae; genus Torreya; species Torreya grandis. The sequence continues at coordinate 1,658,768 of JARHVA010000279.1, forward strand.
GTTATAACATGGACTTGGTTAGAGGAAAAGTAGCTATCACCCTCTTGGAGGAGAAAGAAATTGTTTCCTATGCATAAGATATAACATTGAAACTTCACAAGTGGTTGTTAGCTTATATAATGGATCCTCTAGGTAAAAACCATGTATGTGGGATAAAATGAATGTAAATGGAGTCATAAGTTGTTTAGAAATATGATTATAAATAATATTCCACATGAAAGAGAGCAAACATGGGATAAAGAGCATGCAATTGTGCACTAATGCATAAAGAACTTTTACATGTGCTATGATATGTGTGGTAAGATAAACTTGAAATTTTTTCCATATGAAATATAGAAAGCAAAGGGTAGAGAGCATGGAATTGTGCATTAATGCATAAAGATATTTGACTTGTAACATAATATTTCTAACATGTTTAGAAAAATAGAGTTGTAAATTATTTTGCATGAGAGAGAGAGAGAGAGAGAGAGAGAGAGAGAGAGAGAGAGAGAGAGAGAGAGAGAGAGAGAGAGAGAGAGAGAGAGAGAGAGAGAGAGAGTATGCAAAATAAATATTGAAATAGTGTGCATGTTTGGCAATAATTTTTTTAATATCATCCCTTATTATGAATATTAACCATGAAAACGAAAGAATAAAACTTTGCATTAACATATGGTAAACTTCATCATTCATGTACATGATAGAACCCAGTATGATACCTTATTATTTGCAAGAAATGTAATAAATATTTGGAAATAAGAGAGATCTATTTTTACAATTTGATTATAAATGTAAGGTGATACCTCAAAGAAGCAGTGGGACCTAGTATATAAAATTAAGGTTTGAAAGATGATTATTTGAAAAATTACTATGAAACTTTGAAATTGAAATTGAATTTATGAGTTAGACATGCAAATAAAAAATTAAAAATTTATTGGAAAATTAAAATTAGTGATTTAATGGGATCTAGCAGATGTAACTAGGGTTTTGATTTTTTTTTATTTTGAGAATTACTATTGAATTTTGAAATTTTAATAGATTTTTTGATTTAAATATGCTAGTAAAAATTGAAAAAATGATTGGAAAATTACTAGGACTTAGTATGTATAACTAGGGTTTGAAAGAAAAATATTTTAAAATTACTATGCAATTTTAAAATTTAAAGCTAATTTATGACTTTATTATGAAGGTAAAAAATAAAAAAAATATAGAAAAAATTAGTAAGAAATTTACCCTAGGGTTTTTAGATTTTTTATACACAAATGAAGTAAGTCAAGTTCACCAAATGATTTAACACTTTTGAGAATATTGAGGTATTATTACTAATTTAGTTAAAAGGGTCTAAGTGGTAAAGTTAGTAAATAAATAGACAATAATTAAGATACTGATTTGTGTAAATTAATTGCAATTTAAACTTTTCTAAAAATAGTAATAAGGATGAAGAAAACAAAACTTAGCTAGAAATTGATTGATCTGACTAAGACATAGGCTAGAATTTACTAGGCAAGACTAAGAGACTATCACAAACTAAGATCTAAACTTCATTTTGTGATTGGACAAGAGTGCCAGAACTAGACGGTAGTGGTACTGGTGTTATAGTCCACCTCTACCACTATCGTCCGAAGGATCTGAGCTCTCTAGGTTTTGTTTGCTATGTTTATGTGACCATGTCTGCAAAGTTTCAGTAGTTAGAAGTCTATATAGGAGCAGATTCTTTCTTCAAACCCTATCTTCCATTATGCTTTGACCAATTTTAAGCAAGAGGGGGGGTTAGTGTGTGTAATATTCATTAGACATGCTTCACACCCTATGTGTGGGTACATTGCCTATATACCAATACTCCAAAAAGGTATCAAGCCATATGTAGTTCTCCTACTTAATGTGCTTTGTGAAATTATGTATATGAAGATGTAAAATGCTAAACTAGATATGTTTGAGGTGGATATGAACTAGTGTAAGGACTTGAATGAGCTTGTAAGTGTGTTGGCTAGTTGTATGTAGAGAATAGGGAAGACTTCTTGAGTAGTCTTGCTTGTATTCTTGTTTGCTTAGTGATAATTGCCAACCCTTTCTAAATGATTTTTGAATGGGATTTTATAAGGATCTATTGGTCATGGGTTGAATGTACTCATGCTAGGTCAACAAGGATAAGGATGGGGAATAAAAAAAATTTGACCATTAGGGCCAAAAATAGACTTGGATAATAGAATCAAAAGTGGATAGTAGTGGCACCAATGTTATAGTCCAAGTATGGTGCTACTGTCTTGAGTAGATGGGAAATGGGGGGATTGACTTATCATAGAAAGAGGGGTCTGGGTAAGTTGGGACCAAGTCTAGAAGGCTATGGCTAACTAAGAAATCAGTGAAAGTAAGCCTAAGAGGATCATGAAAGCAAGCACAAGGGGCCTAAGGGTTGGGTGTCATTATCCATGCTCAAGTTACCAATTTTCACATTTTATATGATTACAACTACTATCGAGAGTAAGTTTTAGGGATCGTGTGATCAATTTCTCACCTGGAGATGAATTTTATGAGTAAATTAGGAAAGCTTTGACTGAGAATGCTTAGAATCCTAATTATAAAGGATATAACTTAAAGAGTGATGGTATTCTTCATTATAACAGAAGGATGTATGTGATAGATCAAGAAAATTTGAGAAGCACAAGTCTAAAGGAACTACACAACACCCTATATTTATTACATCTAAGAGTAACCACTTATGATAGAGCTTAGACCAATTTATTTCTAAAAAGGAATTAATAAAGATGTAATAAACCTTGTGTCACATTGGTTGGAGTCTTAGCATGTAAAATTTGAACATGTGCATCTGATGAGATTGTTATATCCACATGACATACCATAATGGAAATGGAAGGTGATCAGTATGGAATTTGTCTAAAGATTACCATTATCATGAAATAAGCATGACATGATCTTGGTTGTAGTTGATAAACTAACCAAGGTAGCATATTTTATCCCAAGTAATTTGATAGATGGCGCACCAACTCTTGCAAAGAGATTCATGAAAGAAGTGTATTTATTACATGGTTTTCTAGAGAATATCATATTAGATCATGATCTAAGAATGACTTATATATTTTTGTTATCTATGAATTTAGCTTTGGGTATGTAGCTAAATTTTAGCACTGCATATCACCCATAAATTAATGGTCAACTTGATGATCAAACTAAGTGAGTAAATCAAGTGTTAGAGGATATTATTTATATATATGCATGGATTAAAAATACAAATGGGAATAATACCTTTCATTGGTTGAGTTTGCATAATCATACCAATCTACTTTGAAGAACACCATTTACAACACTTTATGGGAGAAGGCATAGGACACCAATCAATTAGGACAGGTTGGAAAATAGGGTAATCTTTGGACCTAAGATGCTTTCAAAAATAGAAGATTAAGTTATAATAATTAGGTAGATATCGATCGAGGCCATGGATAGGAAGAAGATCTATGCTGATCTAAAGAGAATAACTAGGCATTTTGTAGTAGGTGATAAATTATTCTTGTGTGTTAAGATTCAAAAGCGATCGATTAAATGTAATAAGTCATCAAAAATTTCACTAATATATGTGGGACCCTTTGAGTTTTTATAAGTGATCAATCTTGTAGTATATATCTTGCATTTCCACTAGTTCTAGCTCTATTTCATAATGTCTTCCATGTATCTTATCTTTAAAAGTATATAACTGATTCTTCACATGTATTGGATTGGAATGCTTTATACGTTCTGGATATTGAGTTGGTCATGGTAAAACTAATAAGATTAATTAACACTCATAAACTTTATTTACATAATAGATAAGTGTCATAGTGCAAGGTCTTGTGGGACCAACACTCTGAGGATAGTGCTACTTGAGAAGACTATGAGGAGTTCTTAAGACTATTTCCACATTTGTTTGCTTGATTTGATGCTAGATTTTATGTTATATTCTACTAAACTTTGTTTTTTATTATGAATTATTATTTGAATAAGTGTCATCGAGACAATGACTAGTTTTAGGGGCAAAGGATGTTACATCCTGATTCTCTCACTAAACTGATTTACCTAATTATTCATGGATTAATATGGCTGTTAAAATAATTTGTTACTTTTTAACTAAATTATTAGTCATAGGTTTTTATGGGACAAATATATGTTACTTATATTTCATGAGTTCATTATTATGAGATGATTAATTATGAATTATGTACATAATGATTATATTACATTTGTTGTTAATAACATTCTTTTATGATATACATATCATGAAGTATTTGACTAATTACCTTCTTAGCATAAGATGAATGTAGGAAAGTTCATCTCTCAGAGCATGCCAGAGGGAGAACATCATTAGAGAGAGTGATGTAGATGTATATGGTGAAGGATGTCAAAAGAAATGCTAGATCTATGCACACACCACATTAGCATTTAAAATGTTATATGCATTGTGTGTTTGAATTGATAGAATTATCATGTTTAGTAAGTTATCATGTATGTGATTGCATCATATATATTTACATCAAATTAGTAAATAATGTTGCAATGTTATTTTTACTTTACTTATATTGTTATGATTAAAATAAATAATTTATTAACCTATCATTTTAATATAGGAAAATAATTGATTTTGTGTTAAGTTAATTTACTATAAAATGGGAGGAGATAGTTATCTTATTAGTGATTAAAGGAAATTGTTTTATCCTGAAAAAATCTACACCTAATCTTGTGATCATGCATAGGCTACGTTGGAGTTGAGGTAATACTTATCTTTGATAATAATGTGTTAAATGTACTTTTAAAGTGAGATACATTTGTAACGAGTATAAGAATGATTTGGAAAAAGGGGAAGAATGAGTAAGTCAAATTAGGTATTTCTTAAGTCTTGTTAATGGCATTTAAATGGTTATGAGTCGCTATTAAACTGGGAAACATGATTATTGCATGAAGAATGCGAGTTGGCATAAAATTCATGCAAGGCTCGAATGGAAGAAGAAGAAAGAATAAGAGGTGAGCTAAGAGGGAAATAGAGGACAACGAAGAGGAGGAGAAAATAAGAAAGGAGAAAAAAAATACAAGGGCAAATTTTATCTGTCTTGGAAGCAATTTAACGGGTCGATGATTGAAATTACTTTTATATGCTTGTATGATTATTGTTTGGGTTTGAATTCTATGGTTTTTAGAAATGTAAAGATCTATGGTAAAAAAAAACACAAGCTTAGCCTTGTGGATGGCTTGGCCATCCACAAAACTAAGCCAAAATACATATAAATTCCATAGATTACAAACTGTTTTGATATGGTTAGTGAGCCATTAGGGTAAAACAAATTTATATTTCTTAAATTTATTATGCCCTAGTTGAACCAAAAAACCTAGATGAATGTTATGGTAGTATATGCATATTATAACTGTGTTTTGAGTCTTTTAAATGGATGCCATAATGTTTATCATTTAGATGCATATTTTTATAACTTAGATATTAATACAATTTGTAGGTATATATTTATGTGTGTGTGTGTGTGTGTGTATTGTGTATATAGTTATACACATAATCAAAATATTTAATACAAATTGGGTTTGATTTAAGACATTTTATAAAGGATGCATTTTTGGAAATCAATTCTATTAAATCATTCTATTATGGTAGAAATCACTAAATACCCAATCGACTTGTTAAATAAATTAAACAGTCAAAAACTACGAATAGAATTTGGATATATATAAACAGGGGTTTGGATTTTAAATAAAGGTAATACAAACCATATATATATATATATATATATATATATATATATATATATATATATATATATATATATATATATATATATATATTCTCACTCATCACATCACATAATATGAACATTTATATTAATGTGTGTGTGTATGATATTGATATTGATATTGATGTTCATATTACATGATGTACCGAGTGAGAATAAGCATGTGTTTTTATGTTTGAAACCATGAATCATAAAATGGAATAGACTATGTAATATATTACAAAATGAATAAATTTTTTATAATTGAAAATGGATTGATTAGCTTAACCTTCAGGCAAGTATTCATTCCAAAATTAGACATCAATTAAAATGTACAGGTGAAAATAAATATGGAGTAGGGCATGTGATATTAAGGAACATATGGTTCAGGAACATAAAGAACATATTTTGTTTCATTTAGGGATGTGCCAGAAATCAAATCAAATCTTGAGATTTATATAGAACTTCTAAAAGGGTATATAAATTCCACATGGTTAAGATAAGTACAAAACATAACTTATGCTTATAAAAATATGAAAAGAAATAATGTGGAGGAATTTTAAAGAATAGGGTTTTATATATTTGAACGATTTTGGGTTCAAAATTGTGTCAATTCTATTGTGGATATTTCTGTGAATCTAGTAGAGGTAAAAATAAGATAATGGGATTCTTTTTAGTTTTATTAGAAAGTTTTTAAATGAGTATTGAATAAACTAGTCTATTTAATAAACAAAGAAAAATGCCAAGGTATGGTAGAACTATATATATAATATGGGTTATATATAAAAAATAATAATGTGTGTGTGTGTGTGATAGGTGAACTTAGATCCAAACTTATATATATATATATATATATGAATGAATATACATTTGGGGAATGTGTAGAAAAACACTTTGGGTTTTTACATGAAACAAATTGTTATAACTGTGAAGATTAAAACAAAAAGTGTGTTAAATTATATATACTATGGGGTGTATGTAATAAATATATGAAATATATGTATAAAAGAACCTAGGTCCTCCTATACATGTCTAGTCTATATTTATAGAATGTGTAGCATGTCTAAAGTTATAGTATGTGACTGAGCATATAAGTCATGAAATCCTGACGGATTGGGAACTATAATTATATACATGTAGCCTAAAGTTTCTAAATAAGTGAATAATCAAATGTTTATTTTAAATTTAAGTAAATCATTAATTAAATTATGAATGATGGTTATGTTGAGCGGTATGATCTATATATTATGAAAATGGTAAATTTATACATAGCATTTACTTAAGGAAAAGAATAGATTCTTTGAAATGACTTGTATTCTACCCATCTGGTAAATAAATCATGCTTGTCATAAATATTGTTTATGTGATGAATTAAAATAAATGAGATTAATACATATGTTTGATGGACTAAATGTATGTATAGTAATTATTTTTGTAATTAGCATGTGTTTGTACTTGCTACTAGAAATAATTACATGAAACTGTTGGTTATAATGAATGTTAACTAAATCTAGCATTGTTGATTCTAACTAAGCAATGAGACAGATTTCACTGGCTTAGTTAGCATCTCTAATGCTAGATGAAGGGAATCCGATCAAGAGGTGTGTATGAATTTGACTGATCCTAGTTATCATATGCTATTTAAAAAATTTGTCCAAAGTTATGTTAGATAGACATTGTCATTTCATATATTTGATTTACATTCTTGTGTGATATCATGTTAGAACATATTTTATTTATGATACACATCATATAGTAGAAATTTTACAGCACATAGGTACTATCATGTCTCTTTGAATTCCCACACCATCACTATCTACCCATCTGTGAAAGGAGGGCCATTCCCTATTTATATGATTGTGTGGGGGATTGATGGTCTATGGTTGGTGTGGAAAAGCACTCGAATGATGCTCTCCCTCCCCAATGTAGTACTTACTTGGAGATTACACTTGAGATTATCATAAATACATGAGTTGATGTGACTTGAGCTTTGTGGAGCATTGTATCTATTATTATACTTATTGAGGCATTATGTTTGATGGAAATGCAATTGATTATTACTGTACATTGACAACAAAGGTTGTATTATTGTACCAACCATGGATAGATTTTATTATGATTACTTTCCTTATGTAATTATGATTGTTATTAGTGATTAGTAAATATATTTGTACATATTTACTTAAGTTTGATATACTTAGTATGTTTAAAATCACTAATTAGATTATCATGGTGTAATCTAATGAAAGAATAAGTGTTGAGTAATTTTTTTTAAAAAAAATTAGTGCATTTTTCTAGTAAATATTTGTGGGGACTTTAAGCCATTCATCTAAATATGATATACTAAACTAAAACTTTGCCTCTTTCCTATCTTCTTCTTCACTTCACATCTCATGTAATATGAACACTCTCCTTCTTAGTGTGCATGCAATGTTATATGATTTCCTACTTCTATGCTTTAACATAAATGTATAGCTTTGCAAGAATTCAACCCACTTCATTTGTTTTTGATTGATCTTTCCTTAATTGTTTATGGACTATAGAAATTGATGGTATGTGAATAACATAAAATCCTTCGGTAATAGTTAGTTCCTGTAATTATTTAGTGCTTTCACAATGGCATAAAGATCAGAGTCATAGACTAACTATTTTATATTCATATCATTCAAATTTTGACTGAAGTAAGCTATGGGCTTACCTTTTTGGCTTAATACTACACCAAATTTTGTGCCTCTAGAATTCTAGTAAACTTGAAATACCTTGTTTAAATATGATAGTGCTAACACTGAATACTTAGTCATATTCCTATTCGACTCATGGAAATTGCACTCAACTTATTTTTTGCATACAAAGTCTTTGTGATCTCCTTACAACACCTTTGTGATTGATGCACATGTCCTACTAGACTTCTTGATGAACTTCCTATAAGTTTTTTTGAGATAATGAAAACTTTTCACCTCGAATGCACTCCGTAGAAATGACCACTCCATTAATGCATGCACTTTCTTTGAGTCCCTCTTCAACCCTTATTGAGATATTAAAAAACCCAATTATATTAAGTTTTCCTTCATAAAGCTTCAATTTTTCACATTTATCATCAACTTTTCTTCATGAAACCTCTACAACATATTCTAAAAATGTAGTGTGTTGTTCCTTCATTCTATTAAACACTAGAATATCATCTAGGTATAAAATAACATAGTTCCCCAGAAATGGCTTCGGCACCTCATTAATAAACCTCATGAATGTACATGGCATGTTTGTCAATCCAAATGACTTCACTAACCATTCATACAGTCCTTTCTTTACCTTGAAGGCTATATTCTATTCATCTTATTTGTTTATCTTGATTTGATGATATCCACTTTTCAAATCAATTTTGGAGATATAATTTGCACCACTCAAGAAATCCAACAAGTCTTCCATGTGTGTCAAAAGAAATATATAATTGATAGTTATCTTATTAATGGATCTCAAGTCTATGCACATGTGCTAATATCCTCCTTTGTTCGACACCAATATTATAGGTACTGCACAAGGGCTTATGATTTTTTTTAATCAGCCATCTATTTAACAACTCATGCACTTATCTCTACACTTCCTCATTATCCATTAGTGTCATCATAAGCATAGTCTTGTTGAACATACTTGACCCTGAGATCAAATACATGTGATTAGTGATGCTTTACATTGATAGAAATCCATGTAGTAGATCATTCAAAACAATGTCCATGGAATTTTCTAACAACTCCTTTTCTCTTCATTGATGTGGCTTCTTTCCTTCCTTCATGTATGTGAACTTATCATGTGGTAGCTTAGGCATAAGTGCAAAACATGCCTTATCTTCCTCCACTACCTTAAGGAATTATTTGGCTAAAATCATCAACACCCATGTTCACATTATTATTCTTTTGGGTCCTTCAATAGACTCAATGTAAAATTCCTTCCATCCTTCTCAGGGTGATAGATATTTATTATTCCATAATGCACAACCTTGTGGTCATATTTCTAAGGTCTTCCCAAAAGGACATGACACATGTCCATTGGCATCACATCACACTAACATTAATCCTGATATGTGTTTATCAAGAATTTCATTAAGCATTGTTCATTAACCAACACCTGATGGCCCTTATGAAACCATGACACCTTATATGGGTTTGGGTGTGTTACCTTCTTTAGACCTAGTTTATACACCATTTTAGATGAGAATAGATTGTTTTTTTGCCATTACCCATAATTAATAACATCAAGACTTGCACATTATGTGAGAAGGGATTTTCCTTTGTGCTATCTCATTTTACTCCTTTGGTAGTTTATAAAACACCTTCTTTAGCATTAATGATTCTCCATGATCTGGCTCCTCAAAGAGCTTGACTAATATAACATATTATTAATTTCCATGCACAACATGCACATTATATTTTGATATTTGGTTAATTTCACCTTACATCAGTGGACATTCAAATGCCCAATGTCCCAGTTGTCCACATCTAAATCATGATCATGGGAGTCATCTTCCCCTTCCTCAACCAAATATTCCTCACCCTCTATATTGGTAAGATGTAATTAGACACACATTCTCTTTCTCATTTCTACATGTTTCTCCTTGCTCTTGTGTATATTTATTGCACACTATGCTACTCTCTCATTCTCTTTAAAGGTTTATTCCTACACCACCTCTTCACCCTCATGTGAATCTTCCCTTGCCTTATGTGTTTTTTTGATATCTTCATGAAAAATTCCCCTTAACCTTTAATGCAATCTGATAGGCTTATTCTACTATCAAGATATGAGTCATGCTTAACTCTTCCTAGATTCCAAACCTTAAATCATTTAGGTACATTGCGACCTTCTCTTGGTAAAATTCACTATGACCAAATTTGATGGTAATTTTATAAAACTCTTCTTTTTAGTCCTTGATAAAATATCTCTTTCTAGATAAAATTATGTAACTGCTTGAAAAAATACATTTGGTAGTCTCCAGGAAAAACTATGCCCTTCATCTTCACAACCATTATGTCCCATCTTGTTATCTTTTATTTACCTCTTCTTTTCCTTTATTTTTTTACTTCTTCTAACCATAACGTTGTGTGACCCTTCAACTTGGTCTATGTTACCTTCACATGCTACAAGTCACTATTGTCATCAATCTCAAAATAATATTCTATGTCCATGAGCCAATCAATAAGCTCTTTCAAATTCAAGGATCCTTAGAAACATGGAACTTCCACCTAGGTGTCTTGTTTAATATATGAGATAGCTCTTAGGATTATACCTTCATCTGCATCCACTTATGCCTCTTTGTCCTCCTATTCTCTTCCACCCTCCACATGTTGTTCTTATTTAACATCTTTCTTGTCATTTATATGTGTAAAACATCACCATCCATCTTCTTACATGACATATAATAACATCCACATATATAAAACACATCCAAGACCTCGTCTAGTCTTCCAATAACATTCTCTATCTACAACACCTCTACCAACAAATCTTATATGTGAGACATTCTATCTTCCTCTAGGTATAAATCCTACTACTACAAGTAAATTTTCTCACAATATTGAGTCACCCTAGTTTTCATAATCCATAAGGTGTAAACCTTTCTCCAATACCAAACTGATGTAGTTGTGGTTAGGGGTCCTTATGAAGGGATGCATTAAACCACACATCAAAAGAATCACAATCCTCACACTCACTCAACTCACACATATATAAATGAAAAATTATAGTTTATATTAGTTTTAAAATAAACCACACACACATGGAAAACACACACACACACACCCACACCCACACCCCCTCCCCACATTATAGGCTATATTGGGTTCAAGCTACAACATGCAAGCTTCATATACAATAATGGAGTCCCTTAGATATCCATGTGAATACAAACACTCAAGGCTATAGGTCTTACTCTTGTTGAGCTTGATCCCTCTCTTAATTATATGATCTAATAGAGTCTATCCAAGCCCAAGATAAACCATTCAAATGTTAGCCTTCCACTTCCTTATATAATATTTATTAAGTATTGAATGTCAAGAAAGATACATCTAAGCCCATGTAAGCCAACATGTGTCCCAAGGATCCGTATGATATCTTCAGTATCAAGATTCAAAAATATTGGACTTAAGATTATCTCCAAGAAGTTTGAAATCAAATTCTTGAGATGGGAATATTCATCTACGTGTAAAATCCCTTTGCACACTTATTTATATCTACGTAACAAAGTTTGTACATGCTTCACATACTTATAGTGTCTATGTGAAGCACCTACACATGCTAGTCCTAACATCCTACATGATACTATTATGATACCATGATAAAACATCCTCTTATGAACGATGTGTTTTCATTGTACATTAGATGATTAGACTATTTGTGCATTAACCTCCCTACACAACACACAAAACAAAAATTTACAATCCTTTATGATCTCATGAATTTTTTTTAGGATATTTTTTGAAGAATGATAATTTTGTAGAAGTGTCTAATTGTATGCAAATATTTTTATATTGAAAATTATGAAGCATATGTTTAATATGAAAATTCCAAGGAAAAATATAGAATTTACTACCAATTTTTTAGCATATTTTTTATTTAGTAGTGTTTAATAGGTATAAAAATTTAAAATATTATTCAGATTACAACATATAAAATTTAAACATAAATTTGACTGTAAAGCATGAATGACAATTGGAATTGATTGACAAGTGGCATATGTTAAAAATAGTAAGTACAACCAATAAAGAGATACTTAGATTTTGTATTTTTTATTTTACTATAGTATTTATTTGAGAGTGAGAAACATGATGAAATAAGATTATGATAACTCGTATCTAGAATCAAGGCCTATGGATACATCTGAACAAGTTTGTGCTCCCTAGATAACAACATGGTACAATAATGACATGCAAGAAATTGATTTTCTCTGAGAAATAATTGCATGCAAGATACTTCTATGAAAATCAAGGATGACATAAATGAAAAAAATATAATTATTACCTTAAGTTTATTCTGTCCTTAGTGGTCCTAAGTGTTGAAGATAATACAGAGTAGACAAATGATCAATTTTGACATAGTGGTTTGTCTTCATTAAAAAATTTACTAAAATGTTTGAGGCACTTTTGTTCAAAATGAGCATTTGATTATTTGGCATGGTCAAAATTGGAAATATTGGTTCAGATTTTTGAAGATACAATTGCATGTATTTTTATAAAAATATATATGAAACTCATAGGATTAGGAATTTGTATGGATTTAAGTTTCATGTATTTGATTATGGCATATTTAGCATTTTATTGGAAGTGGCATGAGGATTGTGAAATAAAAAATGAGGCAAGATCTCAACCTCAATCCCCATAGCTTTAATTCCACCTGCACTACATTCAATGCCATTAATAAAATAAATATTAAGTTTAAAAATATTTATTATTAATCTTTTAATTTATTAAAACTATATAGAATGAAGAACATGTTTGTTTTACTTGGTTTTATAAATGGTGCCAAAGAATATTCAAAACATTTTCATATTTTTAAAATTACAAGCTATTAAATAAGGTTTGCCAAAATATTTGAAGTGAGAGTTATGGTCTATACTCAATTTATACTAAGTAATACACATAATCTTACCATATGTACTACACAATTTTTTTTGGAGCCTCATAATCATACTGCATTTTGTTTGTTACATCTCGATTTCACCCTAAGAGTTATAACCTTTGAATCCATGGATTATTATGGTTAGCATTTGATTGTTATTGCTTTGATTAAGCATTACGACATATACTAGTTATGGATGAATGATATGCTGATTAATTTATATAATTGATTGATTATGTGACAACTATATTTTTTTATTTTTGTACATTATAGATGTGTATTTGTTAGTTATGCATCATTAGTTGATATGCATGATGACTCAAACTAATTATTGATTATGTCACAAGGTGGATGCAAGATTGATTCTTCCCTCAGAGCATGACAGAGGGAAGGAATCATTAGAGAGGATGGCATAGATGAGATGATTGGAGGATGACAGAGAAACTGCTAGTAACCCAACACACACACCACATAGTAAAATAAGTTATTTAACTCTTTATTTGATTTAGATAGTTAGTTTATTTTTGAGTGCTATTATACTTATGTTATAATCATATTTTGATTGATGCTTATGATGGTCTAAATTATGTGATCTAATGTATAATTTTAATACATAAATTTACTCGTGCAATGTTGTTATATGATTATGTAGTTGATACTAACACTAAACTAGTTGCTTAACATAATGACTGGTTTAACTTATATTCAATAAATATCATTGTCTTGATTTGATGTTATTATGTATAAGAAATATTTAAGGCATTAGTATAAATATTTGATTAGATAATGACAATGCAAGCACTACTATAACATTTCCATGTGTGATAATAGATTTTGGAAATTGGTCACTAATTTCTCCATAGTTGAAGTGTTATTCAAAATTAAAATATAGTTAACCTTTTTGAATTAATGCAAATAGTAGCATTATGAAATTAATCATAGTTAGAAGATTGAAATACAAGTGACATTAGTTTTATGATATAAATTGGATTATTAATTAGTTGATTTATCTTTTATTGAGATAATTATTGATTACAATAAATTAAGAAAATTTAACTATAAGCCAATACATAGATTTCTTGAGAATTTAAGGTCTAAAATTATACTAAGTGAGCTTAATTTAGTAATTATCATGACCTTGAAAGCAAATATTAAAATATGCATGATTTATTAAATAAATCAAACTCAAGATAAAACAAAGCATCAACTTCTGCATGAAGGGAATTTAGAAGTATGAGGAAATTATAATAAACTTAATTTATTATGGTAAAGGGGTGATTAGGCATGACAAAAGAAATTGAATGAAAGCTCGAAGTTAAGCATAAGGTAAGGGATTCTAACTAAAGGATAAAGAATAGAAAATATGCATGAAAAGAGTACATGAGATTATCATAAGAAGAGAAAGAAGGATGACGATTTGGGGAGAGAAATAAAAGAATAAAATGAAGTGAAGAAGTTAAAAAATAGATATGCAACGAAGAAAATATATGCAAGGAAGGAAATAGAAGTGCAACAAATGAAATAAGGAGACAATGAATGAATGGTAAGAGAAGATAACCAAGGAATAAAGAGGAAGATTGAGAAGAATATGCCAAAGGAAAAAGGATGGTGATAGAACATTATACCAGGTAGGGGGATGCATATTGTTTTAGTAAATTTATTGAAATGATTATAGTAATAGTAAATATTATAGAAAACCAATTTATGGTAAAATATTATGTAAATACATGTATTATGTGTATATATGTATACAGATTTATATACATATAAAAAGGAAGTCGCAATATAGGGTTATTTGATCTGCACAAATACATCACATAAAAGTTAATATGAGGAATGATTTGAAACTTATTAAAGAGTATAATAATATGACATTTTGACTAAATATAAGATGCATATTATATATAAACATATATACGTATAAATAAAGGCATCCATGTATATATAGTAATATCAATATCTTTTTCTAATTAAACTCATATGTCCAAAACTATAGATAAACTAACAAAGGTAGTAATAAGGCATTTCCTATGCTTTCCCAAGTATATTTTCACATTATTTTATTATGCTCAAGAGATATACATACGGTGACTTGATTTTCTATATTATTTTGACAAGTTTTAAGAATGAATTAAGCGATTTGAATACTTTTCTTAAATTAATATTCATTAATTTTTTCCTAGCTTGATTTAAAGTAGTCTTTTTAATATGTGTTTATATTTTGTAATATCGTCCAATTTAAGTGAGGTATGCATATAGTGGATATAATTAAATTATTAAGTTATTTCATAACTTAATTCCTAGTTGACTTTAATGAATTGATTTATAAAAAAAAATACGAAAGATATATAGAAGCTATGTATACATTAAATAAATCCTTTGCAGTTTGAATCAAAATGTCTAAAATAAACTATTAGGATATGCATATGGACCTTGATGAGGGTTTTGAATAAAATACATATTGAGGGTATATTATTATAGTTTACTACATAATAATAAAATAATAAATAAAATACTTCAAAAAAATATGGGTATAACCAAACCTAGTTAGTTTATACTAGCATACAAGGGTGTTTATTTTAGATTATAGTTTCATGGGTGTTATAAAATGTTCTATTTGGGAATTACTGAGATAACAAAAAAAATTAAGTTCAGACATATATTGTACCTGGATGGTATAAGATGTGGTGGATATTCTTGTTATAATAGTGTATTTATATTATTACTCTTGATATGAATCAATAAACTTGAATAAAATTTATAGTTGTATGTATCCTATAGTATACTTACGCTTTGGTTGTATAAGTTATGGTATAGGTATACTTGTGATTAAATTTTCAATGAATTATTGTGATGTGTATGTGTTTATGAACTCGGTATGATTCATGCTCGGATAATATGATCTCTAGATATTATTTGGTTATATTCATATCATTATGTGTGAAATTCTTAAATGACTTGCATAATACCCATATGGTAGTTTATCTAGATTGTCAGTAGTTATTATTTTGAGATAAATAAATACATGAGGTCAATTATATATTTGACAACTAAGTGTGTATAGAGTAATTATTTATGAAATTTAGTATGTGTTTGTACTAGCTTTTAGAGTTAATTACATGGATTTATAGACTGTGTAGAGTTTAAACACATTAAAAAAAATGTGAATGCCTTATAGGATGGTTTTGAGTTAGAGGTTAGTTTATTCTATGTTATGAACTAATAGTAAATAATGAGAATGGAATATTATTTTTTATAAAGGTCTTAATTAACTGCTAATATATATATGTTGATATTATTGAAAATTTATGTGCAGTACATATTGTGAGAGTATTAATATGTAAAAGTATTTATACTTTTATAGCATAAAATAGTGCAACGTGGTGTGTGCTTAGAGATTATGTTTTCTTTTGATTGCTTAGTTTATAGTATAATCTAAGGTATACCTAGATGGTATAATCCCGTACTTACTTTATTATTATTTATGAGTGTAAGATTGATTGTACAGGTCTGAGTAGGATGCTCATGCATAAATATCTATACTACTATGGGATGTCATAGAGTACTATAGTATAAATGTATATTATACTCTAATGGTACATATTATAATTGTTATGTCTAGACCTATATCTATGTAAATGTATGTGTGTTGGTTATTAACTTGAATAATATGCTTTATGATAGTTAGTAGGACATTATGTTTGCAAGCATACAAACTTTTAAAGTGTAATGAATTATAGCATATAATTGTATATGTTTCGTAGAAGCTGTGACTTACTTTATTATATTTTGTTATTTTAATAAAATTTATATTTCTATGTATTTAAGACTATTTTATATGATTAATGATAGAAAATTAATAATTATGTCTTAGAATACTAGACTATGGTAATATAAGTTATCATGGGGTTTAGTATGTTTGGAAACTAATTGTAGTAATTAGAATCTATATTAAAATGTGTATTTTATCTGGATGGTATAAACTATAGTCACTATTTATAGTATAAGATAGATAAAAATGTAATAGTTATTCATACGTTGATGGATTAATGTATGAGTTGATTATTCTTATATTTAAAATGTTATGTGATATGATTACTATTAGGATGTAAATTGAATGAATCTTGGGGTTAAATTTATGTTGACTAAATCTTGTTTTACTAATATTGAGTAGGGAGTGAGGTGGACTTCACTAGCTTACTAGCATCACAATGTCATATGAGGGCAACCCTATCAAGTGGTATGAATGAATTTGATTGATGTAGATCACTATTAGTTATATATTTCTATGAAGAGTATGTTTAGAGAGAAATTATCATTTCATGAGTATGACTTACATGTTCATGCAATATCTTACAATAAAATTAGTTTTCTATGATACACTACATGTTTAGTTTTAAAAATCATACAATATATGGGTACTTACTAGTTACTCTAGATTCCTGCGTCTTCATTATTTATTCATCTACGAAGGGAGGGCCATTCTCTAATGAGATTAGTATGGGGGATCGTTAGTCCATGGTTGGTGTGTAAAAGTGCTATGATGATGCTCTCCCTCCCCACAACAATACTATTTTTGAGACAACTCTTGAGATTGCCACAAATATTGAAGAATCTAGGTAACTCATGCTCTAGGGAGCCTTGTATCTTTTTTTTATATATTGTATTTATTATTGAAAACATTATCATTATGTATTTACTATGGATTGATAGCAATGGTTTTGTATTATACCAATAGTGGCTGATTGATTGTAATTACTTTTTATGATTTTAGTATGATGTGTTCATATATTGATAGTGATTAGTGACTATTAGATGACACATGATTATTTATAATTATCACTCTTGGAGTATTTGGTAGATCACTACTTAGATTCTCATGGTGTCATCTATTTATAGTATATGTGTTTAAATAATAATAATAATAATAATAATAATAATAATAATAATAATAATAATAATAATAATAATAATAATAATAATAATAATAATAATAATAATGTTTCTAGTTAACACCCAGTGGAGTTATTACATGTGATAGTAGATCCTAGGCTCGAACTCTAAGACCTAATGAGTCCATTAGCATTTTTGTATCTTTCTATTTATTAGAAAGGAGAACTGTGAATATGTGTGGTATATTGAGTGTGTACTCTTAGGAGCATTCGTACCCCATTAGAGTTAGTAAAGGGCTAGTTTATCGAGTGTCTCATTAGTGATGTCTATATAAAGTGTTTGGGTAGGTAAGTACATAGCATATTTCATGAGTTATGAAAAATATTTCTCTACCATATTCTTGATCTTTTAGATTGAACACATCGAGTATGATTATATCTTTTTTTGGTAATCGAATCACCTTCACCATTTGTGTTTTGTGTTATGAGTGTTTAAAAAGCATGGAGTGCTTCCCACTTAGGTATATATGCATTAGTTTTGTGTCTTATATACACAAATCTTAGGAATGAGAAATTTTATAAGACCATTTTTAGTTTGGTACCACCTAGTGCGGTGGGAATTTTCTTGTAGTTGAGTGTAAATGTCTTGGTTGAGAATTCATTTATGTAAGGAGTTTGTTTATGTAGATTAGTATTTTCCTTTTGGTTATGGAAGTAAGTTATGATACTACACTTACAAGTTTGGTAAGTGAATAGTGATTTGGTAACTTGGGTTGCATTATTTCCTTTTACCATGTGAGGGTATATAGGAGTTTTGTTTTTGAGATGTTAGTTCTCTACTTTCCACTTTTGACATTTTAGAGTCATTAGTTTATCTAGATTATGAACATGACCCTGAGGAATGGTGAACCTTGAATTTATATTAATTCTAATTATTATGTTATTATATACCTTTATTAAGAATGATATTACTCTTTTGTTGAAGCATGCTGTTTTGAAGAATTAATTTCTGTACCTTTCATCAGGGGTGAGTAGGGTATAGGATGTACAAAACATCTTGTCAATTAAGAGTTAAGATAAAATTTATCTTGTTGAATTCTAGCAAAGCAAGTAGGGAGACATTGTCTCACTTGTTCCTTTATAAGGTTAAAAGGATAGTGTGATCCTTGACCTTTGTATTTTATGTTAATTTTAACATTATTTATTCTTAACTATGAATAAAACACTATAGGTTAAGCTGTGAAATATGATACTAGTTATATTTGGATAGTGGTAACTTAATGTAATGACATAATGATCATATAATTTGTTTTGTATGTATATTGGTACATCTAGAATTATTTAGCATATAGTATTATTTTTTATGATTTGTTAGTGTAGAGTTGTGATTCATTGAACCTTGTGTACATTATGGAAATCATTAGGTCATAGAGACTTGAGGGGTGAGTGGTGAATTGGGAACGTGAGTACTAAGTGATAGGAGTGGATCCTACTTAGTCTCATATTAACTTGATAGTTACGAAGTTTGGATCTGACATTCAAACTTGTTAAATCCATAATTTTATAGATGGACTTATCAAATTTTGTCATATGGCCATACACATGTATACAGTAGAACATTTATTTTTTAATTTTGTATACATTAGAAATATAGTATTTCTAGTTCCTATTAATCATCATACTTGTCAAGAGCTCCGTAGAGTAGTGACAATATTGACATGTTATACTTGTTCAAAGCTACGTGGAGTAGTGATAGTATTAACTTATACACATCATTCTTGTTAGGTTCTCTAAATATCTTTCTCTAAAATGAGAAAAACACGCTTGAGGTTAGAGAGATGTGCAGAGGGTTTGGAAGGTTTTGTGAAACTCTCCCTAGCCATTTTTTTTGGTTTTTGTGATGATCTCATGTGCTTTTGAGGAAGTCATTAAAATTTTCATCAAGGTTCTAGATCTTGAGATGGTAATAATAGAACCAATCAAAGTATTTGACACATGGAAACTTTATTTATATAATAGAGAAGTGTTACAGTACAAGGTCTTGTAGGACCAATACTCTGAGGATAATCCTCCTTGGGAGGACTATGATGAGTTCTACAAATTATTTCTATATTTATTTGAATGATCTAATACTAGATACTATGTTTTTATTCTGTTAAACTCAATTTATTTTTAAAATTATTATTTAAATAAGTTTCATCAAGATGATGACCAATTTTAAGAGGGAAGGATGTTACATCCCTTTTACCCTAAGTATTATAATTTTTGAATCCATGGATTATCATGGTTAGCATTTGATTGTTATTGTTTTGATTGAGCATTATGACATATACTAGTTATGGGACATTGATATGTTGATTAGTTTACATAATAGATTGATTATGTGACAATTGTGCTTTCTTATTTATGTATATTATAGATATATATTTGTTAGTTATACATTACTACTTGATATATATGATGACTCAGATTAACTACCTACTTGTCATGACGTAGATGAAAAATTTATTCTTCTCTTAGAGCATGACGAAGGGAGAGCATCATCAGAGAGGATGGCATAGATAGGATGATTAGAGGATGATAAAAAAATTACTAGTAACCCAATACACACACCACAATAGAATAACTTATTTAACTCTTTGTTTAATTTAGATAGTTTATTTTTTAGTGATATTATACTTATGCTATGATAATGTTTTGATTGATGTTTATGATGTTCTAAATTGTGTGATATAATGTATAATTGTAGTACATAGATTTACTCATACAATATTGTTATATGATCATGTAGTTGATGCTTACACCAAATTAGTTACCTAAGATAATAACTGGTTTAAATTGTATTAAGTAAATAGCAGTCTTGATTTGATGTTCTTACATATAATGTATAGTCAAGACATTAGTATAAATCTTTGATAGATAATGACAATGCTATCACAACTATAACATCTTCATGTGTGATAATAGATTTTAGAAGTCGATCATTGATTTCTTCATAGTCAAATTGCTATTCAAAATTAAAATATAGTTAACCTTTTTGAATTAATGTCAACAGTAGCATTATGAACTTAATCATAGTTAAAAAATTGAAATACAAGTGGCATTATTTTTATGATATAAATTGGATTATTAATTAATTGATTTATCTTTTGTTGAGATAATTACTTGATTACAGTAAATTAAGGAAATTTAATTATAAGCCAATGCATGGATTTATTGAGAATTTAAAGTCTAAAATTAGACTTAAGTGAACTTAATTTAGTAAATATCATGACTTTAAAAACAAATATTAAAATATGCATGATTTATTAAATAAATGAAACTCAAGATAAAATAAAGTGTCGACTTATGCATGAAAGGAATTTAGAAGTATGAGGAAATTATATAACCTTCATTTATTATGGTAAAGGGGCAATTAGGTATGATAAATGAAATGGAATGAAAGATCAAAGTTAAGTATAAGGTAAGGGATTTTAATTGAAGGATAAAGAATGGGAAATATGCATGAAAAGAGTATGAGGGATTATTATAAGAAAAGAGAGAATGATAGTGATTGGAGGAGAGCAATAAAAGAATATAACAAAGTGAAGAAATTAAAAATTAGATATACACCAAAGAAAATATATGCAGTGAAGAAAATATATGCAAGGAAGGAAATAGAAGTGCAACGAATGAAATAAGGAGAGTGGAATAAAAGAATATAACAAATTAAAGAAATAAAAGAATAGATATGCACCAAAGAAAATATATGGAGTGAAGAAAACATATGTAGGGAAGGAAATATAAGTGTAGTGAATGAAATAAGGAGACAATGAAGTAATGGTAGGAGAAGACAACCAAGGAATAAAGAGGATGACGAGGAAGATTGAGAAGAATACGCCAAAGGAAAAAAGATGGTGATAGAAGATTATACCAGGTAGGGGGGATGCATATTATTTTAGTAAATTTATTGAAATGATTACAGTAATAGTAAACATTACAATGAAATAATTTATGATAAAAGATTATGTGAATACATATATTATGTGTGTATCTATATGTAGATCTATATACATGTAAAAAGGAAGTTGCAGTATAAGGTTATATGATCAGCACAAATACATCATAGAAAAGTTAATGAGGAGTGATTTAAAACTTTTTATAGAGAAAAGTGGCATGGAATTTTGACTAAATATAAGATGCCTATTATATACAAACATATATTCATGTACATAAAGGCATCCTTGTATATATAGTAATATCAATGTCTTTTTCCAATTAAACTCATCTATCCAAAACTGTAGATAAACTAACAGTGGTAGTAATAAGGTGTTTCTCATGCTTCCACAAGTATATTTTCACACTATTTTACTTTGGTGAAGAGATATACATCAGGTGACTTGATCTGCCATATTATTTTGGCAAGTGTTAAGAATGAATCAGGTGATTTGAATACTCTGCTTAAATTATTATTCATTAATTTTGTCCCAACTTGATTTAAAGTAATATTTTTAATATGTGTTTATATTAAGTAATATCACCCAATTTAAATGAGATATGTATATAGTGGATATAATTAAATCATTAAGTTATTCTATAAATTAATCCCTAGCTAACTTTAATGAATTGATTTATAAAAAGAAATATGAAAAATATATAGAAGCTAAGTGTACATTAGATGAATCCTTTTCGGTTTGGATCAAAATATCTAAAATAAACTATTAGGATATGTATATGGACCTTGGTGAGAGTTTTGAATAAAATACATATTGAGGGTATATTATTATAGTTTGCTACATAATAATAAATTAATAAATAAAATACTTCAAAAAAGTATGGGTATAACCAAACCTAGTTAGTTTATACTAGTATACAAGGGTGTGTATTTTATATTATAGTGCCATGGGTGTCATCAAATGTCCTATTTGAGAATTACTAAGATAACAAAAAAAAATCAGTTTAGACATATATTGTACCTAGATGACATAAGTTGTGGTGGCTATTCTTGTTATAACAGTGTATTTGAATTATTATTCTTAATATGAATTAGGAAACTTGAATAAACTTTATAGTTGTATGTATCATGTAGTATAATGATGTTTTGGTTGTACAAGTTATGATATAGGTATACTTATGATTAAATTTTCAATGAGTTGTTTTGATGTGTATGTGTTTATGAACTTGGTATGATTCATGTTCAGATAATATGATCTTTGGATATTATTTGGTTATATTCATATCATTATGTGTGAGATTCTTAAATGGCTTGCATAATACCCGTACGGTAGTTTATCTAGATTGTCATTAGTTATTATTTTTGAGATAAATAAAAGAGGTTCAATCATATATTTGACAGACTAAGTGTATGTAGAGCAATTATTTTTAAAAGTTAGTATGTGTTTGTACTAGCTTTTAAAATTAATTGCATGAACTTATAGACTGTGTAGAGTTTAAACACAAAAAAACTTTGTGAATGCCTTATAAGGTGGTTTTGAGTTAGAGGTTGTCTTATTCTGTGTTGTGAACTAATAATAAATAATGAGAACAAAATATTGTTTTATAGAATGGTCTTAATTAACTATTAGTATATATTTACTAATAGTATTGAAAATTTATGTGCAATACATATTATGAGAGTATTAATATGTAAAAATATTTATACTTTTATAGCATAAAATAGTGCATCATGATGTGTGTCTAGAGATTATATTTTCTTCTAATTGCTTAATTTATAGTATAATCTAGGGTATACTCAAGTGGTATAATCTCGTACTTACTTTATTATTATTTACAAGTGTAAGATTGATTGTACGAGATTGAGTAGGGTGCTCCTGCACAAAGATCTATGATATTATGGGATGTCATAGAGTACTAAAATATAGATGTATATTATACTTATATGGTATATATTATAATTATTATGTCTAAAACTATATCTACGTAAATGTATGCATGTTGGTTATTACTTTAAATAGTATGCTTTGTGACAGTTAGTAGGACATTATGTATGTGAGCATATAACCTTTGAAAGTATAATGAATGCTAGGATGGAATTGTATGTGTTTCATGGAAACTGTGACTTGATTTATTATATTTTGTTGATTGAATAAAAACTTATGTTTTCATATATTTAAGATTACTTTATATGACTAATCATAGAAAACTAGTAGTTATGTCTTATAAATTTAAACTATGGTAGTATAATTATTATGGGGTGTAGTATGTTTGAAAACTAATTGTGATGGTTAGAATCTATAGTTAAATGTGTATTTTACCCAGGTGGTATAAACTATAGGCATTCTTTTTAGTATGGGATAGATAAAAATGTAACATTCATTAATATATTGATGGAATAAATGTATACTTTGATTACTCCTATGTTTAACATGTTATGTGATATGATTGATAGTAGGATGTACATTGAATAAATTCTGCGATTAAATTTATGTTGATCAAATTTCATTTTTTTGATATTGAATAAGGAGTGAGATGGACTTCAGTGGCTTACTAGCATCACAATGCCAGAAGAGAGCAACCCTATCAAGTGGTGTGTATGAATTTGATTGATGTAGATCACTATTAATTATATACTTTTATAAAAATATGTTTATAGAGACATTATCATTTTATAAGTATGATTTACATGTTTGTGAGATATCTTGAAATAAAATGGGTTTTTTATGATACACTTCATGTTTAGTTTTAAAAATCATACATCACATGGGTACTTGCTAGTTACTTTGGGTCCCTGCACCATCACTATTTACTCATCCATGAAGGGAGGGCCAATATATGATGATATTAGTGTGGGGGATCGTTGATTTATAGTTGGTGTAGAAAAGTGCTCTAATGATACTCTCCCTCCCCACAACAGTACTACTTTTGAGATGACTCTTGAGATTCCCACAAATACTGGAGAGTTTAGGTAACTCATGCTCTAAGGAGCTTTGTATCTTATTTTTTATATATTGTATTTATTATTGGAAAAATTACCATAAAGAATTGTAATTGTTTATTTACTACAGATTGACATCAGTGGTTGTGTATTGTACCAGTTATGTATTGAATATTTGTAATTACTTTCTATGATTGTAGTATGATGCATTTTTATATATTGATAGTGATCAATGATTGTTAGATGACACATGATTATTTATAGTTATCACTCTTGGAGTATTTGGTATGATCACTACTTAGATTCTTGTGTTGTAATCTATTTATAGTATATATGTTTAAAAAAAAGTTCATGTGTTTTTAGTTAACACCCAATGGGGTTACATTATTTTTAAATGTTTAAGGTAATAATTATATTCTGGTTGACATGGTTTGTTAATTGAAATAAAAAATAGTTAAAAGGCCAACATGGATGTGGTTAAGACATTTTGATAAACCTTATTTTATATATATATATATATATATATATATATATATATATATATA
The DNA here is from genome assembly GCA_037957365.1 of Torreya grandis. Lineage (NCBI taxonomy): Eukaryota > Viridiplantae > Streptophyta > Pinopsida > Cupressales > Taxaceae > Torreya > Torreya grandis. The sequence goes on from JARHVA010000279.1 coordinate 1,684,425, forward strand.
TATATATATATATATATGCAGTTTATCTTTGTTCATGTATCTTTTGTTTCATTGATTGAAATTAAAAAAAAAAAAAAAAAGGTTTACAAACTAGACCTAATTCTATACACATTAAAAAAAATCTATTTTTCGATGTTTTTTGAGGTAGTTAGGGGGATGCACGGTCGGTTATGCATTATTGATCATATTTTAAGTTTTATTGATTTGTAAAATTAATTTAAAAAAAGAATATTCATTATAAAAAATTTAAAAAATATAGGTTACAAACTAGATGATCTTATCTAACTTTCCACGAAAGGTTTAAAAAAAATAACGATGCCAAAAAAATGATGGGGTGCACGATAGGCTATCTATTATGATTTTTATAAAATCCCGTAGTACCTCTTCAAATTTTTGATGTTTGATCTACTTATACTTGACCATTTAAAAAAAATAGTTTAGAAAATAGAAGCAGAATGTTATAATTCATGTTCTTATAACATCTTCAAATTTTTAGTGTAGGTGTATCAAATAAATCGTACAAGTTGAGATAACTTATTTTTCAAGAAAAACATGTCTACTTAAGACCCCCATTTGGCCCCCAAATTACATACACTTACCCTATTATTAAGGATATGTTGATAGAGAGGCCACTTAAGAGAGACATTTCTTCCAAAAGGTATCCAAATTAGCATTTTCTGATTACCACCTACCATCCATAACCTCTTCCTTGAAGGTACAACAAGAAATTTGAGTAGTCAAGGTACACACTCAAAACCTATATGAATTGCCTTTGTCAACAAAAATACACATGATATTTCATGTTTATAGTTTTCATGAAAATATTCCCATCTAGACAGAAGTATTGATGCTTAAGGAAGAATCATCTTGGAACTATAAAAATATTATCTAGACTCGATTCAAGAGGTTGCTTACGAGGAGAATTACCAAGTCTCTTATCAAATGGAATAACTTGTCTAGAAATGACATGGCATGGGAGGACAATAATTCATATTGAATCATCTAGCTATCATCAACATTGAGGATGGTGCTTGCTTGAAGGGGGCATGTTACACCCTTAGCCTAATTCATGTATTAGGATATGTTTAGCCAACTTATGACTAACATACTCTTTAATAAAGTCATATGATTATTTATTTAGCTTAATATTTGTGGTAGGGTACACCTAGGGTTTTTATAGAACATAATTGGGATATATATATAGAAAATAGTGACTAGTATTTCATCAGCATATTGTGCACTTCGTTCTTATTGTAAAGTTATGGAGGTATCCCCCTCAAAGATGATCATCATAAATATTCAAATTTTTTCATATTATTTTAATCATATTTTGATCTATTTATATGATTATACTTTAGAGTAAAAATAATTTCATTTCACTATCCTCTAACTTTAATGTTAATCACTGTCTTGACTTTCTTATTGCTCCTCTCACATTTCATTTTTACTTTTGGTTCTTCCAAAATTTACATACCCTTATTACCTTGTTCGAGAAACTTTCTTTGCACCCTTTGCATCCAATTCATAGTTCTGGATTTCAATAATGGGCTTATGGTAGGTATAAGGTGGCTAGGATGGAGTGTAATAGTATATATTCCATGTGTTTGAGTCCAGGGAAAAGGGATATTTCTAAATAGTAGAGGCATGGGTACCTCTAGAGTTACTAGAGATACGTCTTCTATAGTGAACTCAATTAATCTAATTATGATGGAGGAATGATTACCACTAATTTAAATAGATGGAGATGGAGGTGGCATGGTCTGATATTCTTTTATGACTTATTTATTCTTTAAACACACACATGTAGAATAGGTATGAATTATTCGGGTAGCCAGTGCATCCTTGATATGATTAGACAATGTGATACTTGGAGTCAATGAGACTGAAAGGAAAACACAACTAACGAGTGCCTTCAAAATCATGGGTGTACCAATGGAAGTTGTTATGACAAGATTTTTCCCAACTCTTAATAGATTTCATGTTGATGGTGGGAGTGTGGGTGAGATGATTTGGATGAAATTTGGGATAGGAATTATGACTAGAGTAGCCAAAATTACTATAATTGGACCACCAATGCTTATCCAAGTAGTATGAAAACTTGGCTTACTTGGAAAAAGTGGTCTAACACTATGACTACTAACATTGGGAAGTAAACTAGTAAAAATAGGAGGAATTTATAGGGAGATAGATGTTACCTTTGGTACTGTAGGTTGTGAAGGCAATGCATCCAAGGGACCAGTTAGTCATTCATTAAAGATATAAGAAAAACCTCTATAATTCCCTCTAATTCTTTGACCTCCCCTACTTCATCATCATTTCTCAACTTTGACAATAGTGGAAATAGCTAGCAACTCTCAATATATTCTCCATCTATTCATAACTAGTAAGGTTGAGAGGATTGTGCACATGCTAATAAACTTAGCAAATAATCCCCTTGGTTCTTACCTTGATAAACCCATTAGGATCCCACACTTTATCTTTAGGTTTGTGGAAATTGTACCTTAAGACATGTTATCCTCTTGAGAAATATCAATAAAATATATAATTAGTGTGTTTCTAGGTTTAATGGCATTGGAGGAAATGGATTCAATTTATTCTTATTCAACCTCGCTGGTATTCCTTAGGCATAATTTATTTTAGTCTATTTAACAAAACAAGGTAATATATGAGGGCCTCTTATAATCCTGTTAATTCCAATAATTGTGGTTATATGCACCTAAAATTACTCACTTCACTATTGTTGTTGACTAATATTTTTATTAGTCAACACTAATTCCGCTTAACTTATTTTATTCCGCTAATTTATTATAATCCTAGCCATATATCTAATATACCCTTCCATTAATCTACATTCACTAACCTTACCCATCCCCACTCTTTCATTAATTCCTCTCAAATTCTTATTATCCTAATCTAATTCTAGTTATCTATTATATGCGAATTTAAAATTCTCATAACCCACCTAACCACCTACTAGCCTACCCCCTAGGCTCTCCTACACACCTAGTCATATAATTCCTCTCTAATCCCCATCTAAACTCCCATAAATTATCTTTAACTTCTAAACAGAGTTTATATAACTCTCTAAATATAGAACTCTCTCTAAACTAGCCCCCTTCTCTAGAATTTTCTAATTTTAGAGATTTCCATGGAATTAAAAATTCCATGGAAATTTCCTAGACTTTGATATCAATGGCCCAAATTTGAATTTGGACCACAGATCTTTCCTCCCTTCCTCTATATAAACAACACTCCTCCATGGAAGGCCAACTAGAAATTTTGTAGGGAAACTCTATCAAAATGAATTCATAATCAACCATCAAGCATCCATTATCACAATCCAATATCATGCCATCCATGTCAATCTGAGTCTACATGCAATCAATAACTTAATCCATTTGAAAATCATTGAAAGAGGTTATTAGAAGCAAGGATTGGTAAGTTCATATCATTCTAATTTGTTTCTATAATCTTTCCTAATTAGTAGTTGATATTTGAGTTTGAAATTTACATTGCTAAATCCATAGTGAGATCAAATTTCACTTACATTTTGGTGACCACAGTGGGAGTATCCCTCCCAAACTAACAATTTGACATCCTAGATGTGTTTTTATTAAACTGTAGGTCTAATAGGATCAAGAAATCTCAATTTTTTTTATAATTATTACGTATACAGGTCTCAGTCACGAGTTTATATTGAGAGTTATGACATTGCAAAGGCCAATTGCGATATTGCCACTGTGAGTAGTGACTTTGCACTAACTATTAACTGTTTGCAAGAATTTTAGCCCATCGATAATCCCATGACTTGATAGTCACAAATTTGTTAGGCCAGTTACGAATTTGTTAACCCAAGTCACGAATTTGTATGATCATCTATTTTAATAGTGCAGGTTTAACCTTTTTGACAATCCTACCATTTACTAGTCACAGGTTTGTTAGTAGACTCACGATATTGCCTAACCAAATCATGACTTTGTAGACCGTTAATTGTTTTATGTTGCAAGGCCATTTTTGACAAAACCATGACTTACCCAGTCATGATTTTATCCTTATAATAGCAATATTGATGATGATAATAATAGTATTGTGATTTTATTAATCTTTTTGTCGTAAGATTTTGTGTTTGAACAAAACTGCTACTTTGTGAGTAGCAACTTTGACTTACCATCAGTGACATTGAATTCATGTGCCACAACTTTGTAAAGGATTTATGAAACATTTAAATGTCCTTGTTTTGTTTTCTTATCTTATCACCTGCATGTTGACATCAAACATTTAACATGAAAATAATAGATTCTATCTCTCTGATGCATAGAAAACTTGACCAGAGGTTTCCAGATTGACCTTTGTCTATATTGTTTCATGGATTGCATTTTAATTTTTTGTGTTTTGAAGGAGAGTTGATGATCATGGGTTTTACCCCTATAGCATTTACCCAACTCCATTAATATCTATGTCAATAGTTGTGTTTTGTTTTTAACAGGGTGAGATCGCCAAATGGTAGCTACGATAAAAGAAACCCCAGGCTTTTATAAATCACTGAAGCCACATCCATCATCATTAATGTTGTTTTGTTTTTAATAGAAATAAATCCTTTTTATAACCAGGATTTTGTATAAATTCGCTGTGTAGTGTTTTACCAGGTCCACAGGGAGCAAGACAGGACTGGAAGAGATATTTATAAAACCACTGATCATGAACATGGCTCTAACCAATGAAATTACAAGGTATCGATAGATGTTTGGATAATTTGAATTTTTTCCAGTTTACCTTTGTTTGCTTGTCTTGCTATTTTTAGAAGTTACCAGTTTACCTTTTAATATTTTAGTTGTAATAGCTATATATTCTATCCATTTTTTTTTGTCTTTCTCTCAAATTCGCTTGAACATATACCTTTCTAGGCACCTAGTTACATCAAACATCCAAAATATTAAGCCTTGAAACTGTGACAATAACACAATTATTGTTTACTTGCAGTAGCAACTTTATAATCTGAGTCACGATTTTGCAGAAAGTTTTCTTGTTTTCCAAATTTAGTACCATCTATAGGTTGACTTTGGCAATAAAAATATTTTAATCATTCTATTAAGAAAACAAGTGTCCACCACTATCTGTTTTAATTGGTAATTGCTATTAAAAAAAAAAATTAAAATACTAAAAGCCATATTTTGATCATTTGAACAAATCAAAACCATGGGTCATTTTGCGTTATGGTTCAATCTGACCATCTCAAAACTCATTCGCTTAGTTTTTAATTATAGATATAAATTCCTTTTGATTAAAATTATTATTATTATTATATCTATATATATAGAGTCAATCGGATTAATCAACCTATTCAAACTTTAAAAGTTTTGAGACTCTTTTGACAAAACTATTATTGGTGTTTTTACCCTAAATAGCGATATTGCATTGTATTGTAGACATATTAATAGTTTTGACTTGATCTTTTTTTGCTATTTAACTATTGGTTGTTGGTTTTGAAAACTAAAACTAATAGGGTAGATTTAAAGAATAGTCACTCTTTGTAAATATTAATTCTACTTAGTTTTGATATCACTTTGTCTTTTGAAGAAAATCATAACTTATAGTTCATCATGATCATTGGATATAATCATTTTTTGGTATTTTAAATCATCTGCTTGCATAGATGATAATTTCTGAACACAGTCTATAGATTTATAAATTTTGTCATTTTGCACAATATCACAATTATCGATTTATTCTCAATGGTGGTTTTATCATTTTGAGTCACAGTTTTGTGGTTTATGACAAAACCATGATTATCGATTTTATAGTCATTAGCATTATTGTCGACCCTAGTCATGATGTTGTAGGTCTAACCATTGTGTTAAAGGAAATCATCACAGTCATATACCATGTCACAATATCGTCATTCACAAGTATCAGTTTTGACAGCCCAATAGTTGTATTGCAATCTTTAGTAGCGAGATTTCCTTGTGTAGTTTCATATTTTTAGAAAGTCATGGTTTTGCAAAAATCTTAAAAACTACTAATATTTTTTATTACAAGGCCTATCTCTTCAAGTGACACCCATCAAACTACTAATAGTGTGTTTTTAGGATGTAGGTCAAAGATCCATTTGGCACCCTTGGAATCATTTTCAAATCATTTCATCTTGTATATATCATTTGTAATCATCTCGTTGTGTGTGTATATATATTTGTCAAATTTCTTCTTGTATATACTTGTTTGTGTCAACTTATGAATAATCATTATAGATGCTCATCACATAGGTAATTATAATGGTTAATTAATTGTATCATGTGTTTACTTGTTTGTTAACCCCTCCCCTTTAGGATATCATGTGACGTGGAATTGACACCCACACAGGAGATTAGTCTATAGGGGTTAGTGTTTCGGATTGCATCACCATACACTAACCAAACTTCGTGTTCTATCAAAGTATAAAAATTAGGGACAACTATCATTAGGTTAAGCGGTTGACCCCATATAATTCATCCATGAAGGGGAAGAGTTAACTCTCTAAACCAAGCATTAAACAACACCCTATACAGACTTGGGCCCCAACATACCTTAAGGTATATTGGGGATGCCCCTAGTGATCTTGTTCAGCCTAGTATAGGAACTTCCAGTCATAACAGGTGTTCCACTATAAGGATCAGTATCAACATCAAAGTAGCCATCAAGTACAAGCAGGGTCAAGAGGGTTTAATTAGTTCTGCAATGGGTCATCGGCCTATAGCCTCACCTATGTAGCCATTGGATAGTGTAGGCATCAGGTTACACACCCATTAATTTACTAATCATGGATTGTGGCTTGCTTGTTTGTGTGGTGCTAAAACTATATTATTTGTGAGCTGAGTTAGCCTTCATATATACATACCTATCTAGGTCTTTGCATCACTCATCTTCCACATCCTATCTTCCTTCTTGTACATATCATCATGTATATTCTTGCATCATCATCCTAATATCTTGTATATCCTTATCATCCTTTCCTTGTATATCATTTTCATTATCTCATTTGGTATCTTTGCCCAATCATTATCATATACCCTAGTCACACCTTGACCTAAGACCATCTCACCTTGATTTGTCCAGACTTGACCTTGTCTTATCCACATTTTGTTTCACCATCATCCCTCTAGTATCTCATCTCCATCTTGTCCACCCTAGTCATCATCCCATTATACGTTTCATCTCGTCATCATCCTTTGAACATTCTTGTCACCATCCTCTTGTATATATTATCTTTGTATAACCTCATCTTGGTCTTATCCACGTCCCATCTTATTTAGTCATACCCACTCATTCTATTATACATCATCTTGTCATCTCTTTGTCCACATTGTCTTTTATTATCTCCCATATTAAACTCATCCCATCCTAGTCATTCCCATTTATCATCAGTCATAATTCATCACCTGCATATCCTAATCATCTTGTCTTGTAGATCCTTATCCTAGTCACCACATATTATACATACTTTGCTCATCTAGGGTTTCCTTTTGTCTTGTATATCCTCCTCATCGCATTCTTGTACACATATATTGTCCTTTTTGTACATCCTTTTACACATCCCATATTATCATGTCTACATCCTATCCTAGTCATAACCCCTCACTTCACATCCTAATCATCATCTTGCATCATTTTGTGTACATATTATCCTTGTTATTTTCCTAGTCTAATCATTCCCGATCATCTACATAACCTATCACCTTATACATCCCTATCCTATCATCTTTTGTCCATATCCTAATCAACATCCTCGTCATCATCCCATTATACATCTTGTCTTGTATATCATTTTACATACTTATCATCTTCCCATTGTACATATTATCCTTTGATATATCCTTAATCCCCTCCTAGTCTACCATATCACCCATCATTAGTCATCTCCCCCATCCACTTATCTATCCTCATTATCATCATCCTTATATACTTATTATCTAATTCCCATCTCCCATCTTGTTTTCATCCCATCCTAGGTCGCATCCCCATCAACATATACCTTATATCTTATACACCCTTAACCTATTTTCCTCTTGTACATATCAACCTATCATATTGCATACCCTTGACATCATCCATTTATCCCATTTCATCTTGTCTTCATCCCATCTTAGCCTAGTCATATTCCCTTCATCCCTCAATCATTTTCTTACACATCCTCATCATCATAGCATTCCATGTATTATCTTTATATATCCTTTTACATTTTCTTATATCATCCCCTATTTTAATCTAGTCATATCCCACTCATCATTCTCACATATCCTATTCACACCTTGTCATCCATATTCTATCCTAAGTCCACCTCATTTATTGCCCTAATCATCCCCATACCATCTTGTCTCATTATCCCATCACCTTGTATATCCTTGTTTTATCTTCTAGTACATAATTTGCTCTCTTGTACATCCTTTAATCACATCTTATCCTAGTCCCACCTATCACTCATCATTACCCCTACCATATCCTAATTCTATATCATCCACCTCTTATCTTAAATTCATACTCGATCACTTATCTTGACCTTGCCTTCATCACTCATCTAGTCATCACCTCATCTTATCCTAGTTGGCTTTTAGGTCACATACGGGTCTAAACCATCCACCTTTCATTACCCCTTTATCATCAACTATCATCATACTTATCCTTATTACATTGTCCTAATCACCTTCATTACCTAATCTTACCCCATCCTATCTTGAGAAAAGTTAGTCTAAGGTCTTGAGCTAATCCTATCATCCTATCATCCACATCATCCTATCATCCTACTCCACTATCATTTATCCTTTGGTTAGATACTCATACCTAGTCAATATCTTGTTAGCATCTTGTCACCTTGTCAGTCTTAATTTAGAAAACCCATCAATCTAATCTAGTCTAATCATCTTGCCTTGTTCATAAATAGCATCCATCATATCATCCTTTTTCTAGTTTGAATCTAGGCACCCATTATATCCCAAATCCTTTTGCTAGATTGACAACTAGGCATTGTTGATAAGTTTTTAGCACCTATTTCACTATCAGTCTAAAATTTGATCATAATATTTAATCCATTAGTCTATCTCATCTCCATCATTACCTATCATACTACCCCAGTCCTTTTGATCTATTTCATTCAATAACCTTATCCAATCCTTATCCTACCTACATCATCCATCATCTATCAACCCTCACCATGGAACTAGACCCCACCTTCATTGACCAATACATACATGTCAACAAGGATGAGACACTTTTGTGACTCATTATGATGGGTGTATGACTTCCCAAAGGTGTCGATCCCCTTCAGCTCATTACACCTCCTATCCAAGCTCGATCATGTGAATCATGTACCAATCCTCCATCTGCTATCCATAAACCACCATCTACCCCTTCCCCTACTTGCAAAGGGAATCCAATCTTGTCCACCTCAGATCCATCCACCCAATCACATCAACAACCATTTGATCCAAAGTCCAATGCTTCCACATCTAAATCACAAAGAGAAGTGGGTCCCTATACTCCCCTTCCTATGTCATTGGAAGCCCTTTTTGAATAACTAGTCGCTAACAACATGATGGTTTATCCGCCTATTTGACATCTTGATCCCACTAAGCCTAAGCCCACTTGGTATAAAGATAACCAATATTATGTATATCACCAAACTGAGGGGCATACCATTAATTGATGTCAAGCTTTCTAGGACTATGCCCAAGACCTCATCAATTGTGGTGACATAATTACTGAAGATGAAACAGATGAGTCTAAATCCCTGGGTGAACAAAAAGAGGCTTACCAAAATTTCATTCTCGTTCAATATCTTCCCTTTCTAAGCCAGAGTCAAGATGCCACACCTATCCTCCATGATCCTTCCATCCCAAAAAAATCCTCCATCAAAGCTAAGTCTATCTCCCATGATCCTAGTCCACCCATCTCTCATGAATCCATCCATGGCCCTCTCTTTGAATCCATCCTTCATCCCTCATCTTCCTCTCACCCATCACATAAAATACCCCATGATGAGATATCAATATAGGACAATGCATCTACAAATAACAACATTATATCATGTACATCAAATTCAGCTTCAAGGTCAACATCAAAAGTATTAGCTTCATCAGGATCATGTTCTACACTAGTGTCTGAATCATATTCCTCATCAAAAATGTCATCCCTTATTGATGTTGATAATGCCTATATTTTAAAGGATACCTATAATCTAGATACCTTTGATTCATTACTAAGCATATCTTTTGATTTCATTCCAGATGATAACATAATAAATGAGTTATTGCAAGCTTTATCTACCAAATATTGTCAGAGTGAGTCTGATCCTCCTTTGGATACGTTTGCTATAGCTAGTCCTAGTGATCCTTTTATTGATCTTGAGGATATTTTATTCGATGTCAAAACTGGGTCTCCTAGGAACCCCTATGAAGACTATGCTTCCCCATCACCACTCATTGACCTCATCATGCCCTCATCACCATCTTCATTTAATCACTTCCCTCCATCAGGACAAACAGGAGCATGCATCGTTGGACCCTTCCTCAAGCAATATAATATGTGCCACAAATCCAAAGGTCCAAGACAATATTCCAAAAGTCATAAATCATAATCAAGTAATATTTTATCCCATCAGTCAAAATCAAGAAAAATCAAATCATCGACCTAATCTAAAATCATCTCTCCCGAGTGAAGCTTGCAAATTGGCACTAAGGACCCATCAAAGTCAAAATCATCAATCAATTTCCCCTAGTGAAGCCCAAAATCAGGCACTAAGAGATAATAAAATTCAAATTCAAATAATTTCAAAAGCACGATCGATAATTAGTCAAATGATCAAATTAAAGATAATGCATGCCAAAGTCTAAGTGTCTTGAATCTCTTGTAGTCATTTGTCACATGGCACAAATCAAATGAAAAAAGTCTAGCACCTCCAATGATGTATGTGATTGTCAATCCTAATCCTCCATCACCCATCATACTACCATATCCTGATCTTATCATCCATCAAAATCAAGCTCTAGTCAAATCGATACCTCACATCACCTCCCCAAGCAACATTGTCTCTCTCTACGGGCGACGATGATACCTAGTCTAGATATTTGAAGGGGTCACCATCAAGAATCATTAAAGGCCACCAAGACATCTAGACATCTAGCATCCATCACAAAATAAGTGTTGGCTAAATAATCCATCAAATTCCCATGCCTTGCATCTCACCCATCATCTAATAAATCGAGATGCCATCTAAAAGTAAAAAAAAATCATTCATCCAATGGTGAAAACCAATCTTTTGGTGCCTTGGGCAAGTTCCATGATAAAAACTAATTTTTGACATCATGGTAGAATAATCTATTATCTACATTGTTCCTCAACACTTGGGGGCAAATCCATCCATCTCATATCCTCATCTATCCCACATGTCACATCCCTTGTCCACCTTGTCTATATCACCCATCATTTTATCTCTTGATCGATTGTTCCTATCCATCATCCACCATCATATCATGCATCCTATCTCCTCTTTCTTCCCATCTTGACCTTCATAAGAAAGCAGAAGGTGTCTTGATAATTATCCCAAACTCCTCTTGGCATATCCTCCAATAGACACTCAAGCAAATAACCATCTTTTCCCTTCATGATGTGGTCATTGGCTATCCCTATTCCATTCATCCTTGGCCCCCATCATCATCATCCTTTGTCATCCCACCCATCATTCCATCCATTCTCATCCTGGTTGCTAAGCTTGGCTTTCCCTTTCCTAGTAACCCCATTTGTACAGTGTATATATGTATCCTAAAAATCCCTAAAAATTAAAATATTTCACAAAAAACTTAAAAATCTTAAAATTAAAAAAATCCAAAAATAATCCATTATGTCTTGTCTAATCCCCAATCCCTTAGTCACATCCATCTCCATCTATGTCCTAATGTCCCATCTTTTGATACCACATTTCATTTTGAAGCCAAATCAGAGTGGTCACCCATCCCTTCATGTCTTCCATCTCATCCTATTGGTCAGGCCTTATCAACATACATCACCTTGTTAAAGACTTTAATATGGCACCCATCACTTCCTATCAAGGTTTTCTCATACCTAGCACCCATCACATCACTTTTTTCTAGTGTGAAAGGTACTTGATCCCATCACTATCCTTATCATTACCTCTTCATATCTAACACCCATCCAATCACTCTTTGCTGGTATGAAAGGTATTTGATCCCATCAATCCTCCTCTTGCTAGATTGGATTCTTGAAGGGCCTTGTCTGTTGGTAATCCTTGTTCATCACTTTTCTAAATCACCCTCCTTGCTCAATTTTCGATTCAATCTCAAGACCAAATCAATATTCAAAGACCTTATCACATCATCTATCCTTCCATCCTAAACTAGGGGCAACATCTTAGCCCAATCCTAACCATGATCATCCTATCTAAATCCAAGTTCATCCTAAGTCCACAATCAAATCATGATCATCCTAGTCCAACTCATCACTCAATCACTCATCCTATCATTAGGCAATATATTATGACGCTGCATGTAGATACTTGTGGGTGTGTTATTTGTTTGTATGTCATGCATATATCTTGTTTTCTTATGTTTTTTTTTTGTCATGTCTCTTTTTGTCTATTGGGAAATGAACAAGGATGCCATGAGGACACTAAAAGTGTCCTCGAGGATGCAAAGTTCACCATTTGCCCACACACTTTGGCACAATGTCCTCTTGGTCATGCTTATATCATGGGGCATCTTGGCAAGTGATACATTTTTGGATTACTTAGATTATGATGAGCTTTATGGCATTTGTGATGGCTTGATCTCATCATCCTTATCCTCATCACAACCCATCCAGCTAACATATAATCTTTTATCCTCATCCCCTCATCTAAGCCATATCCTTCAATCACTAACAAGCCTACTCATCCTTATCATCATCCTTTAATTCCTAATCATCATCATTGTCATCTTCCATCCTCTAGCCAGAACTACATCAACTTAAGGACTTTATAGACTATTTAGGTAACACTTGGCCACTTTTCAGTGTCCAAGGATAGCTCGACCATTATCTATATCATCCATCATCATCTCCCAGTATTTGGTTATTTGATCCCACATTTATTTCCTCTTATACTTATCATCATATTGATCAACTTTAACTTTGAGCTACACCCATCATTAATCTTATCAAATCAGTCTTATCCTAGTCTATAGCTCTTCCTTACATGCATCCTTGCTTGGGATATGTCTAAAGCTTATGGCCTTTTAATCCTATCATTATCCTGTTATAGTTGATTCCCCCTTGGGATGTGTCTACAACCATGACACCCATCATATTTTCTCCCTATACAGGTGTCCTTGCTAGGGGCATCATCAATTTGTAGCTCATTGCTCAAGTCAACCTCCATTTTCTTCATCATTTATCCCACATCTGACATCCCATCCCCTCTTCTATCCATCTCATCCCACCCATCGTTTCTTCTTTTGAGTGGCCATCTGACTCATTCTTCCTCGCATGTCCCCTCAAGGGGGCATCATATCCACTAGCATCATCTACTAACATTCATCTATGAAATTATTTTTCTTTGAAAGACCATTACTCCTTCCATTTTGTCCACTCACAATGCCCTTTCAAAAAGAGGTAAAATGTATGCACCTAAAATCACTCACTTCACTATTGTCGACTAATATTCCTATTAGTCAACATTAATTCCACTTAACTTATTCCATTCTACTAATTTATCATAATCCTAGCCATATGTCTAATATTCCCTTCCATTAATCTACATTCACTAACCTTACCCATCCCCACTTTTTCATTAATTCCTCTAAAATCCCTATTATCCTAATCTAATCCTAGTTATCTATTATATGAGAATTTAAAATTCCCATAACCCCACCTAACCATCTACTATCCTACCCCCTAGGGTTTCCTACACACTTAGTCACCTAATCCCTCTCTAATTGTCATCTAAACTCTCGTAAATCATCATTAACTCCTAAAAAGAGTTCTAGAACTCTCTCTAAACTAGCCCCCTTCTCTATAATTTTCTAATTCTAGAGATTTCCATGGAATTAAAAATTCCATGGAAATTTTATAGTGCTTGATATCAATGGCTCAAATTTGAATTTGGACCATAGATCTTCCCTCCCTTCTTCTATATAACCAACACTCCTCCATGGAAGGCTAACTAGAAAGTTTGTAGGTAAACCCTGTCAAAATGAATCCATAATCAACCATCAAACATCCATTATCACAATTCAATATCATGCCATCCATGTCAATCTAGTCTAAATGCAATCAATCACTTAATCCATTTACAAACCCTGGAAAGAAGTTATTAGAAGCAAGGATCAGTAACTTCATATCATTCTGATTTGTTTCTAAAATCTTTCCTACTTAATAGTTGATATTTGAGTTTGGAATTTGCATTGCTAAATCCATAGTGAGCTCAAATTTCACTTACAGTGGCTTTTGAAAAGAACCACCAGGGTCGTATCATTTTCAAAGTATCCCTAATAACCTAGAAGAGCCTCAAAATTGGTCGTTTATGAATTCTGCCATGCATTACAGGGTAGAAACAATTACAAATTTTAGAATAGTGATTAGAATAATTCTGCATATGCAATTCTGAAAAGGAATCTTATATGGTAGTGCTCGAAGAACAATCCCATTCTTCAGAACTGGACCCAGTCAAAAATCATCATTGCACACCATGAATCCACAAGATACTTACTGCCTCTTTTGGTTGCCCATATTTTCTACATGATCATAGATATCATGGTAGCTCTTGGCTGCAATTAATTCCTGCACTATTCGAGTGCCTCTGAATAAATGGGGTTGAAATATAGTAGCAATAGCTTGTCTACCTTTCGAATCTATCGCTCTGAATTTTTTTGGTTATCTTTATATGCTCCTCGTGAATTAGCTCACTGAACCTTCCCTTCAGCTCATGTTATATTCAAATGGATATTGATGACAAACTTCATGGTTAAATCCCCTCTTTATTTTGAGCATTTGGGAATTGATGAAATTTTAAACTTCGAAGATAATTAAGGATCGTTAACTTATAATGACGTGACCACCACACCATTCTGTCATTAATGTTGCACTCTTTAAATTTAATGAAGTATCTCTTCGGACTTTGGGGTTCACTCGACCTTTCTTTACGAGATGATCACGATATCCAAATCGACGACTTCCATTGCTATCTTGTGTACATGAAATTTTCTCATAGGCTCCGCACATGAACGTAAAAATCACGATTGAATTGTACGCAGAGCCCCAAATCTGTGAATGTGACTTGTCTACAAACTGTAAATTATTAATGGATTAAGCCCTCAGTCCGTGTCGTTTTTGATGTTTCCACTGTCACATGGGTATCGTCCAATCATGAAATTTTCCCATCATTGTGTTTTTTACTTTATCAATTCCCAAGCCTTTTTAATTGATTTAAAATCATATGTATTGTCCCACGAACTTCCTTATAAATTGTCGAGACACATTACATGCGTACTCAGATTAAAATTACAGACTTGAAGATAAATGACAGATTGGCTCTTGGGTAACCATGAGGAGGATTTTGACAGGGCTCTTCATTTAATTTCTATGTGACCACTTCTGCTCTTGATTTCGCTATAAATAAGAATCACATTTTGCTTTATTTTGTACTTAGCCTTTTCCAAAGATATAAATCCGTTGCAGGAGTCCTATATATTTTTATTTGCATATCATTCCCTCGCCTTGGTAAATTTTAGATCATGTTTCTTGGAGAACTATAAAATAGTCATTGTTCACTTTAGAGCTTCCCTCCCTCAATGTGGGTGAGGTCACTGTTGGAAGTACGAGGTTTTGGAATCTGAGAGGTAATTTTTTATTATGGTGGGGAAAATCTCATGATATCATGTCTATTGGCCTTATCTTAATGAGAAATAAGAAATAAGGAGGAGGAGGAGCTACACAATTTTTAGACTTTTGATGGCGTTCTCCTCATTCTCGTAGGTTGGAGTTCATATAAGACCTCCTTAACATAAATTGGAGTAAACTTTGGCCAAAGAGTTACCGTCAAAAGCATTCGGAAAAGTCAAATCTTCAATTGCATGCCTTTTATCAATAATAAGAAGCTTGTTGTTCTTATTCCTTTTTCATTTTTGTGCCTTAGAGCTCTTTGAAATGTTCACAATATTATGAATGAATAGATTTCTTATCATTGTACATCTCGGGTCATTTTGTATTATGTGTTCTTTTTTCATTATGCATTTCTTTCCTATGCATCATTTATAAACACTTGCACAACATGTTAATTTAGAATGGAGCCTAAATAAGGTGCCTCGTCTGTTTTTAAATACGATCTATTACAAGAAACATTCCTCTCAAAATCAATGAAATGCACTTTCATTTAACCAAAAATGTAAAGTTTCATAAGATAATGCACTAAGATATGTAGAATGTAAATAAACAATTTGTTAAATAGGATTTTTGTAGATGTGCAAACTAGCCTCTTATTTGAATAATATTTAGTATGCAATATGACTCGTCTATTGACTTCCAAATAAATTTTAGGTTTGCACACATTACGGTTGGTAATATTGTAGATATATGTGATAAGTTTTTTCAATTTGTGTTTTATGAATAGTTGCATCCAAAAGAGACCAAAAGGTAACATTTTCCTTGAAATCAGATGTAGGATTTTTAAATAGGTATTATGGATAATATTTTAAGTTTGCGACAATCTCCTTTCAAGTTAACATTTAATAAGTCTTTTGGAGGTAGGAAACATCAAAATCTATTATTCTAATGATATTAGGATTGACACCTTAGGTTATGATAAATAAAAATGGTCATCCCTTCTCATTTCTATGGCCTTGTTAAGGTCTAGATGTGTTGTACACAAAAAGTGATGACTCTATGAAAAATACTACTCAATATTTAAAATCCTAAAATATTTGATTCTTTATTTTGCCACATCACTAATATATAATAAAAACTAATACAATGACAAAATCATATAATCGACAAAAATATTTTCACTAATTAATTAGGAAACATACTGAACATTTTGGTTCCTTTAAATCATGTGTGTGTACAATGACATCCAAATTTTGTCCTAAGAATATTTTAAAAATGACTTGAATAAATAAAGTGAGAGCTCATGGAAAGATATAGTTATTTCGCTAGGAATTATTTAATTTTTTATATAATGAGTAAGTTTTAGCATTGCTCTATTGCCAACCAAACATTTATAGCCCTGACAAAGATACCTCTAATTTCATCTAAATAATTTTTCACTACAATCAAACATTCAGAGCTTATGTACAATTTATCTAAATTACCTTTTCAATTTTTTTTTTAAAATTTTGAATCAAGGTTTAGGACTACTATTAACTAAATGTATTTATTAAAGATTCATAGTTGTGCACTTCATCTTTTCATTCATCTTTTTCTTCACAAACAAATTTTATACGTAAACTCTACCTATAATCTATAAGTAAACATGATATTTTATTTAATTTACTTATTCATTATTAAAAAAACAACTTTCAATCATTTGGGGAATGTATCTTTGATTCATTCACTAAACTAGAACTTAGGTTTCATAACTTACCTTTTTATATAAGGTGCAACACATTTAGGATTTATCAATCATTTTTGATTGCCTAAAGGGATTGATATATTCCTTTTGGGGTATGGTGTGAGTCATTGGCCTTGTATTAAATATCTTAAGTTCCTCATAATATCAAGCCTGTATACCTTTGAATTATACTAACAAGTTTACCCTTTGAGTCTTTTCTTGATCCAAACATGCTATCCTAACATTAATTTTTGTATATTTTTTATGGAACCTAGATTAATTGTGAAAATATGTAAGGCTCCATTTTATGTATATCTGATTTATTTGAGTATTTTTTTGAATTAAACAACCTTTCAAGGGTGACCATCCCTATTGGGATTTTATTGGTTTTCAAATTGATGATGCCTTCATCATAACTTCATCTTGTTCCAAAGGTGGCATGTCATTTTCATATATTATTTTTCTCTCAAATACATCCGAGTTATATATAAATTGGATAATCTTTCAGACATCAAATAAGACCTATAAGTTTCCTATGTTATCAAGAATAAATAGATAAGAGATCATCTCGACGGAGAATTTGTGTAGCTGAGATTTATTCAAAGATACCATGGTGACTACAAAGGTGGCTAACGAATTAGCTACCTTTTTTTATGTCTTGAGATGGAAGTTGCATTAAATGCATTGAAATATTCTATTAGGTCCTAAATTATGTGTTTATACCACATAAGGTAAGAAGTTTTACATTGAAACTTATTTTTTACCTAGTGGATGATTAACTCTGAGTCTCCAAAGACTTGCAAAGTCTTAGCACTATAGCCTAGAGAAAATTTTAAACCCAGAGCCAAAGCTTCATATTCATCAATACTATTCATATAGGGGAACTACAACCGATAAGTTTCTAGTTACTTCTTTCCTATGGGATTTTTTTACCACTACTACATCACCTCAACCTTGTTTGGATTTAGCCCCATCAAATTATAACTTCTACAAATCTAAGAGACCATTTAAGTTCCTATATTTATTTCCATGACATTTTAACAAAAATTTGTAAGCTCCTATGTCAATAGAGATAGCTTGGGCATCTACATTACTTTGATGGTATTTTGTGATGGTGTGGTTCCCGTTCAATCCTGATATTCTTTTCTAGCTCTTTCCATGGTAACCACATATGTGAAAAAAATTGGACATGTATCCATTTAATGTCTTGGATCAATCCCTACTCAACAACATGTGGGATTCTAATATATCCACTACTTAGATGTCTATGAATATTTGAAAACATGGTTCAAAATCAAATTTTATATTTGTATTTTTTAGCTTGCCAATGACCTTTACCTCAAAATTTTCAAGTTGAACAATTATTCTATTTGGCCTTATAGGAAGCAATCCTAATTTATTGAAAATACAAAAGGGCGTGATGTTTGTAAAGGCTCCTAAATATACCAAACATTTAGATATATGTTTTCACCAAAAATTCTAATTGTTAACAGTAAAGGGGGAACCTCATTCTTTTATTTATATATAGCCACATTAGTGTTCAACAATTTCTGTATACTTCTATCATTATTATCATTTCTTATTGTATAGATTTTAACATGAGGTCTCATTGTTTATTTATTTGGAATAATTCATGCAAAGTGACATTAAATTTGATGCATTTCATGTCCTTTATGATGTTATATCCCCCTTTCTAAGTGGGTGGACTCGACATATGTTGAATGATATCCCACTTTTGGTGGGGAGGACTATTGTTGGCTTTGGAGTTAGGAGGATTCACCTTATTATCTATAGGACTCAAAGTATTCAAAGGTTTCCTAGCATTGCTCCTAACGGTATATTTGTTTCTTTGAATCTTTTGAAAGATGGGTAGTTTATCGGTGCTTTCTTCTCCTAGTTTTCACTTTTGATTGGATTTTTTAAGATTATAGGACCATATCAGTTCTTGTTTTATAGGAACTAAGGGTTTCTTGTTCATTATGGATGATCACATAGTTATACATCTCCTTTTAAAAGACTTTAAACATAATGAAAATTTTAGGACAATCTAATTTTCCATGTTTGATGGTTGTATGAAATCTACACCGTTTCAGTAAAGCCACCTTGACAATGTTCATGTCAAGAAACCTTTTGGTGGAAGCTGAATGGTAATCCGATTCCTGATTATTGGTTTGTTTGCTATTATTTTGGGGTGTATTATTTTTTTCATAGTTGAAATTCTTTATGGAATATTTGGGGCCTGAGTTACCTAATTTCTTTTATATGTTTAAGAAATCAGTGCTCAACTTCTAGACCATTCGCTAGATAAAATCTAACTTGAAACTTCTCAAGGTATTAAGAAAGGTTTGAGAATTATTTACCATAGGGATCAAAGCTCAATTTTGGTTAATTGGTGGAAAGTAGTGAGGTAATGTCAATAATTGTAGTTGGTTAGCTACCAAAGTGGGGTTACATAATGGAGGTTAGGGTATATTTACCATAATATTCTTAAATGATCGAATCTATATGGAAATAATTTTTAATCTAATCATATGTCATTGGAGCAAGCTAATGGAATAATAGTTATATTGGTAGCTCATCAAATAAAGATGGAAGTGATTGGATCAGGGACATTCATGTACATATCCAAATCCAAATAACCTAAAGGCTTATAGGGTGTGGTCAATCTACCAAACATCTTTTGGAACTTGGTATTAAAAAAAATTATGGATGCATTCAACTCCCTCTTCATACTTGTAAACTATTGATATAATATAGTATGGTCTATAACATGACTGAATTGAGCTATGAAAATGTTTTTTAATTTTATCCAAGATAGGATGGAATCGAAGTTCAAGTGAAGAAATTAGTACATGGATTGTTGTAGTGTGAATGTAAAATATTGCATGGAACATCTTCATGTTCAACATTTAAGAGCATAAGTGAGGACTTAAAATATGTTATGTGCTCCTCAACCACCATGCCACCCTCAAGATAATAATTTGGGAGTTATTTTTCCATGTTCTGAGTGAGTCACATGCAATCTCTGAGATGTTAAGAGTAGTGACCATCAACCAAGTCTGAGCCATTGAAATTGGTATATGCACCTATTGAATGATGAGTGAAAAACTAGCTTGAAAGGATGTGTTTATTTTTCAAACTACACCTTTATTTTACCTAAGTTTCTTGTGGTGTTGTTTAGGTTTTACTACACTCTTTCAATAATTTGAATGATATATATTCAATCTTGGATTATGCTATATCGTTCATTCCTCCTAGTGCCAATTATTTAAGTTTTGACACACACAAAAAATGATGGTTTAAAAACTCTCATTTTAGGGTGAAAATAATTATGAAACCCAAGGCACAAGATGCAATCTTGGTTGGTATTACCCATAGTGGGAATAACTCAATGAACCTATGGGTTATTATGACATTTAAGTAGCTTAATAAAAAATACTAAATCATTTTCTGACTCTTTTAGACTAATGGGTAAATATTTCAATATGTATCTATTTGTTTGAACATGGTTATTGTATTATTCTCCTTCGAATAAATCTCGTTATTGTTTAATATAAAATAAAAATGGGTCTCCTTAAAAATAAATGTAAAATGTTTTATAGTAACATAGTAAAGGATTTTTGAAGAGTCAAAATGAATATATTTTCTCCAAGTGAATTTAAACATGTAATGACTTTTAAAGTAAACTTGTGAAGACTAGATTTATGCATTTTTAATGCAAGTTTAATGCCAAACTCTAAAGAACATAATAATTCGAGACGATAATTTTAATTAGTTACATTCATTCAATCATTTAATAATGGACTTAAATCATAAAAAATATTTAACTCAAAAGGAAAATCACCAAGACTTGTATACCAAAACTATTGTGCTTTGATAAATCAAAAAGATGAAAACATTTAATTTTTTCACACATGTATTTTATCATACATACTTATAATTCAAAGAATATATAAAATGCACATTTTAATAAATCCTTCCCATGAACATTGCATTCAACTTAAACCACACACAATGAAAAATATATATCACTTCAAACTTCACAATTTTCAACAAAATCATGTGTTTTTTATTAAGCTAAAGAAAACAAATTATAAAACACAAACAAAGTAGTAATCATAATAAAATATTTTTCAAATGGGACACAATGTCATAAATTAACTTTCCTAATTTAAAATATATTGTTAATAAATATTGACAAATTCATGGCTAAGCCCCTTATGCCCTAGGACCCTGCTTCCCATATTAACTCTAAGATGTAGTTTTGATTGATCAACAATGGTACAATATTGATACTTTCATGGTTGTGTAGCTAAGCCCCTTATGCCCTGGGACATTGCTTCCCATATTAACTCTAAGATGTAGTTTTGATTCATCAACAATGGTGCAAGATTGATACTTTCATGGTTATGTATATTATTTTACTTGCAACTCCTTAGGACATTGAATATAATTATGGGCTATTTGGATGGTATTTAGGATGATGTGTCATTCCACCTAAGATTTTCCTTATTTCAACTACTTGTTACATGCTTTCAATATCTATACAATGAATTCAAACAACACATTAGTCCTCTCAATATTATTAATAGGTTCCATAATAAATTTAGTTATTGTTATCCTCCACTATTTGCACTTATTTTTCCTACTTTAAAAATGTGGTCATGAATGACTTGAAAAGAATCTAAAATATTATATTTAAAATCCAAGTACAACATTTTTTTATTGATTTGTTTCAAACTTGAAGAATATAATACATTAGTCACCCTAATGGTATTGGAAACCTTAACCAATCTTTCAATTACATATAGATATTTATCTTTGAATTATTTAGTGATGGCTTGGAAATAGTTACTCTCAATTTTGGACATAAATATTCCTTTAAATACCATTCTTTGTTGACTAATCATGGAAATTTGATGCTTTATATTTTTCTCCTCATCTATCTATTATTGATCTTGATCTATAAGTTGTAATGCCTTATTTTGATTAAGGTTATATTTTAGAGATATGAGCATCCATGAAATTATTTTAAAGAATCTTCAACATTCTTGAAATTAGAAGGGAATCAACACCTTATATATTTCTTTCAAGAATTTCTATTCTCCCTTATAGTCATCCATTTGGTGTTAAATAATCTTCCTAAAATCCATGACCTTGGTGTTAGGATCTTCTAAAATGACTTATTCTTATCTTGATTCCTTCTTTCTCTTCATTAGGTGGTGAACATACTTTACACAATCTATAACTCCAATGCCATCTATCTAAATTTAACCTTTCTCTAAATCACCATTTTAAACTCATTCATAATCCTCACATAATTCAATTATACTATTGGTTCTTCTAGAATAGACATACCCATACTACCTTTCCTAAGATATTGTCCTTACACCTTTGCATCCAATTCATAGGTTGGGATTTCTAGACTGAGTTTATAAGTGGTGGAAGGTGGCCAGGAGGGAGTGCAATTGTATGTATACCTTGTATTTTAGGATGTAAAAGAGGGATATTTATAAATATTGGAGGAATGTGTACCTCAATCAATACTTGAGATACTTATTTTGCAATGAGCTCAGTTGGTCCAATTGGGATGGAGGAATGAGTACCACTAACTTGAAAGGAGGGAGGTGGAGATGGCATGGGCTGATCTTCTTTCGGGACTAATTTTTTATTAGAATGCACACATTTAGAATAGATATGAATTAATGGGATAATTGATGCATCCTTGATAGGGATAGACAATATCATACAAAGAGTTAATGAATTGAATGAGAAACACAACTAACATTTTCCATTGAAATCATGAGTGTGTTAATGGAATTTGTTATGACATGACCTTTCCCAACTATTAATTTATTTTTTGATGGTGGGGGTGTGGGTGAGATAGTTTGGATGAACATTGGAGTAAGCATTATGACTACACTAGCAACAATTATTGTAACTAAATAACTAGTGCTTATCTCTAAGTGGTATCCAAACTTGGCTTACTTTGCATAATTATTCTAGCACTTGGACTAATATCATGTAGAAGAAAAATCCTAAAAATAAGAGGGATTATCTAGGTTTTAGAGGTTACCTTTGGTACCACCAATTGTGAAGGTGATGCATCTAGGGGACTAAGTAGTACTTCATTGAATATTCGAGAAATAACCTATGTACTTCTCTTTAGTTATTCAAACTCCCTTGCTTCTTCTTCTTCTTCTTCATCTCTTAGATTTGGTAGTGAGGGTAGTTTTACAACAACTCTTAATTTTTTCTCCATCTCCTCATGACTAGCAAGATTGAGATGATAAATGTATTCTTTGGGCTTTTTCACATGTTATTAAACTTGTCCAATTATTCCTTTAATGCTTTCTTGATAACTATTGTGGTCTTAATTTTCACCCATGGGGGGAGTTATTTAGGATCCCTCCAACTAAGCCACAAAATGGGAATAACCTCAGGATGTGGGTGTCCTATGGTGAGGTTGAGCCTCTGGAGAAGGTCGGCTTCATCTTGTAGCTATCACCTACACTAACCTTTGACTTGGAAAAGGGAGATAAAAAGATACTAATTTCAAGAAAACATGTAAAAGGAGGTGATGCACCAATGTTTTAAACACTTAGGCTCACATAAGACACACTATAAGACACTTTTGAGACTAATAAATATCACTTTATTCATTCTTTGAAAAGCTTCCATATAAGAGTTTCACTAAAAGGCAAGAACTGGCTATTAATCTAGCACGGGAGGGTAGTTGTCCACTTCTAAACTAATCAACAGACTATGTGCACTTAGAATGACCTGTGGAAGCTTAGCAAACATTTTATGAAGGTGAGGGAATTCATATATATGAAAAGGATACTATGGATCCACTTAACCACATCAATGAACTCATAAGACACAATTCAATTCAACTTGTAAATGGAGGAATTCAGTCTCTATTATATCAAATAGGTGTTACAGTACAAATTTGGCATAGCCAAAGCATAAGAGTCTCTACCTCTAATAAAAATATCTGAGATTCAGCCCTTTTCAATGGGAAATAAAATGGAATATATAGAAGAAAGGGGAGAGAGAGGGAACTGAATAGATAACCCTTAATAATTGTGACCCAACTACCTTTGATCAATTAGCATTGATCTGAGGATGCTGAGTCATAATCCATCAAACAGGTATAAGTCCCTAAGGACCTTAAAAAACTAAATGCCCCATTATCTTCCTCAATCATGCTTGATGTTATTCATGTTATTAGGTAATTACTTGAGCTGGCTTATTGATGTTCTTTTTAACATTCTTTGTACATTCACCATTTTGCCATTGCTTCTAAATCCTAAATATAGATTTATTATGGATGAAAACCAATCACCCTATTAGTTTTCATATAGTCATGATTACAAATTAAGCTACATAGGTTAGGGTTTATTAAATCTAAACGAGACATAAAATCTACATATATAATCTCTTGAAAAGTTTTACAAGGCTTTAATAGTATTAAATAGATTTGCAAGGTCTGTTCTTGGTAACTTAAATCATGTTTGATCTTGTATTTACGTATTTTATGTACTCGGGGTGGAGAAATCCTTTGTCCAGTGTGTCTGCCTTTGTGACATCCCCTTGAAATATTTGCTTTGGTTCAACCTTAGGTCATATTTTATCTCCATTAAAGTCCCTTATCTTTTGAATTTTAATATTAGCCACTGATCTTAATTTGGGCTCCTTGATCGTGACATTTGTCAACTACGCACCCCTTCTCAGGATCTTGCTATCAGTTCTATCCTATTCCTACATTTGTTCCACATATAGACCTCACATTCATCCCAATCTCATTGACTTCTTGACTTCATGTGTACCATTTATCTCCCTTTACATAGCTTGTAACGTACCATTGATTTAACTGATAGTTATCGTGCTTGTGACACTTGGTAACTACATATTTGTTCATAAGATATACTAAATTTTTAACTATGAGCTCTCCACTGATACTTGATGCATGATTTAAAGCACTTTTTTGGATCTTTGTGACCCACTGACCCTACCTTATCCTCTCACCATTATATCTTATCAGTATGATTGAATTCATTCCATTGGATCTACCTGGACCCACTGAATTGAGCTATTGCCCATGTGCCATTAGATATTGACTCAAGACCCTAAAATATTAACACTTGTTAGCTACACTTTCATCCTTGGAATATTTGAATTTAAAAAGCTATTTTATGAGGCCCAAATTTGACGTCTAGGTGTACATCCCACTCTGTAAGTTTAACTTTGGAAGCTTATATCTTGAGATAGAGAACTCATCAAGATACAAAATTTGTAAAGGATGTTTATGGGACCAAAATCATCATGTCATGAAATTCATTGACTCTAGAAGACTCCTCAAGTGTAGTTATTAAATGCATGACCAACTTTCTCCACTCATTCTTGCATGATGTGCCATGATGGTCTGGTCCCCTGAGATTGCCAAATTCACACTTTAAGATTGCTTAAAGTGTTTCAAAAGCTTTGTAAACAAATTTTTCTCTTAATTTAAAGTTTGTCTACTCCCTCTTCTATGGGATCACTCTTTAAGGGGACCCTACTTAGCTTCAATCCCATACCTAGAAAATTTTAGTATATAGGCCAAATTTGGCCAACATCTTTGGTGACTCAACTAGGAAGTATGTCTTCTATGTTTGAGAACTCAGATTATTTATGGCTTCTTGAACTCAGGAGTAACCATGATTCTGGCCCATGACTATAAGGAACCTTTTGACTGGTAATAAGATAATAACTCCTCCAAAACAAGGAAGGAAACATAGAAAATAGGAAACTAATCTAATAAAGTAATTATGTAAACAAAGCACTTATTTGGGACAAAACAAAATAAACTAATGTGATAGAATAACGCTTGGAGGAAAACAAGACAAACTAACTCTATACATGGAACCTAGCTTCTTTAATAGCAGTGTTTTAGATGTATCCCATTGGCTAGGATAGGAATTTCCTTGCCATCCATCCTTGTAGTTTAGAAATCATTGTGGGACTTGCAACTAGAGACTATGTATGGACCATTCCAAATAGATTCAAACTTTGTGTGCCTTCCTAGCTCATCCCACTTGAGGACAAAATCTCTTTCTTTGAAACTTATTAAAGAAGCTCTTTTGTCAAAGGATCTCTTCACCTATGGTTGATGAACTTCCATGGTCAACATGGACTGATTTTAGACTTCCTCCATCTCCATAAGCCCAGCATACCTAATTTCCATTGGTTCATTCTCCAATATCTTCAGTTGATGCATTAGTTCTAAAGCAAGAAATTCAAGAGAAATAGGAAATCTCACTTCCTTACCATACACCAACTTGTATGGATAGTTGGCTATGGATCTTTTGTAGGTGATCCTATTAGCCCATAGAGGTGAATTTAGCTTGAGATGCCATAACCTCCGATTATCTTCAATAGTTCTCATGATTTTCAACAAGTTCTTATTAGTGGATCAACGAGGCCATTTCCTTGGGGATAGTAATTAGATGAGGTGCTGAGAAAGACACCATGTTGAATTGCGCATTGACTGGTCCTAGTTCCCATAAAGGCCTTCACATTATCATAAATGAAGGTTGAAGGAACTCTGAATCTAGTAAGAAAACCTTCATATAAATCTAGAACATTGGACTTGTTTACTTCTTTCAATGCTACTACCTCTATCCATCTAGTGAAGTAATTTGTAACAGCTAGGATCCAGTTGTGTCCTGAACTTGAAGTGGGGTTTAATGAGACCAATAAATTATAGTCCCCATTAGATAAAGGGTTGATCCACTATAATTTTTTGGAGGATTAGAAATGCAAGCTTGACTTTTCCTATAAACATAACACATTGTTTGCATTTCCTGGCCCATGCATGATAATCACTAAATAGGCTAGGCCAAAAATATCTTGATTTCATGATCTTGAGGGATATGTTTTTTGTAGAATAGTTCCCTCCACCATGTCCATCATGGAATTGATGAAGTAATCTTTGTGTTTTCCCTAAATCTATACACCTTAGCAACATGCCATTGATATATTTCTTCAATAAGGCACCATTAATAAGAAGAAAAAGAATTGACTGTAATTTGAAATATCTTATTTTTGAAGGGTTTAGATGGGAAGCATAAATACTATCCTGGAGGTATCTCACCATGTCTTGGAACTAGTTGGAAGGTGAGACGTGATTAACTAAAACTTACTCATTGTTTGACACCATAACCACCCCATTAGCCTCTTGCAAGTCTTGGGCTAGATGTTCACAAAGTCCCTTGCCTCTCCCCAGCTTTATGATTTTGATTTCCACATCATACTCCATTAATTTGGTTATCCAACCAACTCTTCTCTCATTTGTATCCTTGTTTAAGATAAATTTTTTGATACTTGGGTGGGTAACCATCAGAAGTATCTTATTATTAGATAGCAAATATATAAACTTCTTGGAGACCTTATAATTGAAAGTACATGCTTTTTAACAAAAGAGTACCTTGTTTCATTTTCTTTCAAGCCTTGAATGAATAAGGCTATTAGTTTCTCTAAATCCTCTTGATTTTGTTGCATGAGGATGTCTGAAATGGTGTTGATGCTAGCATAAGTATACAAGATGAAATCCTTTGTGAAATTTGGGGTCAAAAGTGTAGGAGCACTGGTTATGGATCTCTTAATCTCTTCAAAACTCTTCTCTCCTTCCTTAGTCTAGATAAAGCTTTGATTCTTCTTGAGCATAGCTATGACTGGCTTAGCTAAAGTGGTAAAATCTGAAATATATCTCTTTATGAAGTTGATTTTGCCTAAGAAGATTCACAAATCATTATTTTGCTTGGGCAAGGAAAGTGCAAGAATTGACTCTATCCTATCAAGATCTATACTCATACCATGATTTGAGATCACATGTCCAAGATGCTCACCTTTATAAGCTAAGAAGATACATTTTTTTGGATTTAGAGATATCCTAAACTGCCTACACTTTTCAAACACTTGCTTGAGGGGAGCCATGTGCTCATTTGCACTCATTGAGAACATTGTTATGTCATCCAGATAAACAAGTATAAACTTGTTAATAATGCCTTGGAATTCCATATCCACGGCTCTCTAAAATTTTTCTCCAGCATTGGATAAACCAAAGGGCATCTTTCTATATGTAAATGTCCCCCACTTGGTGGTGAAGGTTGTCTTGAATTGGTCTTCTTCTTTGACTAGAATATGATTGTAACCACTATATCCATCCAAAAAGGAAAACCTAACTAAACTTGAAACCAACTGTAAACTTTGTTCCATGGATGGTAAAAGATAGTGATCCTTAAGGGAAGCCTTATTCAAATCATGGAAGTCAACACATACTCTGATCTCACCATTCTTTTTACATATTGGAACAAGGTTTGCTACCCAAGTTGAGTTTTTAATTGGAAATATTATAACTGACTCAATGAGCTTATGTAGCTCAGCTCTCATCAAAGGCTCAAGATTTGGTTTGATATGTCTTTGTCTCTATCTTATCAGCCTATTTCCATCCTCTAACTCAATGGTGTGTTGAACTAGACTCAGATTAAATCATTTGAGGTCACTATACTACCATGCAAATACATTTGAAAAAATTAAATGTAAATCAATGAAACTTTCCTTTTTTAAAGGAGTGTAAACCTTACCTAACTTTAAGTTCTTACTAGTTGCAAACTCCACGTTGGTATAGTATTCCTCCTTTATTGACAATAAATAATTTTATTTTCTCAACTCATCATCACCACTGAATATGTTTTCAAGGGTGACCACCCCTTTGGGCAACTTATTTGTCTTTAGTTTCACAATCTAATCAACATATTGCTGCAAGATCTTCTCTTGGTTCCTTAAGGAAAATTCAGCCTCTTCTTGTAAGAACATGGAAATTTGATTGTCATCTTCAAATACTTGTCACTTATCATGGTTGTCTAGAATAGAAGGTATTAAAACCACCTTAATGTGTGACTAAACCTTTTCAATTTTTATATCAGTTGGGATACTAAATAGTTCCCCAATGGTAGGCAATCTATCTTCATGTTTTTTCTCATTTCTTGATATGCCATGTATATTAAAATCTTGAAAGTATTCAAGTAAGTCCCATACTCTATGCTTATAAGACTTAAGAAATGGATTCTTATATACATTAAGACCTCTTATTTGGTGAACTACAAGTTCATTATCACTAAAGACTCATAAGGTGTTGACTTTCATCTTTCTATCCCATTGCAAACCATAGACTAGTGCCTTGTATTTTGTAACATTGTTTGAACATCCAAACTAAAAGTTTAGAGAAGATAAATAACTTTGCTTAGCTAGATAAATCAACATCATTTCATCACCAGTACCATGATTTTTTCTTTCCCCATCAAAGTATAACTACCATAGGCCATCACTCGATTCATCATCCTTTATCAAGGTTGGAATTGGTGCATCATTCTCATGGAGGCAATAAACACCAAATCCTTCTTCTTTAATTATCTTATAAGGATCTTATTCATGTAAATCAAAGGCCCATTCATCAAGAAACATATTTGTAATTCCATCTAAAGGTGACTCGACTTTTACTTCACTATTTTCTAACACCTCATTTGAGATAACACAATTAGTGTTCACCATACTTGGCAAATATGGCTCTATGTGGAAGCATGCAATAGGTTCAAAACATATAGTCACCTTAGTACCATACCTAGTTTTTAACATTAAATATGACCAATAAACTGATAAGTATCCTCCAATCTTTGAGGTGAAGTCCCTTGAGAGACACATGGAAAAGTAGGGAGGTAAGTCCACTACAACTACGTCTTGTTGAATGGTAACATTGGGACAAGAATGCAGTGTTAATTTCATATCTTTGATGATGCCCACTATTTTTGTTTGTCTTATCTAGTGTCAACACACCCTTAGTATTTGGCTCATAGACAAGAGCAAGCTTATTTATAATTTTCTTAGGCATGACAATACTACTGGCTCTACTATCTACCATACAATTATGAACTAAAGTGTCACCAACTATCAAAGAGAGGTAGAAGGGAGGATTTTTATTTGACTTTACTTCTGTTTTGTCTAACCTTGCCACCTTATGTGCATGTTGATATTATTTCTTAGTTGGCTGATCTAAGTTAGTTAAGATACCACCTTATTTTTCAACTGGTTCTAGAGACACTTTGAGAGTAAAAAGCTCTTGAATGAGCATATCCTTTTATCTTGGAATAGCTAGGGAATCCCACATGCTAATGTTGACATTGGATTTATTCATCTGATTACTATACTGAATAGAGCACCACTAGATTTTAGTGTACTTTTTGAATCATTGGTTTCTCATGGACTACAGGTACTAAGGAACCTTCCCAATTTCTACATCCTAGTTTCTTTGTGTTGTAGGAGTGGCAAGTTGATATTTGATATTTTGTTGAGGGAAAACATTAGGAGTAATTTAGGCATTTCTTACATCTTGAACCACCTCAATAACTCTTTTTTTAGCTCTAGTCAGAGTTTTAACTTGACTATTTATGTTGTTGGTCTCAACTTGATTGAATTATACATGATCATCCATCTACCAATTTATATTAATGGCATCATGCTGCATTTGAACTTGTTGGGTTTTACCTTGTGATGCCAAGCTTGCCTCTTGGTATTAATTTTCTTGAAGAGAAAATTATTTAAGTGTCATCTATGACATAGTAATGTTTTATGATACCAAGGCTTGATTTTGAGTATCATTGGGATTAAATGTATGCCAACCTAAATCTTGCATTAAGTTGTTTTGAGGAGGTGTGGTAACAATAGCTCTTGAACTTGTTGGTATATTAGGGTCAAGAGATGCATATGGTTAAGCTTGGGTTATGGATCCTTGTGATTGGTAAGGTGGTCTATTTTCTATGAAAAGAAGATAAGAAGGCCTTTGACCTCTAAAAGGTTGATAAAAGGTCTGATTCTTTTGTTGATAAGGCCTACCCTAGTATTTTTGTATTTTGAGTTGAACTATTTCATTCCCAAAAGCTTGTAACATACTTTTCAATTCTCCAATCTCACTAGCTTGACTATGAGGGACTATAATTTGCTCTTTAGGGGTTGGAATAAGGGCTATAGATGGAATGTAAGGAACTTGAGGGAATGTCATAGACTTCAATTCTAGGAATATATGCACTGGAGGCCTTGGAGAAAGTTTACCAGCTTGTGTCAAGCTATTCTCTACCCATATGACAACCTCATAGGCATCTGGAAAAGTAATACCATCTATTAAATATATCATTACACTAATATCATAATTAAGGGATTTTAGATAGTAAAATAAGGCATATTGTAGGGATGGTCTAATCAATGTAGGTATGCTAGTCCATGTCTTTTGGAATCTAAGGTCAAAACTAGACATGAACTCATGGGGGTATCTCTGAATGGTAGTTAGTTATTCAACTAAGAATAGGTGATCATACTTGTCTTCAAATCACCTGAGTAAGGCTGCACCTAACTCATCCCATATAGCTATGGAATTTGGTGGAAGGTTTTTATACCACTGTAATGCTTTTCTTTTGAAAGAAGTAGTGAGTAGTCTAATAGCTATATTATCTTGAACAA
The DNA here is from genome assembly GCA_037957365.1 of Torreya grandis. NCBI lineage: Eukaryota > Viridiplantae > Streptophyta > Pinopsida > Cupressales > Taxaceae > Torreya > Torreya grandis. The sequence continues at coordinate 1,716,541 of JARHVA010000279.1, forward strand.
TATTATGAATTGAACAAAGGTTGGCAACATCTTGGATGTGCTCAATAACATTTGTTTGATCTTCTAAGGAAAATAATGAGATTCTTTTAATAGCATACATAGGAATATCATCATATTGGGCTAAGTTCAATGGACTACCTCTATCGAATAGAATAAATACTTGATTTTTGATGGCCATAAGGGTGGGGGGATTGCACTACTTAAAGTAATAAGATGAATAGGGGATGAATATTGATTATGAGGATAAGGCCTTATCTTATTAAGCCTTGATTTTTTACATGAAATAGAAGGCAACTCAATGAATTCAAAGGGAATACCTTTATTAGCTGACCTTGTAGTAACCTTGGGCATGAGAGTGTTTCTTAGATGATGTTATGAGTTCTGCAACTTGAAGAACCTTTAGCTTCTTGTGATGATGAATGACTTCCTCTACTGTAACTAGTTCTCTTTAGCTTCAAACTTTGGCTATAGGGAATGTCTTTGGGTCCTACCAGGCATGCCACAAACTATTATGGTCTTAATTTTCACCCATGGGGGGATTTATTCCTTCCAACTAATCCATAAAATGAGAACAACCTCAGGATGTGGGTGTCATATGGTGAAGTTGAGACTCTGGAGAAGGTTGACTTCCTATTGGATCTATCACCTACACTAACCTTTGACATGGAAAAGGGAGAGAAAAAGACATTAATTGCATGAAAACATGTAACAAGGAGGTCATGCACCAATGTTTTGAACACTTATGCTCACACAAGACACATTATAAGACACTTTCAAGATTGCTAAACATCACTTCATTCAATCTTTGAAAAGATTCCACATAAGTGTTTCACTAAAAGGAAATACGTGGTTATTAATCTAGCATGAGAGGGTAGTTGTCCACTTCCAAACTAATTAATGGACTATATGTGCACTTATAATGTCTTGTGGGAGTTTACCAAACACTTCATGAAGGTGAGTGAATTAAGATAGAGGTAAAAGAAAGCATAGATCCACTTAACCACATCAATGAACTCACAAGACACACTTCAACTCATCTTGCAAATGGAGGAATTTAGTATCTATTATATCAAATAGGTGTTACAATACAAATTTGGCATACCCAAAGCATAAGAGTCTCTACCTCTAATAAAAATATCCTAGAGTCAACCCTTTTTAGTGGGAAAGAAAATGGAATAAATAGAAGAAAGGGGAGAAAGAGAGAGAGGGAACTAAATAAATAGCCTTTAATAAATGTGACCCAACCACCTTTGATAAATTAGCATCAATCTGAGGATGCTAAGTCATAATCCATCAAACAAGAACAAGTCCCTAAGGACCTTGAAACACTAAATGCTCCACTATCTTCCTCAATCATGTTTGATGTTTTCCATGTTATTAGGTAGTTACTTGAGCTTGCTCATTGATGTTCTTTTTGAAATTATTTGTGCAATCACCATTCTGACATTACTTATAAATCTTAAATATAAATATATTATGGATGAAAACCAATCACCCTATTAGTTTTCATATAGTCATGATTGCGAATGAATCTTTGTAGGCAAGGGTTTCTTGAATATAAACAAGATGTAAAACCTACATCTAGAAGCTCTTGAAAAGTTTTACAAGGATTTAATGGTGTTAGATGGATTTATAAGGTCTACTCTTGGTAACTTAGATCATGTTTCATCTTGCATTTATGTATTCTACTTGCTCGGGGTGGTGAAATCCTTTGTCCAATGTGTCTGCCTTTGTGGTATCCCCTTGAAATATTTGCTTTGGTTTGACTGTAGGTTACATTTTCTCTCCACTAAAGTCCCTTAGCTTTCAAATTTTAATTTTAGCTACTTTTCTTAATCTAGGTTCCTTGATCATGAAATTTGTCATCTATGCACCCCTTCTTAAGATCATGCTATCAATTTTATCCTATTCCTACTCTTGTGCCATGTGGTGGCCTCACATTCATCCTGAGCTCATTAAATTATTAACCTCATGTGTACTTTCAATCTCCCTTTGCATAAATTTTACATGTATTATTTATTTACCTGATAGTTACCATGGTTGTGACACTTGGAAATTATGTATTTGTTCCTAGGATTTGCTAACTTTTTGATAAGATCTCATTGTTTATCTTTGATGCATGATTTAATGCACTTTGTTGGATATTTAGGACCTACTGACCCTACCTTGTCTGCTCACTATTAGATCTTATCTGTATGATTGAATGCATGCCATTGGATCTACCTAAACCCACTGGATTGAGCTATTACCTACGTGTCATTAGATCTTGACTCGAGCCCTTAAGAACTTGACACTTTTTAGTTGTGCATTCATCCTTGGAACATTTTAATTTAAATGGCTATTTCATGAGGGCCAAATTTGATGTCTGGGTGCATGTCCCACTCTACAAGTTCAACTTTGGAAGCTTATATATTGAGTTAGAGGACTCATCAAGATACAAAATTTGTAGAGGATGTTTATGGGACCAAAATCACCATGTCATGTAATTTCTTGGCTCTAGTAGACTCCTCAATCATAATTATTAAATACATGACCAACTTACTCCGCTTGTTCCTACATGATGTGCCATGATGGTCTGGTCCCCTGAGATTGCCAAATTCACACTTTAAGCTTGCTTAAATTGTTTCAAAAGATTTGTAAACAAATTATGCTCTTCATTTGAAGTCTGTTTGTTCCCTCTTCCATGGGATCACTCTTAAAGGGGACCCTGTTTAGCTTCAATCCTAGACTTATAAAAATTTGGTATGTAGGCCAAATTTGGCCAAAAATAACCCCATTAACATCCCACACTTTTTATTAATCAATATGGAATTATAACCATAGTAAATCTCATCATCTTGAGTGAATAACATGAAAATATGAAAATGAGTGTGTTCCCATGTTTAATACGATTACCGAAAATGGATTCAACTTCTTTCTTTTGAACCTATTTGAGCATACTAATAAAAAACTTCAATTTTTACCATTTTATTTGGCACAAAATAGGTAATATACAAGTACCTCCTATAATCCCTTCAATTCTGATAGTTGTGGAATTTGGAAAGAACAACTAGGACCTTATACTTTTCAAATTATCCATAATAATTTTGGAGAGCCTTGACATTAAACGTTCATGATTTCTACCATAGATTACAAGGTGGAATTATTGTAAATATTATCATAGTGATTAGAATAGTTATACATGTGCAATGATGAAAAAATACACATTAATGATAGTTCTCAAATAATAATCCCATTTTTAAAATTGTGACTGGTCAAAAGTCATCATTACACACTATGAATCCACCAAATAAGAATCCATATGCAAAGTACTACCTCTTTTGGCTACCCCTATTTTTATTTTTATATTTAAAAATCACAACCCCAAATTTTAATTTTAGATTATGCTCAATAATAATAGATAACAATATGATCCATAGTAATTTACTTGCTCTATATTATAATTTCTATAAAATTCATTCAACATTACCATTGTCATCCTTATAATAGAGCTTAAATCCCTAACTAATATAGGCTTACATTATCTTTAGTCATTCATTTTATATAATCCTCCTTCCAATCATCTAGAACATCATCCACCTCATTGTATCCTAGAAATCCTAAACTATCTTACTATCATAGGGGATTGTAGGCTTTAATATTTGAATAATCTCATTACAATAAATTTCATTGATAACTGATACAATATACCTATCACTATTTACCAAGAAATTTTAACACATAACTTCAATCAAGTCGACATACCTTCAATCAAGTTTGTATATAGAAATATCTCAAGTGTGACATCTACTTTATGTAACTCTAACCTCCTAATTCACTCCACCTTGTTTCGAGGAGATTATATTCATATCTAAATTAGCAATTCTTCTTAAATTTTATCATTTCTATAAAACTCATACTCTTGAATTCTGTTCATGTCTTATAAATGCAAACTTTTTGTCGAGTTGTGCTCCATAATTTGTCGGGTCCATTCCATTTTCTTAGCACATTGCATTATTTTTATTTTTGTGGAGGAATGATAACTATAAGATTTAATCTATAATTTTCCTACATCTAGCCATTGCCTTTTCCTTGATGCGTTTCACACATTGTAAATCATACTCTGCATCTTGTGTCATGTCTATGGGGTAAACCTTACTTGTACCATGATAAGGATTTTGAAAGGGCTCTTCATTTAATTTTGACGTGACCAATTCTTTTCTCTATTTTTCTATAAATAAGTGTCATATTCTACTTTATTTTTTCCCACCATATTTTTAGGATGGAAAAACATCATAGGAAGCCCATTTATTAGTCTCAAAGGGTAATTATAGGCATAACTTTGGTCTAAATTAGAATTAATTATTATTTGTTAGCCAATCAAATGATATCATTTCATGTGCTAGAAAATATCTTAATGATCAGTTGCATTTTATTTAAAAAAATATATGAAAATGGATATTTTATCAATTTCTCATTGGTTTAAAACTTTGCATGATATGGGTGACTTCATGTAGGTCAACATAGGGAAAGGCCAAAATTTTAATTACATCATTAATTTTATGTAGATTGATAATTGGGGCTTTCTCATTATGACCGTTGTCTAGTGTCCTATACATAATGAATTTAACTACGCTATAAATTTTGTTAGATGTGTTTATAGTTGGCCATCAAGATCCAAAATTATGAATCAGTTGATATTTTTCTAAGATCATATGTATATAAATAAATGCAAATTTAAAGGCTTCCATGAACAAATATTCAATGCTAAACTGACATGTGGCATTGCTACATTCTATCATGGATTTTTGGTGTTTCGATACTTTGTAAATTTGACTAAGTCTAAAATATCCTTAGTCCTTGCAATTGTGGTAAGTGTCACTTCCATAGAAGTATACTCCTGATCAACATAACATAAATCTTTTGAGGCCTGAAGGCCTAGGATGATGACACAAGGTGGCATCATGGGAGCCCAGAACTTGGCAAAATTCAATAAAGCAACCAAACCTCAAAGGCTAGCGATGATGCCATGTGGTAACATCATAAGAGCCCAAGACTTAGTAAGCATCTACAATATATTAGGGTATTAAAATCCCCTATCGTCCCATGATGATGCCACATGACACCATCCCATGGGAGGGAGTGAAATTTGTTGTAGCTTGAAGGCTTGAGATGATGCCATATAGTGACATCTCAAGAGCCTAAATATCGGTAGAATGCATAAAAGAAAGAAGTCTTACAATCATTGCAAGTGGCATGATAATGTTTAATCACAAAATACCCAAAGAGCTAAGATGATTTCAGTGACATCATCTCATGAACCTTAGATCCACAAGTGATGAAGTGAGAATGAACACATGGCCTTGATAGATGACATAAGTAAAGACAAGCCAAGAAAATAATTTAGGAAATAAAAATAAGGCCATGTGGAGCCTAATGACATCAACTATGTATGGGCCTAAATTTTATGGATTTTACCTATCAACTAAGTCCAAAAGATCCTTAGTCACTGTGATTGTGATAAGTGTCATTCCTGTAGAAGCCTGAGCCTAATAAACACAACATAAAGCCTTTGAGGCCTAAAAGTCCATGATGATGCCACATAATAACATTACGAGAGCCCTAGACTTGGAAAAATTAAAGAAAGCCTTTGATCCCTAAAGGCCCATAATGATGCCATGCAGCAACATCACAAATGCTCAAGACTTGTGAGCATCCATGGATTTATAGAGAAATCAAAGACCTTACAATATTGTGATTGTATGACATGGAAAAATATCGAGAGCCAATGATTGTTGGAGGGAGTGAAAGTCATCATAGTCTAGAGGCACGATATGACACCACATGGTGACATCTTGAGAACCCAAGGCTTGATAGATGTATAAAATATTAGAGTCCTATAATCGTGCCAAGTGGCGTGATCACTTTCAATCATGAAAGACCCAAAGAGCAAGGATAATGCCATGTGGCATTATCCTGTGAACCTTAGAGCCATATGCAATGAAATGAGAAATGGACACATGGCCTCAACAGATGAAGTAAACAAATAAAAGATGAGAAAATAACACAAAAAAGTGAAAGAAGGCTATGTAGAGCATGATGATGGCAACTATGTACTAGCCTAAATTTGATGGTCATTTACCCATCGACTAAGTCCAAAATATCTTGAGTCCTTGAGATTGTGATAAGTGTCATTGCCATAGAAGCTCAACCTAATCCACACAAGATAAAGCTTCCAAGGCCCAAAGGCCCAAGATGATGCTACATGGTGGCATCACAAGATTTTGAGACTTGTTATACTTTAATTAAACCTCTAATCCCTAAATTCCTATGATGACACTACATGGTAGCATCATGGAATCCCATGAATTGATCAACACCTATAGACTGATAGAGTAATCAAATCCCTTATAAGCTTGAGATGATACCATGTGGCACCATCATGGGAGCCAGTAACTTTAGGAGGGAGTGAAAGCCACCATAGCCTAGAGGCCAAAGATGAATCCACATGGTGACATCTCGAGAGCCTAGGGCTTGGTAAAATACATAAAAGTCTAGAGTGTCATGATCACATTCAATCATGCAAGACCTGAAGATCTAGAATGATGCCATGTGACATCATCTTATGAACTTTAGATTTGTATGAGATGAAGTGAGAAATGGACACGTGGTCCTGATAGATGATGTAATTAAAAGAAAGTCTAATAAATAATGCAATAAAGTGAGAGAAGGCCATGTGGAGCTCAATGACATCAATTGTGTAGGGCCTAAATTTGACAACCATTTACCTGTCAAAAAACTATCAAAACCTAGGTTTTCATTTAGTTATGAGAAATTTATTGCCAAACTCAAAAATATTAAAGGTTGATTTGAGAAAATTAACTACAATATGGAGTTTTGGAAAGGTTATCCTTTGTCCCCACCTCCTTAGAATTTACATAGATCATTTAAAACATACTTGTAAAAGGGTGGGTGTACAAGTAAAAACTTTTGAAACTACACCATTATTTTACTATTATATGCCAATAACATTGTCCTCCTAGTCAAACACCTTGAAGCTCTAAAACAATAACTAAGTGCACTTAAAATTGTTTATAACATATCTCATTTAAGTGGAAATGTTGATAAACCAACATCTTGAATAAAAAATCTAAAAATTCAACCTACCTTACAATTCCCCTCAATACTTAACCTTTAGAGATAGTTCATAATCTTTATTTACAACTAATGCTAGTGTTGGTTTATGCGTCTAGTGCTCCCTTGTGAATTAACTATATCCTGATGAATATGATAGTATTAAATTTATATATTATGCAGGCAAAGTATATGAATTATAGAATGTTACATTCATGTTTTCATGTTAGGCTTTACATTGATCTAGGGATGGGATATGTGGTGATCTCTTGTACTCATTTATGCTCTGACTTGTACTTCATTTCAAATTGTCAAACTTCTATTTTTAGTGTTATTTACCTTATGGTGTTGAAAATATGATGTGTGTATAATATACTTTACACTTTAGTTTCTTTTGTAATTTAAGAAATTGAATTTGTTAGGCATTTAATTTATATTGTATGAGTCAGACTTGGGTATTTGATAGATTTTATCTGTTGAAATAAATCCTTTGGAATATTTAAAATTAATCTTAGATTACTCTGTTTCAGTAATTTGAGATTCATATGTATAATTCATGTTTTATTACTCTTTCAATAATTTGCAATTCATATTGTTCTAAACTAGTCATTAAACAAAGATTATGTTATCTTTATGGTAAAGGATATTTTTCATGTTTAATGTTTATAAGCCCAAAAAGTCTAGTTATATAAGGACCTATCTCAAATCAATATAGATAAATAAATAACTAAACCACTTACTAGTGGTAACTAGTTTAAATAGCCCCTTTGAATTTAAACATAAAAAAATAGATGGTCTAAGAACTAGAATTTAATTGTCTCAAACTAAACATTTTGAATGATTGTTTTGAAAAGAGACGAATGCTTAAAGATTCAAACCAAAATATTTGTCATAAGATGGGTAAGTACACAAAGTTACGGGGCCAAAAAATGGACACATTTTGTATTCAAATGGATTTTAACATTTCTATGTACTTGGCTTAAGAAAATTGTGTACACATTCTTGGCACATAGGTTTAGTAATTACCGAGACATGACCATGTACGTGGTTTTTCTTTAAAACCATGTACATGGTTTTAATATTTAGAAAAATGTATGTGGTTTCAATATTTAAAAACATATACATGGTTTTAATCTTTAGAATCACATATGTGGTTTTAGTCTTTAAAACTAAGTATGTAGTTTTGATCTTTAGAACTGCGTATGTGGTATTGTTGCTATAAAAGTGCATATACAGAATAGTTTACCATTACATTAGCATGCACAATATATAAATAAAATAAACATTTGAGTATAAGTTTAAATTTAGATATGGACATATAATTTGTTATAATTTAAGTTATATTTTATTTATATAAGTATAGGATGTTTGAGAGTGGTTTTGGACCTCTAAGAGCTATAATGTAATTTCTAGGTTTTGGAAGATCCTATCATATTTTACACTTAGTTAGATTCTAGGGTTTCAGGTTTTTAGACTTAGCCATATTTTAGGGATTTAATATTTCATGGAGACATAATAGGAGGTATGAAGGTTGCATTATGGGATGTAGGTATGATATAATAGTATGAGAACATCTCTCACAAAATACCACAAGTTGATCCCACCCCTTTCCCTATGCACCCCTTAAGGCATACACTCGAGGAGAAATGCATCAACGAGCCCCTAATCCATTTAAGAACCATCTAATGCACAAAAGCATATGCAACATGGTTTATAATTTTGGGATACATTTCTAATATCAATGCCATGGAGAAAGCACACACCTCACTTCATTCATTCCATGAATCATGGATATTTCTTCTAGATTTTGATAAATTTAAGATTTTTTTTACTTTGTTGATTATTCATGATTAATCAACCACCCCTATCAATTAATATCTAATTAAAAAATCCTTTCCATAATGATTGGACCCTATAATCTAAACCCTATACATTAAACACTCAGCCCTAAACCTAAAAACCTAAATTGTAAACCCTAAGCCAAATGATTTAGCCCAAATTAACATATTTTATAGTAAGAATTAGGTTCACAAGGCTCAATTTATCCCAAATCACACCATTATTTTCCCCAATTAACTAATTGGCTCAATCTGTGATGACATTAGGGCTAATTGAGCCCAAATTCATATTTCATAGTCATAAATAGGGTTAACAAGCTCAAATTGGCCCCGATTGCCTTCATGATTTAACCTTATACCCTAACCTAAACCTTATACACTATAACCTAATCAATATACCTTAAATCATAAACCCTAAACACTAAATCAATCAATTTAGACCCAATCAACATCCTTTATAGTAATAATTATTTCCATTAGGCTCAATTCGGCTTAAACCACATCACTTATTGCCTAATTGATTAATTAACTCAATTTATGATGACATTGGGGCAAATTGTGCCCACAATCATATTTTATAATCATAATTAGGTTCAAAGAGTTAAATTTGGCCCAATTTTCTTTGTAATTGGACCCTATATCCTAAACCATTAAACATATACCTTAAACCCTAAGCCCTAAATTTTATACTATTTAAATGCTAAACCAAAAATTTTATCCCTATTTAACATCATTTAACTAAAATTTAAGTTATTAAGGCTCAATTTGGACCAAATTACATCAATAATTTCCCTAATTGACTAATTGGCTCAATCCATGGTGACATCGGGCTAGTTAAGCCGAAAATCACATTTTGAAGTCACAAATATGTTGAATAAGCTCAAATTATCCCCAATTGCCTTTGAAATTATACCTTAAATTCTACACCTTATACTTCAAATGGTATGAAATAAATATTAAACCCTAAATTATAAACCTAAACCCTAAACCAATTTATTTATCCTAAATTAACATCATTTAGAGTAAGAATTGGGTCTATAAGGCTCAATTTAGCCCAAATTGCATCAATAATTGCCCCAATTGACTAATTGGCTCAATCTATGATGAATTAGGGCTAAATGAGCCTAAAATCACATTATGTATTCACAAATAGATTCAATGAGCTCAAATTGGCACCAATTACTTTTGTGATTGGACCATATACCCTAAAACCTAAACTCTAAACCTTAAATCAATTGATTTATCCCTAATTAACATACTTTAGAGTAATAATTATTTTCATAGGGCTTAATTTTTCCCAAATAATATCACTTATTACCCCAATTGACTAATTGACTCAACCTATGATGACATTCAACTAATTATGCCCAAAATCACATTCTATAGTCAAAAGTAGGTTCAACAAGCTCAAATTAGCCTTGATTGCCTTATTGATTAGACCCTATACCCTAAACCCTAGACCATATACCTTAAACCCTAAAGCCTAAATCATAAACTCTTTAAACCCTAAACTAATCATTTTAGACTCAATTAACATCATTTAGACTAAGAATCAGATTCACAAGGCTCAATATGGACAAAATTACATTAATAATTACCCAAATTGACTAATTGGCTTAATATGTGATGACATGGGGGCTAACTAAGACCAAAATCATATTATGTAGTCATAAATAGGTTGAATAAGCTTAAATTATCCCTAATTGCCTTTGAAATTGGACCCTATACCATAAACCCTAAACCCTATATGTTAAACCCTAAGCCCTAAATCATAAACCCTAAACCAATCAATTTAGCCCAAATTAACATCCTTTAGGGTAAAATTTAGGTTCACAGGGCTCAATTTGGCCCAAATTATATCACTAATTATTGTAATTGACCAGTTGGTTCAATCTATGATGACATTGGGGCTAATTGAGCCTAAAATCACATTTTATAGCCACAATTAGGTTTAAAGAGCTCAAGTTGGTCCCAATTACCTTCATGATTGGAATGTATACCCTAAAACCTAAACCTTATATGCTATACCCTAAGCCATAAATCCTAAACCTTAATTCCTAAATCATAAACCCTAAACCCTAATCAATTGATTTAGCCTCAATTACATCCTTTAGAGTAATAATTATTTTCAAAGGGATAAATTTATCCCAAATTTCATCAATTATTTCCATAATTAAGTAATTGGCTCAACCTGCAATGACATTGGGGCTAATTGTTTCCAAAATCAAGTTCTGTAGTCATAAGTGTTGACCAAATTTGACTTTTAGGTCAAATTTGCATCCCTATAGGTAAAAATTTAGTTTTTTAGATTTCATATACGTCTATATAATTTTAATTAGTTATATTATTGTTAAATCAATGTATTTTAATGTATTTTTAGCCTTAATCATGTTTTCATCAGCTCATTTGTCATTTTGGGCCACTAAATGTGCTTTTATGAGTCATAAATACAAGTGGCATGGTAACCAAGGTGACCATGTGTCCTATTTTATTTTAAAATGTCAAAGAGGTCATTTTAAATGTCAAGTATGTTAATTACCTCTGAATATTGTAGGTTGTTCAACTGAAATTATAGAAACTTAGTGAAAAGGGAGAAAATGGCACTTATATGACACATAAGGAAGTGTGCCATGTGGATAATGATCTTTTGGGGCCTATTAACCTAAAAAATACTCATATATATATTTTATTTGATATGGAAGTTCCATTTTGAAGCCAAAACCATTATACTCATTTCTTGCTTTTCTAGACAAACTGAAGTAACCTTCAGGTTTTTGATCGGTATGGACAACACAAATAATTTCAAGACAAAAAATTTTTGGAGATGAGAGTAAACTCATAGATTTTAATTTACATAATAATAATGTTAATATTTATCAATTTTTCTTTTTGAAACATTGATAACAAGTTGACTATGCTTTTTTTCTATCTGTTTCATGCACCCTATAGGCTTTTCTCCATTTTGGCCAAATCCATATAAACCAATTAGTGATGTTGGATCCAGAGTATTTTGGCTTCCTTATCAAATTTTATCCATTCTTTTTTTCATGTTTCATAATTTTTGGATGAGAAAATTAGTTCATGTTACAAGAGAGTGTCACCATGTGCAATTTCAACTAAAGTACTTCTTATTTGTTGAGTGTGTTATCTTATAAGGGTCTTATATAGTTGGGAAAAGGTGTTACATAAATTATTGGGTCATATTACCACTCCATTAATTATTTTGGTTTCACCATGTCATCCTTTGAGTTGCTTACAAGCTTGTCTTCCTCCACTGTCAAACTCTTTGCATAATTTTAGTTGCAGTCTCATGCATGAGTTTGTCCATCCCATCTATGAAGTGGTAATGGAGGTGTATTATCTTATTCAAGAATATATTAGTTAAATAATGTTATTTTATATGTTTTAAAAGTTATAAAGTTTGATCATATGCTCATTTACCATACTAAACAACCATTTGATGCCTCTATTTATTCTTTTTCACATGTAGGTAGGTGATTTCCATGTTGAAGAAGGTGTTTTGAGGTTGGTTTCAAAGTATTATTTATGGAGACCATATATTTGAATTTTTAAAAAGGCATTTGAGGTGTTTTAGGCTTTCCACAAACATGTTTTGCCTCAATTATATACCTTGTCTACATAACTCACCCAAAACATCCACCTACAAACCCTTGCTAACATCATGCTAGTGTATGGTGAAGTGGATGTGTGTTAAAAATTCTTGGAATTGTTTGGGGTGAATTAATGATGTTTGAAGAAAGCACGTAAGGTTCTTATGAATTCATGGTTTCAGATTGTTCACACCTAGTTCATTATTTGCTTGCCAAAACACCCACCTACAGATGGCTGAGCAGGGGATTAAAGTGTTGTATGGATTGGTTGATAAAAAGTGACACTTAATTGACACCTTAGTATATAAATAAAGCCTTGTTAGACCCATAGATTCTATCTAGAGAGCAAATAATATGTTAAACCAACATGAAGAAACAAAGGACTGAGTTTTGGGATCGAATCCCTAAAAGGATAGAATAGAACTCCAAGGGGTTTTTATGGATCTCCTACAACATGCTTACAAGTTTTCCAAGATACCTATATAGGTAAAAATAATTTACCTAGTATGGAAAAGAAACATGCTAAGTTTGAAGGAGAAGGGAATAGTGGGAGATGGTGCTTGAAAACCTCAAAGTTGCCTAGAAACATACTGAATTCTTATAATGATATCTACATGCCTATAGGAGTAAATGGCCTTTTTTTAACCCAAGGAGAAACATTGAGTAGAGAATCATGAATAAGATGGATAGAATGATGAGAAAAGATAAAATTAATTAAGGTCATCAAGAGAGGGTTAAATTAATCTCTTACCACCCCTATGACCACATACAGAGACCTCTCAAGTATGGAAAATAATGACCTACAATAGGGTCTTAAGGGGAGAAGTGTCTCAGTCAAGGGAAAGGTAATTTTTGAGTTATAATGGAACATATAGGTGAGTGAAAAATTAAAAACTCATTATATTACCTTAGAGGGTGTTTCAAGGAGTTTATAGGCACCATGACCAAATGAGTTGGGTCATAGACACCTACAGGCAGAGTTTGTGGACAAAACACCTTAACCGAAATAGTGATCTAAAGTGTTGATCCAAGGTGGTGTATTGAAGGATCCCAAGGAGGAATAATATTTATATAGACATGGTGTAAACTCAATATGAAATCAAGGAATCTTCCCACACTACAAATAAGTTCCAAGGAATCAAATTAACCACCTACAATAGATCCTAAGAAGGTGTCTCAATCAAATCAACAAGGACTTAGTTTTGGGGAAAAAGGTGCATTAAAAGGGTTAATGGGAACTCAATATTGATATATAAGTGAGTGATAGCATTATGAGGTATGTTATCAGTGTCATTAAACTCTCCCAAAAGGAAAACAAGGCTTATGCAAGGTCCCAAAACCCTGCACCCACCTACAACAAGGTTCAAGATGGTGAAGGTCAAGTGAGACATGGCTTGTATAAGGAAGAAGGAAATAATTATCATAAATTAATATTTTTAATAATATTCAAATATATGTTTGAAAAATCCCAATACATTTCTAAGGTGCTCATGTATCTTCCCTACTTAGCAAATGGGCAATAGTCCATATTGTGGACTGAGAAACCATGCTTACTCAATAGGTGAATATGAACAACCCATATAAGAGAAGTGTTTTGGATGGATTTAAAATATATATGAGAATTAATTTAAGGTGGGGATAATAATTAAATAAACTATATGCATGGGTTTAGCTTATTGAGTGACTCTTAGGTGGATTTGAAGAAAAATACTAGAAAATGGGGGTTTTTGAGGCTTTTTTTGGGCATTTGGAGATGGTTGAAAACCTAAAAAATGGAATAAATAAAAACCATATAGTAAAAATTACCATTATTAATTTAAAAAAATCCAAAACACTCACTTTTATAAATTTATAAGGGATATACCTCACTATTTTATCTCAGAGGTCAGTTAGTCCATGAAAATCAGGTTTTGACAAAATGAACTAGTGAGGACAAAATGAGCAAAGGAATTGACAAGGAGATTTGGTAACCTCATGGAAACATATGATAATATGTATTGAAGTAAAATTGATGATATGGAAGCACTATTTCAAGCTTAGACCCCTCTAAGTGACCAAATTGCTCATGCACATAGTCCAACATGGCAAACCTCCACTAGGTCTAGTTGGCAAATGAGAAAAGGGGATGAATTAGGGTGCTTGGAAGACTATTTAGTGGATTGGTAATCTAAAATATAGTTTTAATGTTCATAATAAGACAAAATACCTATGAAATATAAGTTATCAATCAAACCTAGTAGGGTGCTTATTAGACCTATTAGGCTTTGGGAAGGCCTAGTGGAAAATGGTAGTACATCTTCATTCACACCCTTTGGTGAGCTATCCAGATGTATAATTCAGGTTAGGGAGGTTTATATACACATGGTGGAACTCATAAAATGTATATAAACCCACTTAAAATCCATTTATATCCCTAGAAGGAGCTCAAACATGTAAAAGGAGTAGAACTAAACTCAAATAGTTGTTTTTAGATGCTCAGATATTCTCCAAGGTTTTGCATGGGAACCAAAGGGATTAGTATAATTTATTAGGTTCACTTGGAAGTAATTTAGTGTAATTTTGTGGCAGGTTCAATTTCAAAGATTTATGAATAAAGCTAAAGAACAAAAATTGACTAAAACCCTACTAAACCCTCAGCTAGGACCCGATGGAGAAAATGAGTTTGGATAGATATCAAAATGGAATATTTTGGAAATAAAATATTTTGGATAATTCATAAGACTCACCCAAGATATATCCCACCAATGTGAGTTGTACAAAATTGTTGGGATAGCATGTAAAATAGTGTATTTTTGACCAATTTTTGTGTTTGATAGGTTCTATAGGGTTTCAGAGGATGAGATAAAGTTTGGAGGAATTATATAGACTTTATATAAGCCATTATGTTAATTTAATTCCTAGGAAAGTATTATAAGTCTTTAAAAAATTGCCTTACTTTCATTCATTCAAAACTGACATAGTGGACACAAGGGTGAGAAGGGTGAAAACTCCCAATGTGAACCTTTTTAAGGTATAATTGAGTAGTCAAAGTCAATAATAACCTTTAAAAGTGTCATTAACTCCCTCCCATGTATTTTTATGGAAAAATTAAGTCATTTTTGAGGCCAAGTGTGTAGGGTGACTAAAAATGAAGTTTTTAAGACTATAGATGGTGATGGCTACCTTTCATGAGTTAAAAAATAAGTAAGAATGAAACAAATGCATGGAGTTTCATGCCTAAATACCTTCCCTCTTATCCAAATCATAATACCTATCCCTATTTAGTGGTGGGATGTCCAAATAGCTCTAAATTATGAAGGTAGTTTTTAAAGCCAAAACTAAGAGTTTTATGCCACTTTTCATCAGTTTCATGACTTGTATGGACATTTGGACCTCCTAACATTGCATGGTTAACTTAACATCTCTTATCATGAAAATGTAACCTTTTTTTATCATATTGATAGGTGTCCAAGTGACCTTTGGACTTCTTTTGTATATTTTCTCTCTTAAAGGCTATAAATATGGACTCTTTTGGCTCTTTTGAGCAGCCTCTATTGGTTAATGGTGAAAACCTTGCCAATTTTATACTTGAATGAACCTTAAAAGAATAAAAAAATTATTTTTCCTACTCACATGATATTTAATTGAGTATTAGTACAATCTTGCTAGTTTTGTCTAGTAGAAGATTATCTTTTCTAGCATGTTATCCTTGATTGTTCACCAAATGTGCAGAGGAGCAATTATTACAGGGCTTTGTTAGTGTTATTTTCTAAGTGTATAGGTGTATTAGAAGTGGTTCATGATTTTATCCCATAAAGTAATCCTTTATTACCCTCTTAAGCATAAAAATATCTTTTGGACCTAACTTATGAAACACTGATGTGACAATACAACTTGAATTGTGAGTTTTGTGTGAAAGAAGCCTTGTTTAGATCTAAGTAGTATAAGTTCAGTTCATAGAAGGAAATAAAATATTATTGCATCACATTTTTTAGCTTTCTTAGTTATTTTCTCAACCCTTTTCATCCAAAATTGATAGGCAAGAAAGTACTTCAAAGAATGCATCAAGGGAACTCACCCTTCTAGAGATTCATCTCAACAAATTTTTACCCACAACAAGAGAGATGTCTCCATTATGACACTTAGATGAGGAGAGATAGGCATATCCTTAAGGGACGAAAATCTAAATGACAATTATTTTTGGCATACCTAGTGGGACTCTAAGTCTTAGAAGATTATCCAAGATTGGTGTTGGTCTTGGCATAGTTATAGCTACAAGAACATATACATTTAGTACTTGGGGACTCCACTAAAGTTTTCAAATCTTTGGTTGATGATCAGTCCCTAATTTTCACACCAAAGGTGACCACTAGGTCTACTTCTAAAGGTATACCCTTTGAGTTTGTGAAATTACATTTGTATTTTATTAAAAGGTTTAGGTTTATGAATACTCATCCTTATTAAATAGAGTTGGTGTTTAAGAAGTCTAAGTTACTTTTTAGTTCAACCCCTAATACTCATAGTTTACATTCCATGATGGATAGAAACCAAACTTTTTTAGCCTTCACTAGATCATCTCCTTTGAATCTTGCCCAATATGACCAAATTTTAGGAGCAGCCCTCAAGAGTGTTCCATATTTTAGTAGAGAAGGTCATATTACTTCCATTGAACACATTAGAAATATAGAAAACTTTTTAAATATCCATAATATCACCCAAGATAATGTGGCCATTAGGTTATTTGCATTGTATTTCAAATGGAAGGCCTTGGATTGGTATGGGACTCTACCTAAATATTCTATTAGTTCATGGGATGATCTAGGAGATCTATTGACTAATAGGTTTAGAGAGAAAAGTGATCATCTATCACTAGTTGAGAAATTGACCACTATCAAGAGGGCACCATAAGATTTATGCAATATTTTAACACTAGATTTCAAAAAACATGGGATAGGATCCTAGCCCTTGTTAAACCTACTCCAATTTATGCCTTCTTGTACTATCTAAAAACATTGAATAGTGATGTAGCCATGATGGTCCAATCCAGATGTGGGAATACACTCCTAGCTACCTATGAGATAGCCATCAATGCTGGGAATTGTATTGTTCAAGAAGGGAAGAATACTCGTAGGCCACTAATGCCATTATTATCTAATTTGTAGCCTCCTATTCAAGTTGTATTACCTACCTTGGCTCCTTTGCCTAGTCAAGAAAGGTCTACCATTACTCCCACAAATGAGATTTATGAAGTTGAGAGTTTGATCCAAAGTGTTACTAATGAATTGGTTGTCCTCCAAAGGTAACAATCTCAAATTTATAGACCCTATTAGCCCTATAATGATTTTGGACAAGGAAATAGACCTCCTTTTCAAGGTAATGATCAAGGACAAGGTCAAATCACTCAAGTTATACCTTACCAAAGTTACAATCCTAATGATTCCTCTTCTTGAAAATCTCTTTTTCCCACTCAACAAATTTGTTCAAGAAAAACCATGTTATCCCTCATATGACCAAAGTCAATGCCAAGTTGCATATGACAATGAAATGCCTAGTCAATACATGACAATGTAAGGAAATCAAACATCTCAAATTCCCACTTTTGAGAGCCAATACAAAATGGAATGCAAATTGGAATGGAGAGTGGACAAAAAAAAAATATAATTATACTCTCATAAATAATTTAGAGGGAGAGTTTTGTGCCATCAATTATTTGGGGAATTCATGCAATGTGAATACTAGTGTGGCTTCTAAGACTAGGTTTAAGAAGAGTGTTGAAGAGATAAAAGAGGATAATAAAGGACATGTTTTGACTCATATATCATCTCCAATAGTAGGGGTATCTGATTTATTTCCTAAGGTTCAATAAAATTAGAAGTTTTAGAATGTAAGGCCTGCTCCTACACATCCACCTTCATAAGCTACACCACAAAGTGCTAGTGCTTCCAGTGAACCTTCTAAGATGAGCAATCCTTATATCAGTATTGTGGACCAGATGAAGAAGTTTCATATGAATATTTACTATATTATTATCTAAAAATACCTATATAAAATGACATGCTTCAAAACTAATTGCAAGGACATGTTAAGCAAGTTGGATCAACTAGGAATGAGAACATTGCCTTGGTGAATAGGACTCAACCCATTGATGGACAAGTAAAGAATATTGATAAAAATCCTAATTTATACCTATATATAATCATTAGTTATTTATTAATTCATAATTTCATCATAGATAGTGGGGCTAGTACTTTAGTTATGCCCAAGTGCATAGCAGATAAACTAGGCCTCAAGTATAAGCCGATGGCTAAATGAGTTTTACAATTGGATGTATCACCAACAAAGACCTTGGGAGTAGTCAAGGATTTGAAATTGATTTTTCATGATTGTCCTAATTTTTCCATTCATCATGATGTGGTTGTGGTGAATTTTCCTCCATATTTTTTTCTTTTTTTGTCAAGAGAGTTTACAGCTAAGATAGGTGAATACTTGGCAGCCAATTGGTCCTATATGGTTTTTAGGACAAAGTATGGTACTAAGGTGAATATTGAATCAGAGCATATCCATAAAAATAAATTATAAAATTACATTTCTAAGGTGGAAAATGTTAATTATGCCATTATTGATGAGGAGGAACTTCACATAGACCAATTTCCAACATATTCTCTTGAAGGAGTTTTTGATTTGTACTTAGATGAATGGGGAGATGAACATTATGAGCATGATCCTTATAAATTCATAGAGTAAGTTGGTCTTGGGGTGTATTGTATGAATTAGGAGGGATATTTTATGCCAAATTTGATGAAGCCAAGTGAAGACATGGATGGTTTATGGCATCTTTTCTTTGATGGATCAAGAAGCAAGATTTGGGGCAGGTGGTGGAGCAATGTTGGTTTCTTCTTCCAAGGAAATGTACTATTCCAATTTCATATTTAAATTATATTTTACTTGTAATTTTTATAGAATATGAGGCCCTCAGTCATGGCCTTGAGTGGGCTAGGAAAATAGGTGTGAAAGAGTTACAAGTGTATGGTGATAGTGAGCTGATTGTGAATCAAGAAAGAGGCCAAAATGTGACTAAGAACTCTTTAGTTATGTCCTATAAGCATAGAGTGTGGGATATTGTGGAAGATTTAAAAAAATTTAACATCACATCTATCCAAAGAGAAGATAAAAAAAATGTTGATAGGTTCGCAAAAATTAGAGCTCAATTTGATGTTCTAAAGGGGATAGGAAAGGATAAAAACCAACTACATCTCAAGGTGATTATAAGGTCCTCCATAATAGATAATGTCACTAATTTGTAAGTGTTTGATAGTGACCAACAAATAGTAATTTTTATAAAAGAGGATGTTGAGTCTTCTTCCAAGAATCAGTCTAAACTACAACAACAATATGGAGGGCATATTATTCAATTGAAGTCAAACAAGCTCCATAAAGGCCTAGTCACACTTGAGAGTGTATTCAATGATGATGACCAATTGAAGAAAGAAAAGGTAAGCATGTCTACTAAGCAAGAAAATTATGAGAAAGTATAAATCTTCAAGGATAAGTTGCTTTCACTTGGAAAGGTATGTACTAGTGAAGAGAAGCATGCTTTCATTGAGTTAGGAGTTTTTTGATGTCTTTGCATGAGAATATAGTGATTTGAAGGGCTTTGATCTAAACCTATATCAACATAGTATAGAGATAGATGAGAATGCTAAGCCTATCAAGAAAAGACAAAGGCCAATCAATCCTAGGATTGAGTCTCTCATGAAGAAAGAGATTACTAAGTTGATTGAGTCCAAAATCATCTTTCTTATTAAGCATTCATCTTCGTTGGCAAACTTTTCCTTGTTAGGGAGAAGAATAGAGAAATCAGATTCTGTGTTGATTTTAGGGACTTGAATAGAGTTTACTTGAAGGACCATTATCCTCTTCCTTCTATGGAATAGATTTTGTAAGTTATGTTAGGTAGTGAAAGGTTTTCTCTCCTTGATGGGTATTTTGGGTACAATCATATTTTGGTGAAAGAAAGTGATCAATATAAGATAGTCTTTAATACTAATGGGGTACATATTCTTATAATAAAATGGCTTTTGGCTTGTCTAATGCTTTAGCTACATTTGAAAGTGCAATGGATATGGCTTTTTAAGGACTAATAAATGACATTGTGTTGGTGTATCTTGATGATGTCAAAGTTTTTTCTAAAGATGCAAGGGATCACTTAAATCACCTTAGGTAGATTTTTGAGAGATGTAGAGAGTTTAGAATCTCTCTTAACCCAAATAAGTGTTTGTTTTTTATCCATGAAGGCAGACTTTTAGGACACATTGTCTCCAAGAAGGGCTTATCCATAGATCCTAAAAGGGTGAGTGCAGTCTTGGCTTTGGCTTTGCCCCAACACAAAAAAGGTTTGCAAAGTTTCTTTGGAAAAATTAATTTCATAATGAGGTTCATCCCTGATTTAGATAATTTAGTCAAGCCTCTAACCTCTATGCTAAGGAAGTATGAAGTGTTTACTTGGACTAGAAGAAGGAAGTAAATTTTTGAAGAGATTAAGAAAGCCATTACCCAAGCTCCAACTCTTTTAAGTCCTGATTTTTCAAAGGATTTCAACTTGTATACCTTTATAAATGAGGAGGTAATCTCTACCTTACTCAATCAAATGAAGAAAACTTAGAGTAATTGATTGCCTTCTTTAGTCAAGGTTTGGCAGGCTATGAGGTAAGATACACCTATGTTGATAAGAAAGTACTTTCAATTGTTAGAAGTCTAAAGAAGTTTAGACATATGTTATCTAACAACAATATTCACATATTTTTACCCCATCATAGTGTCAAATACTTCCTTTTGAGTAGAGATTTGAATGAGAAAAGGGCTGGTTGGATCACAAAAGTGATGGAGTATGATGTAGAAATCAAGACAACCAAGCTAGTGAAAGGGAAGGTGTTATGTGAGAATCGTTCTTAAAATTTAAAGGAAAAAAAGGAGGTTATTTTATCACCCCATGATGACCCTAAGATAGTTGCATATTCATAAATGAGGGGTTGGACACAAGATATGATTCATTTTCTTCAAATCGGTGAGTGTCCACAAGGCCTAGTAGAGATAGAAGAAGGTACTTTAGATTGCAATCCATTTCTTATGTACTTATTGATGGAGTGTTATTTAGGAAGGACTTCTTAGGTGTGTTTAATCAAATCAGATTGATAAAAGTTTGCTCATGATGGACCAGTTGGTGGTCACTTTGCTCCAAGAACCAAAACTACTAGGATTATGAGGGTTGGATACTTTTATCCTAGTTTGTTCAAATATACCCATGCTTGGGTAAGGACGTGTCAAAAGTGTGCTCTCTTTGATGGTAAAAAAAATATTGTTACCTTGCCCCTTCATCTAATTCAAGTTAATCAACCCTTCATGCAATAGGGTTTAGATTTCATAGGCCTTATCAATCCACCTTCTAGTGATGGCCATAATGGGTGTTGACTACTACATATTACTTCACAAGGTGAGTAGAGGTTATTGCTCTTAAGGAAGCAAATGAAATTTTAGTTTCAGACTTCTATGAAGGCATAGTGACAAGGTTTGGGGCTCCTTCAACAATAATTTTAGATAATGCATTGGCTTTCCTTGGGATGAAGACAAGTGAATGGGATTTGATACATGGCATTTATCTTAGTACCTCCTCCAACTATTATCCACAAGGGAATGGACTAGATGAGTCCACCAGAAAGAATCTAATTAGGATCATAAAGAGAAAAATGGAGGAGAACCAAATGAATTGGCATTCCAAGTTGATGACAACTCTTTGGGCTGATAGGATCACCCCAAAAAGAGCCATTAAAAACTCACCATACACACTTGTTTATGGGAGAGAAGATAGATTTCCTATTTTAGTTGAGTTACTAGACTTGGACCTCACTTATCAACTACAAATGATGGAAACAGAAAGCATGGAAGTCAAGTTGTGTGAGTTGATAGAGATTGAAGTGACAAGAGATAAAGCTATGCAAACTATGAGAGCTCACTAAGATCAAACAAAGAGATATTTTGATAAAAAAATCCATGCCAAGGAGTTTTAAAGAGGGAGACATTGTTCTAAAGTGGGATGAAGATAGGGATAAGCCTAGAAGACACACAAACTTTGATGCTTTGAGGAGTGGCCCTTATGTTATCACCTAATGCAAGCAACACAATGCCTTCCAACTCTCACAATTGGATGGAGAGGAGCTTCATATCCCAGTCAATGGGATATATATCAAACATTGTTACTAAGTTTATCCTCTCTCTTTGTACATAGTTTATTATTTTCCTTATGTTCCCTAAGTGCTTATGCACATATGAATCTTGTTTGTGTCTTGATTTATCTTGTGTTTTCTTGGTGTGTTGTGGTTGTTTTTTGTGTGTTTTAGGCAATTCATTATTATTTGTATTCAATAAATATTTGACTCCCTTGGCCCATGATAGCATAAGGCTACAGGTCCTTACTATAGCAAGCATACTACCCCTATGAGTCACTAATTTATTGACCAAATTTGACTTTTAGGTCAAATTTGGACCCCTAAAGGTAAAAATTTAGTTTTTTAGATGTTATATGGGTATATATCATTTTCATAAGATATTTTATGCTTAAATTAATGTCATATAATGTATTTTTAGCCTTAACAATGTTTTCATCAGCTTATTTGTCATTTTGGGCCATTAAATGTGTTTTTAAGAGTCATAAATGCAAGTAGCATGGTTACCAAGGTGGCCAGGTGTCATATTTTATTTTAAAAAAATATAATAAGTTAGTGAAAATGTTAGGGATGTCAGTTACCTTAGAATGTTGCAGTTTTTTAATTGAGATTGTAAAAACCAACTAAAAAAGGAGAAAATGACACTTGTATGGCACATAGGGAAATGTGCCATGTGGAGAAAGATATTGGGTGGCCTATTCAACTTCAAAACACTCATCTCTATATTTTTTTATATGTAAGTGCCATTTTTAAGACAAAAATGTTTTGTTCATTTCTTACTTTTTTGGATAAACTGAAGTGACCTTTAGGTTTTTGCTCGATATAGACAACACAAATAGTTTCAAAACAAATTATTTTGGGAGATGATAGTACACTTAGATACCTTCATTTACATAAAAATAATTGAAATATTTATCAATTATTATTTATGAACCATTGCTAACAAATTAACTATGATTTTTTGCTATTTATTTCATGTACCCTATAGGTTTTGCTCCATTTTAGCCAAATCCATATGAACCAATTAGTGATGTTGGATTCATTATTAAATGGTATAAATTATTATTTTATTGTTTCATATTATTTGGATGAGAAAATTAAATCATGCTACAAGAGAGTGTCACCATGTGCAATTTTAGCTAAAATATTTATTGTTTATTGAGTGTGTTCTCCTATAGGGGTCTCATATATCTAGGAAATGGTGTTACATAAGTTCATGGGTCATACTAAAAATCCCTTCCATGTTTTGGTTTCACCATGTTATCCTTTGAGTTTATTACAAGTTTGTCTTCCTCCATTATCAATCTCTTTGCACCATTTCAGTTATAGTCTCATGCATGAGCTTGTCTATCCTATCTATGAAGTGGTAATGGAGGTGTATTATCTTATTCAAGACTTTAGGAGTTAAATAAGGTTATTTTATATGTTTTTAAAATGTGAAAGGTTTGATCATATGCTCATTTACCATGAAAAATATCCATTTGATGCCTATATCTGCTCTTTTTCACATGTAGGCAGGTGATTTCCATGTTAAAGAAGGAATTTTGGGGTTGGTTTAAAAGTAGTCTTGATGTATACCATCTATTTAAAGATAGAGAAATACATTTGAGGTGTTTTTAATCTTTTAAAAAACATGTTTTGCCTCAATTCTATACCTTGTCTACATAACTGGCCCAAAACATCCACCTATGGACCCTTGCTGATGTCATGCTGGTGTATGGAGAAGTGGATGTGTGTTCCAACTTCTTAGAATTGTTTGGGGTGAATTAATGATGTTTGAAGAAAGAATTTAAGGTTCATATTCATTCATGGTTTTAGATTGTTCACACCTAATTCATTGTTTACTTGCCAAAACACCCACATATAGGTGGCTGAGTAGGGGATTGAAGTGTTGTATTAATTGGTTGATACAAATTGACACTTCAGTGAGACCTTAGTATAAAAATAAAGCATTGATAGACCCATAAAATCTATCTAGATAGAAAATAAGATGTTAAACCAACATGAATAAAAAAAGGACTAAGTTTTGGGATCAAATCCCTAAAAAGGTATAACAGAGCTCCAAGGGGTTTTTTTGGATCTCCTACAACATGATTACAAGTGTTCCAAGATATCTATATGGGTAAAAATAATTTCATATAGTATGGAAAAGAAACATACCAAGTTTGAAGGAGAAGGGAGTGGGAGATGGTGTTTGAAAGCCTAAAAGTTGCCTAAAAACATACTGAATTCTTGCAATGATATCTACAGCCCTATAGGAGTAAATGACCTTTTGTTACCCAAAGGAGAAACATTTAGAAGAGCCTCGTGAATAAGATGTCTTAACTGATGGGATGAGATCTAATGAATTAAGGTCATCAAGAGAGGGTTAAAGTAATGTCTTACCACCCCTCTGACCACATATAGGTACCTCTCAGGCATGGAAAATAATGACCTATAGTAGAGTCTTAAGGGGAGAAGTGTCTTGGTCAAGGGAAAGGTATTGTTTGAATTCCAATGAAACATATAGGTGAGTGAAAAATGACATACACATTGTATGACCTCAGAGGGTGTTTCAAGGAGTTTATAGGCACCATGACCAAATGAATTAGGACATGGACACCTACAAGTAGAGTTTGTGGACAAAACACCTTAACCTAAATAGTGAGCTAAAATGTTGATGCAAGGTGGTGTCTTGAAGGCTCCCAAGGAGGAATAATATTTAGATAGACATGGTGTAAACTGAAGATGAACTCAAAGAATCTTCCCACACTACAAATAAGTTCCAAGGAAGCAATTTAAACACCTAAAATAGACCCTAAGAAGGTGTCTTAGTCAAATAAATAAGGACTCAATTTAAGGTGGGGGGAATTATGAAACAACCTAAAGGCATGGGTTTAGTTTAGAGAGTGACTCCTAGGTGGATTTGAAGAAAAATGTAGGAAAATAGGGGTTTTGAGGCCTTTTTTGGGCATTTGGAGATGGTTAACCACCTAAATCATGGAATAAATAAATAAAAATATGGTAAAAATGACCATTAAGACTTGATAAATATCCAAAAACACTCAATTTTCTAAATGGATAAGGGATATACCTCACTATTTTGTTTCAGAGGTCAACTATTTCATGAAAATCAAGTTTTGACAAAATGAACTAGTGAGAACAAAATGAGAAAAAGACATGACAAGGAGATTTTGTAACCTCATGGAAACATATGATAATATGTATTGAAGGAAAATTTATTATATGGAAGCACTATATAAATATCATACCCATTAGGGTGACCAAATTGTTCATGCACACAGTCCAACATGACAAACCTCCACTAGGTCTAGTTGGTAAATGCGGAAATGGGATGAAGTAGGGTGATTGGAGGGATATGTAGTGGATTTTTAAGATAAAATTGAATTTTAATATGCATAATAATCCAACCTACCTATGAAATATTATTTCTATCAATCAAACCTAGCATGATGCCTATTAGACCTATTAGGCTTTGGGAAGGCCTAGTACCAAATGGTAGTACATCTTCATTCCTACCTTGTGGTGAAATATAAATATGTATGAGGTAGGCTAGGGAGGTGTATATACACATTATTTAACTATTATAATTTAGATAAACCCCATAAAAATTAATTTCTATCCCCAGAAGGAGCTCAAATATGCAAAGGGAGTAGAATCAAGCTCGAAGAAGTATTTTTAAATGCTCAGATATTCTCCATGGTTTTGAATGGGAAACAAAGGGATTAGGATAAGTTATTAGGGTCCCTTGGTATAAATTTTTTGTATTTATTTGGTAGGTTAAATTTCCAAGCTTTATGAACAAAGCTTAAGACTTAAAACTACCTAAAACCCTACTAAACCCTCAACCACGACCCAATGGAGAAAATGAGCTTGTAGAGCTATCCAAATGGAATAGTTTGGTCATGAAATATATTTGATAATTCAGAGGACTCCCATAATATATCTCCCACCACTATGATATATACAAAATTTTAGGGATAGCATGCAAAATAGGGTATTTTTGACCAATTTTTGTGTTTTGCAGGTTCTGTAAGGTTTTAAAAGATGAGATCAAGTTTAGAGGAAATATATAGAATTTATATAACCCATAATAGTAATTTAATTAATAATAAAATATTATAAGTTTTCAAACAATTAATTTCATTTTAGTCAGTCAAAACTAGCATAGTGGACACGAGGGTACGAAGGGTGAAAACTCTAAGTGCGAGCATTTTTAAGGTGTAATTTTGAATTCCAAGGACATGAATAGACTTTAAAAGTTTAATTCACTCACTCCCATGTATTTTCATGGAAAAATGAAAGAATTTTTGAGGCCAAGTGTGAGGGGTGATTGAAAATGAAGTTTTTTAGACTACATATGGTGATGGCTACCTTCCAAGAGTTTTAAAATGAGTAAGAATGCAACCAATGCATGTAATTACATGCCTAAAGGCATTACCTATTATCCCAATCATTATACCTATTAATATTTAGTATTGGGATGTTCAAATAGCTCCAAATGATGAAGGTAATTTTTTGAGCCAAGACTGAGAGTTTTATGCCACTTTTCATCAATTTCATGACTTGTATGGACATTTGGACCTCCTAACATTGAATGGTTCATTTCAAATCTCTTTATAATGAAAATTTAACCTTTTTTATTAGATTGAAAAGTGTCCAAGTGAGCTTTGGACGTCATTTATCTTGTTTCTCTCATAAAGGCTATAAATATGGACTCTTTTAGCTCTTTTGAGTAGGCTCCATTGGTTAATGGTGAAACCCTAACCAATTTTGTACTTGAATGAATCTTTAAGGAATAAAAAATGATTTTTCATACTCACATGTTGTTAAATTGAGTGTTAGTTCAATATTTTTGGTCTTATCTAGTAGAAGATTATCTTTTCTAGCATGTTATCTTTGATTGTTCACCAAATGTGTAGAGGAGCAATTGTTATAGGTCTTTGTTATTATTATTTTATAAGTGTATAGGTGTATTAGAATTGGTTCATGACTCTATCCCATAAATTAATCCTTCATTTCTCTCTTAAGCATCAAAATAAATTTTGGACCTAACTTATGAAACATTGATGTGACAATGCAACTTGAATTGTGAGTTTTGTGTGAAAGAAGCCTTGTTTAGCTCTAAGTAGTATAAGTTCAGTTCATAGGAGGAAATATAATATTGGTGTATCAAATTTTTTATCTTTATTTTTTATTTTCTCAACCATTTTCATCCAAAATTGATAATAAATAAAGAACTTCAAAGAATGCATCAAGGGAACTAGCCCTTCTAGAGATTCATTTCAACAAATTGTTACCCATAACAAGAGACATGTCTCCATTGTGCCACTTGGATGAGGAGAGATAGGCATCTCATCAAGGGGTGAAAATCCAAGTGACAAAAATAAGTAGGTTCAACAAGATCTATTGAGGTTTATCCCTAATGATTGGTATTAAGGCATTAAAGTTGTCATTGATGTCAAATTTAAGTTAAATGTACTTCATGTCAACAGTCAAAATTGATATAATTCTTGGTGAAGTGGTGAGTTACAAAGAAGATTCATATCTCTAGTGAGATAAAATTTAAAGGCAACCTGATATTATTTTTATGGTTTGATTACATGTCAAGATCATGTTCAAGATATAAGGTAAGCATCTTGATTAAGATCTAAGTACTAAGGAAGATACAAGGTATCTTGAGTAGTTTTGTCTAGCTCTATGAAGATGTTTTCATGAAGTATGGTATATATTTGTATTATGGGTCATTAAAAACATGATTAAGTGTTATAATTTTATTGAACATGGGAAAGAGGCAAATAAGTCTTCAGATGAGGTCAAAAGGTCAAGTTTTAAGCTTATCTCCTACATGAAGAAACCCAGTAAGAAGACACAAGCTTGGTGTCTTAGTGAGATAAGATATAAGAAAACTATGTGATAAATATTATAAATGTATGAGCATTTTATGATATTATATGACACAAGGATAGAGTGTTGAATATATTTAAAGAGGTTTCAAGGCATGATCATAGCCTAAGTATGACTAGCAGTATAAGGCCTAGTATGTAATGTGACCTATAATGACCTAATTAGGGGTAAAGATTATTTTAAAAGGTGTAAAATATATTGAAAGAATTGAAAAAGGTGTGAGGGTTCATTTTAAGTGTGTGGACAAAGTTTTAATTCAATACCTGAAGGAGAAAGCATACAAATCTATAGTAAGGTTGACTGTGTGCATAAAATGGGGTGTTGCAGACCCGAGAAAAAGTTTCTCATGATCATTGGCATGTGAAACCTTTGAATGAGAGCCTAATCACT
Organism: Torreya grandis; assembly: GCA_037957365.1. Lineage (NCBI taxonomy): Eukaryota > Viridiplantae > Streptophyta > Pinopsida > Cupressales > Taxaceae > Torreya > Torreya grandis. Next base: position 1,745,599 of record JARHVA010000279.1, read on the forward strand.
TAATTATAGTTGGGGATGGTCTGTAGCTTGAATTTACTATCATTATTTTTGGAGTTGAGGGGAAATCCTTTCTGAATGATTGATAAGAAGGTAAGGTAGTCAAAACCCTCCTAAAATATTAAAAAATAATTGATAGAAAAGATATAATCAGTTATGGATCATAATGGTAATATTGAAATAATTTTATGTTTGTAACATGTACAGGACTTTTTAAGGTTTCATCAGGGGGTTTTGTTTTGTCTTGATAGTGAGTAGAATTTATAGGAAACACATTATTTTCAAGGATTTTGATGATATAGGTAGGGTTGACCAATTAAAAGCATGAAAATGGATGGATTATGATGTTAAATACTTATAATTTATTCCCATGAAATTTTATGAGCTGATCATGTAAGTTAGCCTATTGCTAAACTCACCTAATGAGTAGAACAGTGAGAAAACTAGGCGAGAATGAGAATGAGATTATGGATTGGTTACAAAAGACTAGGGATGGATCCTAAGACGTAGGGTAATTATTAAATACATATCAATCCTATCCAATTTTTATATGTTTTTATGATTCCTATACTGAAGTAAAAATTTGTCATCAAACCGGTCTATCTAACATAATGAAGTTTGTGTAGAGTGACATAGTGAGATTGGTATGTAAGACCAATATTTACATATGACCATGCAATAAATATTTTAAAATATGATATAAAAATGATAAATGATCACAAAAATACATTGGAATATCATATAAGTGTTCCCATAGGTGTTTTATAAGTTGATTTTCTTGATTGTGTTTTTGATCCTATAGGCAACTTTCTGTGTGTGTGAAAAGGATGTTCCTGAGTCATTTTTCACTAAGTTGAATGATAAAAAGATATTAAAGGTGTTATAAAGGACTCCTAGGATCATTTGAATTAATTTTTATTCATTTTAAGTCCCTGTTTAATCTTGGAGAGTCAAATGATTTTGACTGTGTGTTGATAATGTTTGGTGTTTTTGAGTAATCATTTTGCAGAAGTGTTCTTGAGGCCTTTTGGCCAGAGTGGTGAACACCAAAGAATTTTTGGAAGTATTTAATTATTTTATATCCTATTAATATTATTTTATTCATGGGTTATGTGGGAAAGTTGTTTATATATTTAAAATTTTCAAGACATACTTTCAGGCTATGACAAGGCCTATTAGTGAGGAGACCTAATTGGTAGGTCCAAGAAGTGAAATGGGCCAAATGGAGTTGGGGACTTAAGGTTAAATTATAAATATTATATTAGAGTAATTTATGAATTTTTTATCCATTTTTTAAGATAATAGGTGTTCCTAAGGGTCATAATGGTAACGTGTGGATAAGGCAAACCTAATGGCATTAGGTCTCCATTAAGCCTAATGGTATATTTGGTCCTTATGTACTATGAAATACTTATGTATTATTTTTTTCTCTTATAAAATGTGTGTATTGATATATTTAAATCATAATCCAATTATTTTTATGTTATTATCTGAGAAAGATAGGTATGATAAAGAATCAAGTATAAAGTCAAGGCTTACTAAGCCTATTTTGACTAGTTAGAGAATTAAGCTATTGAGTGAAGGATATAGTGTTTTGGAGAATAGGTTAAGATATTTAATATAATAATAAATATGATATGAAATTTAATGAGTATATAACTATGTTTTTGTAGGTTTTTATCAAGGTCATTTCACCTAATTCTGCCAAAGAGAGGGCTAATTGAGCGAAAAGGCCTAAGAGGCTATTTGAGTGAGATTAAAGGGAAAAGAGTGTAAAATAAGGTTTTAATATAAATTTAAGTAATCAAAAAGTGTTATAATATGATAATATATCATATGTGACTTATTTAGTTCTAATCTACCTAGGGGGTTGGAGCCTCCTTGTAAGATAGAGCTTGCAAAAGACTAGTTGAGTGGGTGCTTAACTAGGTAGGGGTTGGATCTCCTTGTGAAGTTGGTGCTTCACTAAACTTTAGATCTTGAAATTAAATTATTGTATTACATATTAATGGTTTAGTGGGTTTCCCACATATATTTTGTATTCTCTCATGATATGATTGTGTAGTTACTTTGTTTATGTATTGATATTTTATGTGAATGGAATGATGAATGGAATTGAATAGATATTGTTAAGGTGATTCAACCCCCCGCTCTCAGCATACTTCCAAAAATTGTTATTTTATCAGGTAATTTTAAGGGGGTGTAAAAACCTAAACAGATTCTAATCAAGCTAAGATGGCTAGTCAAACACAAGGTGGTTTTTCTACTAGTAAAGCTCCATTAGTCAATGGGTCTAATTATTCATTTTGGAGTGTTAGAATGTGGACATATCTAATGTCTCAAGGTCATGATGTTTGGAAATGCATATTTTATGGATATATTACACCCCCTATTCCTCTTATATATTTAGTAAGTAAGAAAACCAATGACAATAAATCAAAAGCAATGAATGGCATTATGTGTAGCCTATCAGAGGTAGAACTTGTGAAGGTAATGCACTATATATCTGACAAAGAAATTTGGGATAAGCTAAAAATATTTATTAGGGATACTCCAAGGTCAAATTTACCAAGTTTTAAACCCATAGAAGACAATTTAAAATCTTAAAAATGAATGAAAATGAGACCATTTTAGCCTACTTGTTGAGGGTTGATGAAGTGGTCAATATCATAAGAGGTGTAGGAGAAGAATTAAAAGAGACTACTATTTTTCAAAAGGTCTCAAGGTCTGTAACTCCCATATTTGATTTCAAGGTATGTGAAGTTGAATAAATGCAAGATCTAGACAATCTAGAGATGGATGGACTCCATGGAACCCTAACAACATTTGAGATGAGGATAAGTGAAGGAAGACCTGATAAGAAGGAAGTTGTGTTCAAGGAATAAAAGAAGCCAAAAGAGAAGTCATAAGGTAATAAAATCAATGAAAATGATGAATTTGATATGGATGATGATGAGTTGATAGCTATGTTTATAATAATTTGGAAGATAGGTTTAGGTAAATACAAGGGCAAACTATATTTTAAATGATTTAATTGTGGAGATGTTGGAAACTTTGCCAAAAAATGTCATGAAAAACACAATACAAAGGATGATGAAGAGCATGATGATAAAAATTCTTATAAATATGATAAGAGCAATACAAAATTCAAAATATATGACAACAAAAAAGGGTTCTTCAAAAACAAAAGGAGTCTTTACACCAAGGAATATTGCAGCTCATCTAATGAGAGTGAGAAAAGAGATTTAAAGAATGATCATGAAGATGATGGTCCTGATGTCAATGAGGTTTTCTTCATGGATGAAGAAGAAAGATTCTCAAATCTAGAATAATCCATATGGATTAAAGGTGTTGTTGATGATTTAGATGAAGAAGGAGATGAGGTGGATTTTGACATTGAGTTGATGAATACTCTATAATAATTAAAGATGGTAAATAAAAATAATAGGGTGATGAGGTCCCTTATCAAAGACTATGAGGAGCAAATCCACTTATTTTAATCTAGACAAAACAACAAATCCAAGGAGCAAGAAGAGATAGTCAAACAGGTGGAGAGTCAACTTGAAATTATGACTGTAGGCCTAGAATTAAAAGAAGAAGAATGTGCAAGGTATGTCGTTGAAGTCAACTCCTTAAGATCTAAATTAAAATAAACATCAAATAAGGTCAAGTCCTTTTTGAGGTTTTAAAAGAGTACCAATGATCTAGATAAACTTTTGAGTATTCAAAAGACTTATAATGAAAAAATAGGCTTTGATTTCATTGGAGACCAAGAGAAGGAAACTAATGTGATCAACAAGGTCAAAGATCAACCAAATAATGAAGATGCTGATAGAGGCCAATTCCATCAAGATTTCTAGTGACATAATGTATGATAATCCTTTAACCGAATACTTTTATTCATGTAATCAATTTTGTCATAGATCAAGGCATTACATAAGGCCTTTCAAGAATGAATTTACATGGAAATATGAGGAGAACCATTAGCCAAGAAGTATGGGTCATGGTGTGTTTTCATATAGAGGTATAACTTTTTTTAATTATCATAATATTGGTCACATTACAAATTATTGTAAGCATAACTTCTCAAGACAAGATAATAATTTTGAGGCTTTTAGAATACAAGAGAGAAAATGTAAAAGGAAACCCAAGGTAGCTAAGGTTGAAAATTAGTCTGCACAAATGGACTATTTGCCTTAGTAAAGAAAAATCATGATGCAAAGGAGTGCCAATAATTTTATCTATTAGCTCAATTTGTTGATGAAGAATTCAAGACTAATAGATCAAGATAGAGTTTTTCTCAAACAAATATTAAGGAGGTCAAGCCAAAAGGATAAATCAAGCATAAAGGATCATGAAGGAAGTTCAATCTTGTAAAGACATGGAGATTTGTGAATCTCCTGAACTTATGTTGTTCTATTTCTCTTAGAGTATAGGTGACTCCATTAGACTTTATGGAGGCACTCAGCTAACAAGAAAGAAGCATGTAAGATGATCAGTTATAGGGGGAGTTTTGTGGTTTAAGGAGACCTTTAGTTTCAAGTTTCTATCAAATAAGTCTACTACAGGTGTGATCACCAAGAGACAAGTAAAATTTTTGTATGATGACTTGATAAAACCAAGTCACAATTTTTAAAATGTCTTAAATTTTCATGGAAACAAAGGGAGTCAATCATGTCTCACGAATAGGTATGTTATCCTAGGTCTAAGAATCAAATAGTTTCCAAGAAGGTGAACCTTTGTCATTAATGTCAAAGGGGGAGAAAAGTTCCTATTTCAAAGATCCATCTTGAAGGAAAGAGAATGATTAGTTATGATTAAAAGTTTTTGCCATCAATGATAAAGGTGGAGTTTTTTTAGTTTTGTCCCTAATGATTGTTATTACGGCATTAATGTTGTCATTGATGTCAAAGTTAAGTTAAATGTCCTTCATGTCAATAGTCAAAATTGATATCATGCTTGGTGAAGTGGTGAGTTACAAATTATCTTGGTCTCTCTAGGGAGAGAAAATTTGAAGGAAACCTAGGATTCTTTTTATGGTTTGATTACATGTCAACATCATGTTAAATATACAAGGGAAGCATATTGATTCATCTCTAAGTACTAAGAAGCATACAAGGTATCTTGAATAGCCTGGTCTAGCTCTATGAATAAGATGTTTTCATGAATTATGGTAGAGATTTGTATTATGGGTTATGACAAACATGAGTAAGTGTTATAATTTTATTGAACATGGGAAAGAGGTAAATAAGTATTTAGATGAGGTCAAAAGGTCAAGTTTGAAGCTTAACTCCTACATGAATAAACCTAGTAATAAGACACAAGCTTGGTGTCTTAATGAGATAAGCTATCATAGACTTGTGTGAACAAGATTGTAAATGTATGAGCATGTTATGGTGTTTTATGACATGAGGGTATAGTTTTTAAGACATTTCAAGAGGTTTTAATGCATGAACATAATCCAAGTATGACTAGCAGTATAAGGCCCAGTATGCAAAGTGACCTATAATGACCTAATGAGGGGTAAAAATCATTTATAAAGGTGAAAAAGCTCTTAAAAATCATTTACAAAGGTGTGAGGGGTCATGTTAAGTGTTTGGACAAAGTTTGAAGTCAATACCTAAAGGAGAAAGCATGAAAACCTATAGTAAGGTTGATTGTGTGCACATAATGGGGTGTTATAGACCTGAGAAGAAGTTTCTCATGATCATTGGAAAATTAAAACTTTACATGAGATCATAATCACTTCATCATAGTTTGGGAAGGTCCCTATATTTAACTTCCTAGAATTGGTTTTGGATTTGAGGGGAAATCCTTTATGAATGATAGATAAGAAGTTAAGGTAGTCAAAACCCTCTTAAAACCCTAACAAATACATGATATAAAATATATAAATGGTTATAGATCAGAATGGTATTTTTACCTAATTTTATGTTTAGAACTTGTAAAAGACTCTTCAAGGTTTTCTTAGGTGATAGTTAGTAAAATTTATAGAACCCTTATTTTTAGGGATTTTGATGCTACAGGTAGGATTGACAAAGTCAAAGCATGAAAATGGATGGAATATGATGTGAAATAATTATATTTTATTACCATGAATTTTTTTGAGAAGGTTTATAACCAAAAATATGATAAACTAGTCATGTAAATTAGCCTATCACTAAACTGGCCTAATGAGTAGAAAAGTGAGAAAAATAGGTGAGATTGAGAAAGAGATTAAGGATTGGTTACAAAGGACTAGGGATTAGATCCTAAGGCATGGGGTAATAATTAAATACATATTCATCCTATACCCTTGGTATTAAATTTTTTATTATTCCTAAACTCAATTAAACATTTGTTATTAAACTAGTCTATCTAACATAGTGAAGTATGTGTAGAGTGACACAGTGAGATTGGTCTGTAAGACCAATATTGACATATGAACATAGAATATATATTTTTATAGATGATATAATTATGATAAATGTTCAAAAAAATCCATTTTAAAATCACAATTTTTTTCCCATGGTTGTTTTATAAGTTGATTTTCTTGACTATGTTTTTGATCCTACAGGCAACTTTTTGTGTGTGTGAAAAGGATGTTCTTGAGTCATTTTTCACTAATTTTAATGATTAAAATATATTTAAGGTGTTATAAATGACTCATAGGAACATTTTAATGTATTTATATCCATTTTAAGTCCTTATTCAAGCTTGGAGAGTCAAATGATTTTGATTGTGTGTTGACAGTGTTTGGTGTTTCTGAGCAAGTTTTTTGTAGAAGTGTTCTTGAGGCCTTTTGGTCTGAGTGGTGAAGACAAAATAATTTTGGGAAGTATATAAATTTTTTAATATACTATTAAAATTATTTTATTCATGTTTTATGTGGGAAATATGTGTATATAGTTCAAATTTTTAAGACAAACTTTCAGGCAGTTATAAGGCCTATTGGCAAGGATACCTAATTGGTACGTCCAAGTAGTGAAATGGGCCAAATGGAGTTGGGGAAAAAAATTAAATTTATAATGGGTACATTTTAGTTATTTATAAAGTATTTTATCCTTTTTTTAAGACAATAAGTTTACCTAATGGTCAGAATGGTAATGTGTGGATAAGATGGACTTAATTGCATTAGGTCTCCATTAGTCCTAATGGTGAACTTGGTACTTTTGGACTGTGAGAAACTTATGTATTGTTTGTTTAACTTATAAAACATGTGTATTTATATATTTAAATAATAATACAATTATGGTTAGGTTCTTATCCAACCAAGATAGGTATGAAAAAGAATCAAGTATAAAGTCAAGGCCTCACAAGCCTATTTTGACTAATTAGAGAATTGAGCTATTGAGCACAGGATATAGTGTTTTGGATAATAGGTTAAGATATTGAATATAATTATAAGGATAATATTAAAATTTAATGAGTATATAACTATGTTTGTGTATATTTTTAGCAAGGTTATTTGACCTAATTCTGCCAAAGAGAGGGCTAGTTGAGCGAGAAGGCCTAAAAGGTTGTTTGAATGAGATCAAAGGGAAAAGAGTGACAGATAAGGTTGTAATATATATTTGAGTAATAAATAGGTTATATAATATGATAATATATCATATATTACTTAGTTTGTGCTAATATACCTAGGGGGTTGGAGCCTCCTTGCAAGATAGAGCTTGCAGAAGACTAGTTGAGTGGGTGCTTAACTAGGTAAGGGTTGGATCTCCTTGTGAAGTTGGTGCTTCACTAAAATTTGGATATTTAAATTATAGGACTATATTAAATACTCATTTTTCAATGGGTTTTATCCTGCAAGAGGTTTTCCCACTTATCTTTTTAGTTCTCTCATGATATGCTTGTGTAGTTACTTTGTTTATGCATTGATCTTTTATGTGAATGGAATTGAATAGATATTTTATATAAATTGATTCACCATACCCCTCCCACCACCCCCTCCCACAATATTATCATATACATCCAAAAATATCAAATTTACCCCAATGCCTTTATTATTATACCGTATACCCTATATCCCAAACCATATACCTTAAACCCTATGCCTTAAACCCTAAATCATAAACTCTTTAAACCATAAACCAATCATTTTATCCCAAATTAAAATAATTTAGACTAATAATTAGGTTAATATGGATTAATTTGGCCCAAACCACATCATAAATTATCCCAATTGACTAATGCTTAAATTTATCAAATTATAGCTAAAATATCCAAGATCTATAGAATGAAAGAAGTGATGCATGTCTTTTCTTTGTGGGATTATTTTTATAAATTTACCTCATAACTAGAAATCATGTTGTATATGAATTTGTGCATTACATGGTTCTTGTATGCATTAGGGGCTTGCCAATGCATTTTTCCTAGAGTGTATGGCTTAAGGGGTGCAAAGGGAATGGGGTGGGATCGATTTGTGGTACTTTGTGAGAGATATTCTCATATTATTATATCATACCTACATCCCTTTATTCAACCTTCACACTTCTTATGATGTCCCCTTGAAATCTTGAAACACTAAAATATGGCTAAGTTTGAAATCCTAAAACCCTAGAATTTGACTAAGTTTGAAATATGATAGGGTCCTCCAAAAGCTAGAATTTTGCATTATAGCTCTTAAAGGTCTGAAACCACTCACAAACATCCTGAAAGTATATAAATAAAATATAACTTAAAGTTTAAGAAACTATATGTTTATTTTATTTATATACTATGCATTCTAATGTAATAGTAAACTATTCTATTTATGCACTTTTATAATAGCAATACCACATATGCAGTTTTAAAGACTAAAACCACACATATGGTTTTAATAACCAATAATAAAATATTATTTATTCACAGTAGTTCTATGGTAATTATGCATATGTGGTTCTTATATTTGATGTTAGAAACACATTCTTGAAGGCTTGAGAATGGATTGGATTCTTGAGCCTGAGGTATGGAACTAAAAACACACAATTGAATTTGTGTTTTTGACTAAAAATAATAAAATGCAACTGCATCCATGCTAAACACTATGAATTTTATTGATTTTTTTATTGAAAATATTACTATAACATCACCTAAATTCTCCTCTATATGACTTTTTTCTATATTTATTTTTTATTTGATAAGGTAAACCTGGGTTTTATAGGGATTTGGAACCATAAAAAGTGAGATAAAGAGTTATAACTAGGCCCCAAACAACCAAACAATCCAAAGAAAAAGGCTAACAAAAAAAATGAGTACAGACCAAAAAAAACACATTAATTATGGGGACCCTCCTAGGTGTCCTCCATACAAAAATTATCCTTTGCCAAGATGTTGGACTTATCTTTCAAGGCCTTTGCTCTGGTATGATTCTTGGGACCCTCAACTTGTTCATCAGGGAAAATCATCCTCAGGAACTTCCTACCTTTCACTTGGGGGAAGGGATGCTTTGGGAGGACACCCCTAGGGGACTCTAGGGAGGATTTAGGAATCTTATGGGATTTGAAGACCAAGGAAAGGGGAGGGGTTTGGGTATACTACACCAATGTTTGGACCATGGCATCCACCACCTGGTGGAGCTCATTCTAATCTTGAATCAATTTAGCCAAATTGAAACATGCCTATTAGACCTTTACATTGAAGTTTTCCATCATTTATTTGTTTTTCTCATGTTCCAACATTACAATGGCCTTACCTTTATGATCATAGGTGGAAGGAGTACTAAAATTAATGGGTTTAGGTTTAGGGATGAAAAAAATTTAATGGGAAGGTCATCAAGAGGGGATTTGGACAAACTATTACAATGGGAGTGTTCTAGGGTAGGGAGGGATATCATAGAAGGATCCTCCTCTAGGGAGTCCTCCTCAGAGGGTGATACTTTTGGGGGGAATTTTTTACCAAGCAGGGTTTGGCTATGTTTCACAAGCAGAAGGATGAGGCCTTGGTTTAAGATCAGGTTAGCATCATTTACCTGGTGAAGGAGGATTGTGCTTTCCAAGGATTTTAGTAGAAAATAGGGAAGGTTGATCTTAAAATTGATGAAATGGTATGAGAATATCAAGGTGTACTTACCTTCCAGGGTCATGTACCTCATGACCTATAAGCAAACTTCGAGCTAGTACTTGGGTAGGTCAGCGTAGGGGAATCCCTTCTTCTCAGTTTGCACAAATCCATTAGTTTAAAAGAAGCACTGTAAGGATTCTTGCTTCTTGTATTGATCCTTATATTCTTTAGCACCTATACATGTCATGCCCATGGCATCTCCTATAAACTCCTAAAAAACATTTATATAAATCCTTCTCATGGAAACCTTCCTTTTTGTCTAAGCAGCTACAAAGTCTCTAACCATCAGAGGATTATGCTCAGTGATGCACTCCATGTACTCAATTAATCCTCCCTTATTAAGACTTTTCCAGACCTTTTTTCACTCTCAAATATATTTGTAGGCCATTGACTCTAGCCGATCTCTATCACTACCCATGTTGTCTAGAGTTGTAGGGTTAAAGGGAGAGAGCTGAGGGTTCAATATACTAGATAAATGGCTAGGGATTATGTTATGAGGAATACCCACCAAATGCTCCTTATCATAATAGTGTCCCCTTACCTTGAGATGAATGCAAGTTTGAAAGGTAATGATTAGGCCCTTCAAGATGAAAAGTTGCACATGTAATGACATGATGGAATTAAGTAGCATGCATACCTTCTACATGGTTGACACTAGGCATATTAAGGGGGATGTTACCTTCATTATTATAGATAGTTAAACCTCAATAATGCACTCTAGTACTAGCCAAGGTGTCAATCATCCCATTACCTTCCCTGTATGGTTGAGTTTAACTTGTGGAATTGTGCGAAGGATAAGATTTGAATCTTTCATTAGATCCTTAATAGTATGTGAAGCAGTGGTTTTTTATTCCAAGGAATTTATAATATTGAGTGAATCCCCATCTATAATTATTCTACTTTGGTTACGACTCTATGATAACTAAATTCCTTAGAGGGCTACTTTAGCTTCAGTTAGATGGTTAGTCTCTTTACCCATGGGGCCCGCATTGGCCACCAACATTTCACCTTTAGTATTTATTATAATTCCCCCTCTACCATTAGGGCCTAGGTTTCCTTTAGAATCCCCATCAAAATTTAATTTTATCCACCCCTCTTGGGGGGATTTCTATTTAGTTTGTTTGTGTATGATGTCTTTGGAGGAGGCATTGATATCTTGTTGAAGATCCTAGTTGTTAAGGATAAGTTGTGTTGAAAGGGGAGTAGGATCCTTGTCCTTGGGAGGAAAGGCCTTCCAATTTTTGGAAATGGCTTGGAAGATTTGGGGAAGGAATTTTTCCACTAATGCCTTTTATTTTGAAACAAGCTATCATTACGAGCTTTCTAGATGCACTAAAACTAGTGGGGAAGTGCAAGGTGCTAAAGGAAAGTCAAAGAAGGGATATTTCATGGGGGATTATATTATAAAATGAGATCTATAATGCTATTGGGTTTGACCCAAGTCATGTTGAAGTGACTAATAATCTTATTGAATAAATTCAAGCTGAAGGGGCATTCCAAAAAAAGGTGTTGAGTGGAATCTTCTACATTTTTACAAATCAAACATATATTGGGGATGATTAGTCCCCTTTTGATGATATTCTCTACTATCAATTTTTTTTTGTGTAGCTAGCCAGAAGAAGTCAATCTTGGTGGTTAGATGCTTTACCCAAAAGTTTTTCTAGTGGTCCCAGTTTCTATCTAGATTAAGTTCAATAACATGACTTGAGGACACCGAATAATTTCTATTGTCTTATACTCTCCAAATGAAATGATCATCTTTTTAAACTAAGGGGATATGAATATTGATAAGAATCTAGTTGATATTCTAAATATCTTGTGATTCATCAAAGGGGAGTCCTTTACTGGGTATGGCTTTCCAACACTTCCTTCCATCCTTTCTTTCCCAGTAGTCCTTGATTTTATAGCCCTATCTCTACTTGAGCTGACCATACCAGCCAACCCATGTCTCTTGTAATGAGAGGGGGGTGGGAGATAACCATGCATCCTCCCAAAATTTAATTTTCTCACCATTGCCCATTTTCCATAAGACACCTCTTTTGAGAAGTTCTTTGCAGCTGGTTATGGCTTTCCAGAAGGTGGAACCTCTGGGGGGTCCTTTGCCCCATAAGAAGGCATCCTCTTCCACACCTTCCAGGTATTTATCCTTAAGAATTATAGTCCATTCACCTTTATATTTCATTATATGCCAACCCATTTTTGCCAATAAGGCTCTGCTCATTGAGTTTATACTTCTTAGACCAAGACCTCCATTAGCTTTAGGGAGACATACCTTTTCCCAGGCAACCAAATTAAATCTAAATCTTTCTTCTTTTCCTCTCCAAAGATTTTTTTTTGGATTTGATCTATTTGTAAGCTATGGAGTTTGGTATTTTGAAGATTGACATAAGATAAATAGGAATGCTTTGAATTGAGGCCTTGAGAAGCTGATATTTTCCTGCTTGTGTGAGAAGGTGCCCCTTCCAGCCCTCTAATTTCTTCTAGATTTGATCAATCATGGGATTCCATAGATGGGATTCCATTTTCCTAGCAAAGAGGGGGATACCTAGATGGTTAGCCAAAACATTTCCCACTTGACAATCCAAGATTTTAGCAATCCTTCTTTGTTGGGTGGGAGACATGTTTAAGAAGAAAAGGAAGCTTTATTGAAAGCTGATGCATTGATTAGACACTGTTCATAATTATTGAGGATGCATTTGAGGATTTTTGCTTCCCCAATTAAAGCATCACCTAATATGATAGTGTCATCTACAAACTGTTGATGGGTGATAGGGTCCATATTCTAGGCCACTGAGATACTTTTTCATATTTTTATTACTTTAAGGTTGTTATCTATATTTATTTCTAATTTATATGCCACAACTATACATGTTTATATTTTTTTATGTATCTTTTGATTCATTGACTCAAACCAATTTTTTTTATATGGTTTCAAACTAGACCTAATTCTATACACATTCAACAAAAATATAATTTCTGATTTTTTTTGAGGTAGTTGGGCAGGCACATAGTCAGCTATACATTATTGATCATATTTCAGAGTCTATTGACTTGTGAAATTGATAAAAATAAATAAATGTTAATTAATTATTTTAAAAAAAATATAGGTTAAAAACTAGTGATCTTATATAACTTTCCACCAAATTATTTTAAAAAAACTAAATGATCCAAAAAAAATGATGGGCCACACAGAAATCTTACTCTAATTTTTATAAAAACTAGTACCACCTCATAGAGTTTTTAATGTTTGACTTACTTATACTTGACCATTTCAAAAAAAATTAGTGATTTAGAAACTAGACTCAAAATTATATAATTCATGTTCATATGTCATCTTCAAATTTTGAATGTAGGTGTCTCAAATAATTAGTACAAGTTGAGTTTTTTTTATTTTTCAAGAAAAACATGTCCACTTAAGACCCCCTTTTGGCCCCCAATTTCATGCACTTACCTAGATTTTTTTCATCAAAGAATATGTTACAATTTATTTATCAAGACTAAAATCAAAGAAAACATAATTTTTATCTTAAGAAGTTGCCATGTTAAATAGAGGCAAAGCTGGATACACAAAGACATTTTAGACCTCAAATGCTTGAGATGCTTCCATGTGGTAGCATCTTAGCCATCTATGGCCATAGAGGGAAAGTTTATAGAGGATTATCCTAGATGCCAATTGGATGACATTGATTTATTGAGTCCTGACTATCTAATATCATGCCACATGGTGTGATCTCAACCCTTCATGGCCCAAAAATATTTTAACTCTATATATTGACCTCAGAGTCTAGATTGTCTAATATCATGCCACATGGCATGCTTTAAGACCTTCAGGGATCAAAACTACTTAAGCTTCCTACTTAACTCGATCATGCACCATGATGGTGATATGCACTACAATCTTAAAAGCGAAGGTTATTGGAACTTAGTCATTTTTCAATGAATCATTGGAAGGTTAGTGAAGATGTGATGCTGATGATTATCTCATCACCATTTAATATACACTTGGGGAATTTGGGTCCCAAAAAACACTTAATGAAATGGCCAAGTCAAAAATTAAAAGTAACAATATCATTTTACATGTGGCAATCAATAGAGGATCTTTAATATTTCTAATGAACATTTCCCAATTAAAAATATTTTAGAATCCAATGAGGGACTCCATCTACAATAAAGATTTGAGGACCTGAATATGGATTTTTATATTAATGCAAAAGGGAAATAGAAATGGTTTTTGAAGTTACATAGCATTTCCCACATGATAAAAACTTCATGGTCAAAAGACTTTTCAAATTTCACATTGAATTAAGCCTCAAAGATTATTTTGAGACACAACCAAGAAATTTTCATGGGGGGAAACACAAAAAGGATTTTCAAAATGATAATAAAACATTTATTCCCTAAGTAAGGGTTTATCTAGAGGGGTTCTAACTGATAAATAAATGGCCAAGGAAGTAATTTCAGACCAAGTGCTATTTATGAAAATTCATCATTTGAGCTCATTATATCAAGTGGAGGCATTACAAGGATTCAATTTGGCACACAAACTAAGATTAACTAACCATATAAAAAGAAAGAGGTTTCCTAATTCTCAAAAGAATTAAAACGTGTTGTGTAAGCAATAACAAGTTCTAATTTTGAAACCAAGTTTTTCCTATTATTTGTGTTCTCAAATAACACTATAATTATACATAACCAATGTGTTTATATACATCTTTCATTGTCATCCCCACCATACCTAAGCTTTATACATACTACTCTACTCAGTTTTATGGATATGTTAATCTATTCAATTTTCATTCCCTATCATTTTGTTTTTACCAGAGTTATTTCAAAAACCAGCTATATAAGTGTGTATTGAAGGATAAACCCATTTATTTTTAAAAAACTCTAGTTAAAGACTACTAACAAAGCCATACACCACTACTAGTTATAAGTTTGGAATAATTTTTCTCTATTAGTTTTGTTCTCAAGCAAAGCCACAATTATGGATAGCTTAACCAATATGTTCATTTGCAACTTTATTTTTCATCTTCACCATACGTAAGCTCTATACACAGTACTTTATTTAGTTTCATGGCTATGGTAAGCCATTGAAATGTCATTGCCTTACTCAAACCTATCTTCTTGTCTATAACATTTATTTTAATTATTAACAAGCCAATAAGACATTAATTTACACCTTATAGCTTTCACCTGTATCATAATTATAAGATCACATGGTGAATAAATCAAAATATAAAAGACAATAAAATGTCTTAATAAATATTTAATTTGAATTAATGATCCATATTAACAATATCATGTAAGCTTTGTACACGCTACTCTATTTAGTTTCATGACTATGGTAAGCCATCCAAATGTCATTGCTTTACTCAATCCTATCTTCTTATCGATAACATTTATTTTGATTATTAACAAGCCAGTAAGCCATTGATTTATGCCCTATAGCTTTCACCTGTATAATAATTACAAGATCACATGGTGAATAAATCATAATACAAAATACTATAAAAAGTCTTAATAAATATTTAATTTAAATTAATGGTCCATATGAACAAGATCATGTAATCTCTATACAAGCTACTTTGTTCAGTTGCATGACTATGTTAAACCATTCAGATGTCATTGCCTTACTCAAACTTGTCGTATTATCTATAACATTTATTTTGATTATCAACAAGCTAGTAAGCCATTAATTTATGTTCTATAGCTTTCAAATGTACAAGAATTATAAGATCACATTGTGAATAAAGAAGAATAAAAAATATAATAAAATATCTAAATAAATATTTAATTTGAATTAATGATCCATATGAACAAGATCACATTAACAAATTGTAATTATTAGAATCATAATAAAAATTTATTTCTACAATGGATAAAATGTGGACAAACAACTAAAAATCATTAAACCATGGAATAACACTTCATTTTTAATAAATAATTGTCAAGTTCACAAATATCCTTAAAATATATAATCTCATGACTACTAGATACATTGTAGATATTTTTACTTTTCTACAATACTAAAAATAAATTCAAATTAATTTTTGTTATACATTTAAATAGATAATAAAAAGCAATCTAAACTAAAATCATAAAATATTATCATATCTATCATCAAATATGAATTTGAGTTTATTTAATTCCTACCATTAAGTTCATTTAAGTTTATATATTGGTTGTGCTAAACATTAAATGCTTATACTTGCTTAAACACATCTATGGCCATCAAATTTAGGCTCTCTACTCATTAACACGAGGCTACATGTTATTTGATTAGAGACCCTACTGATGAGTACTTAACCTTGCTCAAGTTATAGGGATCATGCCACTTGGCATGATCTTAGTTGTTTGAGCCATCATTATCCTTTGTCCTCACCTTGCTTCCTTCATGGGGTGATTTTAGTTTTATTCCATGTTTTATCATTGAAGCTTCCCTAAGGATTGGGTCTTTGAAATGGAACCACATGGAACTATCTCGGTATTCTAAGTCTTTATGGCCTCTAATATATTTGGTAGTTAGCTAAGTCTTAGGATCTTAAGATGTTACCACATGGCATCACTAAGACCTTTATGCTTTGGAGACTCTATTGATTTAAAGCCACCCTCCTAGTTCTAGGCTCCTGAGATTGTGCCATGTGAGGTAATCTCAAAGTTTTGGACCTTGGGCTTCTCTTGACTATTTTATATACCACTCAGGTCCCCAAATACTTGAGATGATACTACATGGTATCATAGAACTTTGAATTTTACACTACCTTCCATGATCCTGATTCAATAATACCATGCCACATGGCATGATCTTAGGGAATCAAGATTGGGAAGATAACCAATTTTAAGGTATGATTTTCAATCTCAAAGAGATGCAATCAAGACACATGGAAATATTTAGGGGCCATGAAAGAGCCTTCAGTCACTTAGACTATTCAATTTACTTTTTAGAGCTCCAAATGAATGTATGGGTGCCACATGGATAGTTGGTGTTGATCCATCACTTAGAAGGATTTGAATTGGCTGACTTTACATTCTACTCTAATGTTTTGGTCTAACAAGATGAGGACACATGTCAATGATTAGGGTCTTCAGAGCATCAGACGACTTAAACTAAAATGTGAAAGACTTGAAATGGTCTAGAATGTTGAGATAGAGATAGTTTTCTAAATATGGGGAGTTAGATACCTTTAAATCTATAGAAGATGTGAATAGTGTTGATTTAGCCTAACGAGAGTTTGAGATGAAAACACTTGGTGATAATATGAGAAATCTGTTGGGGGATCACAAGAACAACACCTGTTCTGATCCCACTTTGTTAGGATCTTGCTCCTCAGAAAGAGCACAGTATGATTACCAAATATAAGCAATTATAAATGCGAAAATAACTAGAAATACAAGTAACTAGAATTCACCAATAGCACAGAATATGAGAGACAATACACTATCTTGTATTAACACTTTACAGAAAAGAATACAATAAAGAGCCGCCACACTCTTCCACCTTACAGAGGCTTCCCACACCTCAAGTGTATAGTAATTCTTCTACAACACTCTCCTACACAAAAAAATGGTCCCAACAACCAACTCACACACAGAATTGGTGTTCACCTCTCCAACTAGTCAGTAATAACCCTGCCAGTTCACCAAGCACTCTAAAGTACTTCAAGTTGATCTCCCATGAACTTGCAACCTGCAATTCAATAGACCATACTCACACATGTAGATCTCCTATGAGCTTGCAACAACTTGCAACTCAATGATCTTACAATGGAAGGAACTCTTCATTTCTATCTCATACTTCTACAATACATGCCAATGGGTCTATAAATAGATCCCTAACTTAAACAATAACTTAGACTCTTAATTTAGACAATTATCCTCGCAGCTTAAGACTCTAACTGGTCTTTACATGCAAACTCTTTATTCACTTAACTAACTGTCTGTGCAACAAACAGTTCTGGAACACACAGGCGACCGATGCCAGTCCCTGCTTGCCTGGTTCTGCCGATGTCGGCCGACTCCCTGCCGTCGCCGGTGGCCTTCTGCATTGGTCACGACTGACATCGGTCCTGCTGCCGACGTCAATGCTCCTGGATCTCAACAACCTTTTGTTCCTTCAGTTTACAAAGAGTTGAAGCTTTTAGCTCCACAACTCAACAATCTCCCACTTGGAGATAAATAGCTGCAACCTGTACCTGTACCTATACTCCGTCTAGTTTGTTCCCTTGGCTTTGTATCCCTCCTCAAGATCACTCTTGAAGACCGACCACCACAAACTTGTAGTGCAAAACCTATCATCCAAATCACCTGCCACATCCACATCTACAAACCATGTAGAAAATAACCTGAACCTGCATAGCATGTGCACCTGCTGCTAGTCCCTGTAAGAATCCACTGAACTGCCCTCCAATGGTTCTCTCCCAGATTGGCTCCAACTTGTGACAACTCCCACTACTTTGAAAAACTCAGGTTTAGTACATACCATGCACTCAACCTCATTATGTGAATCAAGAACCTATTCTGTGAACTGTCCAACCAACGGTGTGCTAACCGGTCTCACACAATCATCCTGAAACAAAGTCAACATATGACCTACCATGTCTCTAGAACACACTCATGCCAAAGAATCTTGCTGCTCCCAGATTCTCCATGACACACCCCTGAACTAGCTTTACCTTTAGTTCAACAATACCTATATATGTAACCCTGCAACAAGCACATCATACAGTAATAGGATAATGTAGCTAATATTATCCAACCTGGTAAAGAGAAACACAATGATCAAACCTCCATTGCCTTGTAGCTAATACAAGACCATATACCCTAATCTTCCGTCTCACATATCCATTTTCGCTCTTCTTCATCCTGAACATCCATTCGTCTCTCAGTGCTTACTTCCAGCTGGCCACTCTACCCAAAACAACTATTAGGTTCTCATCCAAGGAATCACATCCTCATCCATGCCAAGCTCCCACTATTTCCTAGATCTACCTGTTCTGCTTCTTTAACAACTTCCTGGTTCTATACCATAAGTGAGCAACAAGTAGTGTAAAGAAGGGAAATGATGAATTTAAGAACTTACTTATGCCTTTAGTCCTCCATATGGGCGCTTGAGACTCCATGACAGCTAGCTGTCCACCCAAAATTCATCTCAGTGACCGATGTCGATCACATCTCAGTCTGCAGCCAATCGATGTTAGTTCCTTGTGACTGCCACCTTGCTGACGTCGGTTTCCCCTGGCCAATGCCAGTCGTTATCTACCCTGAGTCACCAACGTCGGGCTGCACATAGCCGATGTCGGTCCCTGTCTGGACGCTGACACCAGTTTTCCTACCAACGTCGACCTCTGTGTTTTTTTAGTGAGACCTGACTTTTTCCCACGAGCTCTTTTTGGATCAAATCCTTCTCCAAAACACCCTTGCTCTGCTCAGAATTCTTCTGCATCTTGTGCTGAACTCTATCCGTCACCTTCTCCTTGAAAACCAAGGCTTTCCTGTTCTTATCACTAACATCAGATTCCTCAAGAAACGTCACCTTCTTCTTCTGCATACAGAAACCATGATCCATACCTTCCAAATCCAAAAGCATATCCTTTGACTCAAGAACAAGCATCTCCTTCTTATCTATGTGACCAAGCCTATCAAGCCACATCTCTGAATCTACAGCTGAAGTAGATAACCCAGAAAGAGAGTCAGTAATACAAGTAGATAGATAAAGCGTACCTACTTTCTTACCTCTAGCTACAACAAGTGTACCCTTGGTAACCTTCCAAGAGTCCGTTGTGAGAGTTACTGTGCAACCCTCATCACCCAAACTTCTAACAGAAATCAAATTCCACTCTAGAGCTGGGACATGCATGACCTCCTTTAACACCCATGTGTTACCTGTCTGCAGTTTCAGCTTCACTTTCCCTTTGTCAACAATCTGACAAGGTTTACCATCCCCTACACAAATTTCTCCAAAGTCCCCCTGGACATACTCATGAAAAAATTCCCTATGTGGGGATGCATGAAAAGAGGCACCAGAATCTAAAACCCAAGATTCTACTTTATCCAAAGAACATACTAGAGCATCTCGTGCAGCGTAATCTACAACATCTGCTTCTTCTTCATGTCCTTCATGCTGATCTTCACCTGATCTGCAATCTCTCTTTAAGTGCCCTTGCTTTCCACACTTCCAGCAGGTTATTCTGCCATACCTGGACTTGGATCTTCTGCCTATCTTGGACCTTGATCTCCCATGCTCTATCTTCTCTCTTTGCCTTCCTCTGCCTTCAACACTCAAAGCATTCCCTGATGACTCACCTGTGCTTTTCCTGCGTATCTCTTCATTCAAGATCATGCTCACAACATCATCCACTTTCAAGACTTTTGAAGGAGACACAGTGTTAAAAACTGCCATTACCAAACCTTCCCAACTTTTAGGTAATGAACACAAGATTAAGAGAGCTCTAATTTCATCATCAAATACAATATTGACTGAACTTAACTGGTTTACCAAACCATGGAAATCACTAAGATGGCTATGAACAGATCCACCTTCCAGCATTTGCAAATTAAATAAACGCTTCATAAGAAATACCTTATTAGAAGCTGAGGGTTTTTAATATAAATTTGCCAAAGATTCCATCAACTCCACCGTTGTCTTACACTGTGATAAACTGGAAATCACAGATGGTGCAAGACTCAATCTAATAGATCCCAGAGCCTTCCGATCAAGAACCTCCCATTCTTCATCTTTCATATCCGAGGGTTTGCAAACAACCCCACCCAACGATAAGTACAAATCTTTCTGATACAGATAATCCTCAATCTACATCCTCCACAATTGGTAGTTCTTGCCATTAAACTTTTCCATCCGTAGCTTACTGTCTTTTACCATTGCTCAACTCCCACTCAAACAAAAACCCTGTGAGTAACCTGTAATCAAAAACACACTAACCAGATCTAATCCAATCTGTTAGTATCCCAACCAATAGCTCTGATACCACTTGTTGGGGGATCACAAGAACAACACCTGTTCTGATCCCACTTTGTTAGGATCTTGCTCCTCAGAAAGAGCACAGTATGATTACCAAATATAAGCAATTATAAATGTAGAAATAACCATAAATACAAGTAACTAGAATTCACCAATAACACAGAATATGAGAGACAATACACTATCTTGTATTAACACTTTACAGAAAAGAATACAATAAAGAGCCGCCACACTCTTCCACCTTACAGAGGCTTCCCACACCTCAAGTGTATAGTAATTATTCTACAACACTCTCCTACACAAAAAAAGGGTCCCAACAACCAACTCACACACAGAATTGGTGTTCACCTCTCCAACTAGTCAGTAATAACCCTGTCAGTTCACCAAGCACTCTAAAGTACTTCAAGTTGATCTCCCATGAACCTGCAACCTACAATTCAACAGACCATACTCACACATGTAGATCTCCTATGAGCTTGCAACAACCTGCAACTCAATGATCTTACAATGGAAGGAACTCTTCCTTTCTATCTCATACTTCTACAATACATGCCAATGGGTCTATAAATAGATTCCTAACTTAAACAATAACTTAGACTCTTAATTTAGACAATTATCCTCACAGCTTAAGACTCTAACTAGTCTTTACATGCAAACTCTTCGTTCACTTAACTAACTGTCCGTGCAATCAACAGTTCTAGAACACACAGGCGACCGACGCCGGTCCCTGCTTGCCTGGTTCTGCTGACGTCGGCCAACTCCTTGCCGTCGCCGGTGGCCTTCTGCAATGGTCACGACCGACGTCGGTCCTGCTGCCGATGCCGGTGCTCCTGGATCTCAGCAACCTTTTATTCCTTTAGTTTGCAAAGAGTTGAAGCTTTTAGCTCCACAACTCAACAAAATCAAAAATTATGAAACTCCATAAATCCCATGGAATGCTTGGTATAAGAATAAATCACCTAGATGCAGGCATCTATCAATATCTAGGAAGAGTGGAGATTCACAAAAACTTTTTTTTAGAAACTAGGAAATATTTATTGAGTGGTAATTCTTTTAAAATATGATAGACCTTGTCAACTAGACTTTGACATTTGGGAACCTATCAAACTACATGTCAAAAAGTAAAACACTTGGAATTTGAATTAACTTAGTATATTAAATCAAATGAAGTAAATCCTAATCATGATCAACATTAAACCAAGTATGACCATTATCAACTCAATTAATCAGTCAAAAAGATAAGGATTTCTCATTAGAATTAAATTGATCCAAATTAGTCCAAAATTAAAATCAAATAAGTCTAGGATACAATCGATTTTGCATAGATTTAAACTAGACAATGGACTAATGAAAGCGAAATTAATTTCAATAGCAAGACCTAAAGTCTATGAAATAAACCCAAAGATGTACCACTTCCAAAGTCGAAGACAATGAAATAACTTGTTTTAAAAGGCCCAATTAGACTTTAACATATAATTCAACTAAGGCATTTACAAGAACAAACCCATATCATTTTAAAAATATGACTAATGTTCTAAATTAATCATTTATAAACATATAGACATTCTATTATGAAATAATACAATCATAGTCCAAATTGCTTTAGGAAAGGGAGCAATAAGTCCACAATAGTTAGATTATTTGCCTAAGTTCAAGACAAATCTGCCTCAAAAGGGAATCACTCAAAGAATTTTAAAATATAACTTTAAATGACCAAAACTTTTAGACTGAAGCAAATTCAAGTATTTATATCAAGGATCACATAACTAAGCAAAAACAAATCAATGAATTAATAATGATAAACCAAGAGGGTCCCCATCTGAGAAATTAAGGATGGGGCATGTTGGACCCAACATTATTATGTCACCATAGCAACTCACTTGGTTAAACAATTTTGAGTAAAATTTATTGTTATTTAAATATACCAAAGGACATGACAATAAAGAGCTACCTCATTTTTCAATATTAATAAAAAAAATGTCTTGATACGCATCATGTGATCTCCACATTCAAATCCAATAGCATTATGATACATATAGCATGGTATGATCAAATCTCAAAACTAATTATACAATAATTTAAATAGTTATATATTATTAAAATAAAAAAATTAAGTGATAAAATGTTACATTATGTTAAATGTCATATATTTTTATGGCCAGTGTATTCTAGATTGAACTAATTCATTGTATACAATGTGATTTTGTGCTCACTTTTCCTTAGTTTCATCATTGATTAAACAAACTACTTGATTGGATTAATCATGGCTAGACATTGGGGCCATTTAAGACCTACAAACCTAATTTTTTTATGTATAACGACATAATTTGGGCCTTGGTTCATCCTAATTTCACTAGTGATTGACTTAATCATTTGATTGGTTCTATCAAGGTATAATTTTTTAAATTTAAACTTCATAATCCTAATTGGATATATATAACAATATAATTTTGGTCTCACTTGGTCCCCATTTCACCTTTTATTGAATTGATCACTCAATTAATTCAATTAGAAATGAAATTTGAGACAATTTAATCCATGTAAACCTAATTAGGAATACATAATGGGATTTAGGGATCAAGTCACACTAACTTTCCCAATTACAACTAAGAAAATCTCGTAATATGGGATGAAAAGCATGCTATTTTGGCATATAAACCAATTTACAAATTTTTTTTGTAGCATGCTCACTGGGAATGTCTTTGGCCATCTCTTCAAGGTCTACTCAATGGAAGGTGCAAAATTTTTATGAGTCATATGAAATAATTTTTTGGCAATTATCTACTCAATAGATATTTTAAGGTGAATATCAAGGTTAGTTGTCTATTGCCACATCCAAAAGGGAAATCCCCTGTGGAATATGGCTTTTTTTTGCATATGTGCTCATGAATTTATTAAATAACTTTCTTCAATGAGATCAAACATAGGCACATAAGCATTTTTGGGTCTTGGTGCAACATGAAATGCATTTGAAAGAAAAAAAGGGAATAAACAAAAGTAATGAAGACAAAGGAAATTATGTTGATTGCAATATAAAAAATTCAAAGAAACAACCAAGACAATAGATCGAGGGGGAAAATAAGCTAATTATAGAGAAAAAAATACAATGTATGTTATATATCCCACTTCAATTTCATAATTTTTTTTCAATGTTATATATATTATTAAAATATATAATGAAGTTTTAAGTATGGCTCAAATAAGACATCTTCCATTAATTTTATGTTATCTAGGAATCAAAACAATGTTATTTAAAGATGACAATGCTTCATTTGTTAAAAACAATGTTTCAATGAAACAAATCTAGTTATGTTCTATACACCAAAGACTAAGGTCGCCTTTTGTTGTTGGCCACTTAACTAACATGTCTTATTGGGTTGCTTATAGGTGACATCAATAAATTATGTGAGCATTAATTGCTCACATATCCTATCCTAAATGTGAATAATTGTGACTAAGAAGACACTTAACATAAGAAAGCTAACCTTAGAACTTGAGTTAACATTAATGCACATATAAAAAATAATAATGTGCTAACATCTAGAAAATATTCATAAACATTAATAACATAGTTTATTGTTATGGATCATGTCATAGCGATATATTGTATTTTCAGAGCAAGTGGAATATTTGTACTTGTAATGTGAGAAAATTATGATAAAAAAATATGTATATTGATTTGGCATCAAGAATATCATGGAAGTATGATTAAATAAGGTTATAAAATACCATATATCAAAGGTGACACTACATGTTCTATTTCATAGATTTAAATATATGGTTTGAAAATCATATACATGGTGGTGCATAATTTCCCCTTATGTTTTGAATAATGCACATAAAAAAAATGTCCCTAGATTTTGTATGTAATGTTCCCAAAAAATAACGCACTGTCATATATGTAATGTTTGGACTATATGCATAATATAACATTCAATATAAAATCTTTGTAGAAATCAATATGCTAAGTTTCTGTTGTGAAGCATGTCATATTAGTACAACAATTTTTATTACAAGTATGGATTTTATTCATCGTGTAGTGTTGTGTTTGTTCATGAAAAGTGAATAGATGCATTTGATTATTCTCCATTGAATGTTAGATTTATTCATGGCACTCAATTGTAGAAAGGTTAAAAATTTTATGATCTTTGAAGATGGTAGCGCATATAGTGATTAATGCATTTGGTTGTTTGGTATATTTTAAAATGAGATGAGATCAAGGTCTATGCCCTATTTATATGAATATATGTATGCATGTATGTATGGATGCATGCATGCATGTATGTATTATAATCATACAATTTTGGTTGATTATTTCATGTGATTACAAATGCAATCAAGTAATGGTTGTTTATTACTTTTAATTGTTGCATAATTACAATTAGTATGAATTTTATTTGCTATCCAATGTTAGATTTTTTCACACATGATAGATAAATGCATTTGATTTTTCATCATTGAATACTAGATTTATTCATTGCATTTACTTAAAAAAAGGTCATAATTTCAGAATATATGTAGACGATGGCAAATTCATTGGTTAGTGCATCTAGTTTTTGGTACATTTTAAACATTGTCCCTGTAAAAAAATAAAGATTCTGTGAACTCACTATAAGTTGTTTTTATAGTTACAGGTAACTTATATTTTTTAAACAATCTGAAATATCTTTCTGAAACTAAATCATGGGAAGTTAAGAATTTTATTTTGGATCTTTTATTTTGAATTTGAAGATTTGCCTTTGGTTTTTTGTCAGTTGTTTTAAAAATAGAAAACTATAGACCTCTTGTATCTAACATAGCTATTTGCAACTACATTTTTTTAAAAGACCTTTATCACTGGGTTTTTTATAATTTCAAAATTAAACACATAAAAATATAAAAATAACACAAACACATAGTGATCGGTAATTCATTTCTGTATAAGAATACACACCATTAATCCAAACTAGTTTGCACAACATTGATAGTGCTTTAGATAAAGAAGACAGTTTTAGAACTCATGTTTTTAAATACAACATTAGCGATTGGTTATTTGATACCTTTCAAGTCTTGTTACACTTTTGATACACATAAATAGAACTATGTGTTGGAATTATAAAACATTTTAAGAATTCCCTAGAAAAAAATGGCCTTGATGCACTAAGATCTTTGGAACTAGAATTGGATCCTGAATAAATATATAGATTGCATCAAGTACATGACATAAAAACATACTTTCATCACATGCATATTTTAGAAAATTTATGCATAGTAATTGTTGAACATGGTCTATGGGGTGACTTTGTATAAATTAACTTTCTAAATAGTTGAACATATCCATTTGTGTTTTTTCTTTGAAAAAGAAAAAAACTTCCACTTTAACAAAAACATTCACCTTTGTATTGTATACCTTTTCATGATGCAGATGTGTTTTATAGACATTATGAGCTACTATACTATAAGAATCTAAAAAATTATCAAGGTCACTCAAAACAAACATCTTTATCAAAAACATGTGCTGAGATTTCTTTTCATTAACAAATAAATGATGCAAATATGCAACTATGCTAAGTGTCTAGAATGTTAGAAAACACATTTTATTGTGGTGATAACATATTTAGTTATATTTGTAATTTAACAAATAATGATTTTGACATATGATTTTTTTAACTTTATGAAACACAATATTTCTAAAATGTTTTTATTTCTTAGAATGCAAAAGCATATGATTGTTTAGAACAAAAATTGAAAATCAATATAATTAAGAATATATGAATTATTTCTAATTGGCAGGCATTCATTGTTAATATGGGTTCAATCCATGATGAAGGTGGAATAAAAGATAATGAGTTTGATAAACAATGTATTTCATATTCACTATAGTTAATAATTTTCCTATGTTCATCGACAACTCAACAAATTGTCAAAATAGATAATGGTTGTGCTTAACCACATCACATAGAAAACATTATGTTTTTTGAAACAAATACAAATCACATACATTATGAAACATTCGTGATGAATAAGCATACTTAGGCATATGCAAATGATTTTTCTAATTGAATTGATAGACCATCCCCAAAAAATAAATTATCTTTGTTACAAACTTTTAAACTTGCACGTGCAAAGACTACAAACATGCAACCTATCCACTATCCTGCAAGGCAGGCAATACAATTTTTTAAAATAAAAATCACTAGCATAATGTAAGAACATGATAGAGCATGTATAAATTATTTTTTTGATTGTACTAACATACCACCCAAAAAAAGAGATGATCTTTGCTACAAAATTAGAAAATTTAAGGGCAAAGACCACAAACACAAAAACTATCAAGAACTCTATTAGAAAGGAAATACAAACTTTCAACAAAAACTTGTTGACATGCCTATACATGTTTTTAAAAAAAAAACTAATTTAAAACATAATATCAAATTTTTTGATCAAGCTGAAAAAGACACATTTGAATAATTAATGGCAAATAGTAAAGGCATGCATTGGAAAAAATTTGTGAAAATTGTAATCAATCATTGAAAAATGAAATGCTTCCTAGATTTGCAACGATTTATAATATTATACTAAAAAAACACTCAAAACATGTACTTATGATATCAAACCTTGAATAAATTCTTATTACATTGAGAATTGAATTTTCTCAAATTTTGAATATAGGTTATAATAAACTATAGCTTGGACTAAAAGGTGCAGTTATCAATGTTCCATCAAATGTTGATAAAATTTAGAAAACATTGCCTAGATCTACAAATGAAAGAAAAATAATATTATAGATTTAAAAATATGTTTAGAATATAAAAATTCATATCAAAAAGGAACTATTCACCCACAAATTATTATGAAATCATTACAAGAACCATGTATGAGAAATTGTACATTAATCATAATGTGCAAGTTAACTCTGATTGGAAACCATTCATAAGAACTAGGGTTATAGATAATGAAAATAAAAATAGTCTCTTAAGTGAATTTTAAATTGATATTAATGATGAAATAAATATGTCTTCTATAAAAAATATAACCTATTCTAATGACACTCTGGTACATGGATTTATAAACTCAACATGTATTACAACATTGCAAGACAAGGTGATTGCAATAATGCTAACTGAAGATAACAATCCACTCAAAATTTTAAAGACAGACTGAGGAAATTACTTTTCCTAACTTTTATTTGGGTATCGTTGTCCCAAACATGTAATGTCAAGATTCACATATCAAAAAATTATAGAATGGGAGTTGATGCATGTTAATCATCAATTTGCATATCATCTTACTGATTTGTTTTTCAAAACAATAAAAATAATCATAAAACATTTTGGAAAGATAATGAGGGTTTAAATTATAAAAGGAAATCTAAAGGGAAGAAATATTTTGACAAAAGATGTCAAGTACAAATTAGATTTAGGAAAGTTACTGAAATATGAAATTGGATATGTAGATTTCAAAAAAATATGTATCTACCCTGATTACATGCCAGGGATGAAAATAATGTATTTTCTATGATACATCAATTAGGACCACCAAAATTATTCATAACTTTTACAAGTTTCAAGCATCATT
The DNA here is from genome assembly GCA_037957365.1 of Torreya grandis. Classification (NCBI taxonomy): domain Eukaryota; kingdom Viridiplantae; phylum Streptophyta; class Pinopsida; order Cupressales; family Taxaceae; genus Torreya; species Torreya grandis. The sequence continues at coordinate 1,774,154 of JARHVA010000279.1, forward strand.
GGCAGCCATTGATAGATGCCTTGAAATAGGTATACCTAAAACACAACAAGAAGACAAGTTCCAAAATTAATGGACTTAATAAATTAGATGATGCTTGATACCTTGTAAATATGGATCCAGTCACATGTAGGCACTATTATATACATTGCATCGATGCATTAAGACAACTATTATGCAATGATGAATTCATGTTAAACAAAATCACAAATTATTTTTGTGTCACATAATTTCAACAAAGAGGAACTTCTCATGATCATTGGATGGTATGTATAAAAAATGCACTGATATATAGAAAGGATAAAAAAAATCATGATTATACATTTTATAGACAAATACAAGGCTTGTGATACTAATATTCTTGAACATGACATAGCCAAACTGCATATACACCATCATACTAGTAGTTGTAAAAAAAGAAACAAAAAACTTATAGATACAACTTTCCACAACCACCAATGCAATGAATAGTAATTATTAAAACTTCTAAAGAATAAAAATAACTTTTAATTATAACATAAAAACAAATTTACTTGATACTAAGCATGAAATACTATAATGTCTCTGATTACTTTAACACTTTATTACAAAACCTTGACATAAATGAGTCACAATACATAGCAGTGATACAAAGTAAAATTAAATAACCCACCATTTTCCTTGTTTACACACCATCATAGGTATGGAATAATAGTTTCATAAGTAACATGCCAAATTTATGGTATGCCAATACATATGCACAATTTTTTTTTAATGCATATACATTCCAATAACCTATTATAGCTCGTATATGACAAAGGGAAATTTAGATACCACACATGATTTTAAAAAAATACAAAATAAACATGAAAAAAAAACATAGATGCCATTGAAATGTTGTATAGACTTAGAAATGTGATGCTAAGATATCAACAAATGTCTACACAACAAGATGTTTATTTGATGTTTTTATTGCCATTGAATCAATGATCAAGAAAATGTATTTTTATAAATTCATCTTGACTTGATGAATGCACATTTATATTAAAACCTTAAATTGTTATTAGGCATGATCCAAATAAATCTAAAAATATGAAATGTCAATCTCTTATTGAATATTACATTACATGTCCTATTTCCATTGAACATGTTTACTTGGCTGAATTTGTTTCTGAATACAAGAAAAAAGGAAATCCTTTGAAAATTAAAAAACACATGTTATACAATTTGTCAATTACAACAAAAATATTGACATTGAAAACTATTATCATAATGATTATTGTTATATGTCCATTTCAAAATAATGAAAAAATTTTGAAACATGGTTTCTAAACAAAGAAAAAGGCATACAGTTTGCAAAGCAATTTCATAAAATTAAATGAGTCCAAGTTTAATTATGACATAAATCCAACTTGGGGGAACATGGAACATGTCTCATACCAACTTGAACTTGATAATGTGGATACATCTACTCCTATATTTTGTTCCATGGAAACAAAAACTATGCAAGAATACTTATTTGCAAATGGACTTTCCAATGGAAAAATTTGGTGAGTAATTAAATCTCAAAACCATTTTAAATTAAATAACATATAATCATTTATGTTAATTTTAAATATTATAAACACAAACATATGCTAAACATCAAACAACAAGTGATTTTTAAAAACATTGCTTTAAAAAATGTGTAAACAAAAATAAACCATTGTACTTGTTTTTAATAAGAGGCATAGGTGCATGTAAGACTTTTACTAAAAAAATTATATTTGAGATGCCAATTCACATTTGCTCCCAGTCCATTGTTAATGATCCAAACAAGCTAAAAGGTCTCATTCTTGTATACACAGATAAAGCTACATACAATGCATGTGGAGTAACATTGCACTCTATATTATTATTTCCATTTAGCAAGTCAAAACTTATTCCATTGAATAGTGAATGTCTTGATGTGTTTTCTAAATGATATAATCAATTATGCATAGTGCTTATTAACTAAATCTCACTTGTAGGAGCAAGAATGTTATACTACATTGATAAGTGATTGTATGACATAATGCAACTACCTACTATACAATTTGGCAATGTTGACATGCTCTTTTATGGAGACTTAGATCAAGTTCAACCTATAAGCGAATGCTTGATCTTTAAACACCCAAAAATCAATGATGAACTAGTTCCTTATTTTTATGGTAGGAAAATGTAAAATGTTACCAATTGTAGCAAACCATGCACCAAAAGGATGAAACTTTTGTGTCAATATTGAACAAAATACATGTAGTCTACCATACAAATGATGATATAGCATATCTTAATAATAAATGTTTACATACAACACTAAATGATCCTCTATTTCCATATATTTTTTAATTGACCAAAGATGTTGAAGCACACAATAACCAAATTTTATCACTTGTTTGAAATAGAGACAGAAGATGACTCATATAATGAAAGACAAGGATATGCTAATGGTGCATGTCTGCCAACAAAAATAATTTTAAAGATTGATATGTGAGCTATTTTTTGGGAATTATGATATCCAAGCTGGCCTTGTCAATGGTTCAAATGAGATTTTTAAACTATACATAAAACATGATAAAAAGATTATTTGGGTGAAATTCAATGACGTTCACATTGGACATTTTCAAAGAATGAAAATTTTTCATTTGTGTAAAATCCATATTGATTTAAATTAGATTCCTATTTTTTGAGTTTCAAGACCAATTCAAATACCTAATTATAATTAATTTTTAACAATACGGAGTCAGTTTCTAGTGTAATCAAAATGTTCCCATATAATACATAGATCCCAAGGTCTCACCATGGAAGGTGTTGCATTCAAACCACTTGGTTTATCAAGACACAACTTAGCATATAAAACTACTTCCCATGTAAAAAGTATGGATTCATTCTATTTATTAAGTTCACTTACAAAAAAACTTTACAGTCCAAAAAAAATTATGTTGAAATGTTGCGATTAGAATACAATTATAAAAGGGAATTGGAGCATAGCCTTAGATCAGGTATATTTCCTCCATCTATTATTTTATGTTCATTGAACACTCATAGTCTTCGGTTTCATCTTAAAGACATTATCAATGATCATGACTTAATGAAATGTGATATACTATGCTTATAAGAAATGTACATTGCAACTTACAATTTCTTTGGCCATTTTACAAACTTTATGACCTATAACTCAATGTATAATGTTCATGGCATCATGATATGTGCACAAAGACATGTTTCCATTCAAATCCAATGTAATACATTACAAAAGAGATAGAAGCATTGGAAACAGATGAGAAAATACATGGTTATGAATTTACAATTATAAATTTATATGTATCCCCATTTACATCCATCTTGGATATCATAAATTTTATTGAAAAGGAACTATTAAATTTTAATACATTCAAATAAATTTATATCTTAGGAGACTTTAACATTGACATGTTTGCTTCTAACAAATCAGAAATCCTGCTCAAAGAGCATATGTCGACTTCTAATATGCATTTTTTGCCACATGAACATGAACAATATCCAAATATAATCATAGACCATGTTTTTCCAAAAAATTAAAAAAATACAATCACATCATAAAAATAGAAAAAAAATGGACTGATCATGATGCAATTTATCTAGTCATAGTCAATCATACTTAGTCATTAGCATTAAGAAAAAAAAAACATTGTATCACATATTCTTCTATTTTATTTTACATAGAAAAAAATTAATTTTTACATATACAAAATATATTTTAACTTTATGTCATATTAGTGGTGTAAAATAAATGGCTTCAGAACATGCAATTTCCACATAAAAATTATCAATAGGTAATGGAAAAAACAAATTAGTTTTAAACAAATTGGTAATTTAAAATATTCATCTTATGCATTTTTTTAATTTTTCACCAAACATATTTATCTACCATTGTCAAAATTATTTTATGAATCTAAAAATGCACTCAAAAAATCATGTTAGTGAGGAAACACAAATATAATGAAAAAACCAACCAAATAGTAATAGTTTATTTGTAATTTTTTTATATAACAAGAATAAACAATCCCCCATTTGAAATATTCATGTTATGCATTATTTTTTTTAAAAAAACAATCATTTAATCTATTTTAAAAATAATTTTAAGAATATAAATATGGAAGCACAATATCATACTAATAAAAAAACACGAGTAGAACAAGAAAAGCCAACCAAACAGTAATATTTTATTTGCAACTTGCTTTATATAATAAAAACAAACAATACTTGTTAGCTATTTTTATATGAAACTAACCATTTATTATTATTTATTTTTACCACATTTTTGTAATGAAAACAAGAAATAGATATAGATCTAGGCAAGTGCAATAACCAATAAACATAAATAGAGCAAGACCAAGCACCAAAATGGCAATGTTTAATTTTTCAAGTTGATATAGACAATAACAATCAATAAAAGTATCATTTTATTTTAATTCTAGAGCTCAAAATTCATATTACTTTTTCATTTTTAAATACAAAACGTTATTTCCCATTATAAAGTATTTGTACTTAAAACTTACATTTGAAAACCATGCTTACAGTGTAAACATTGGACAAACTATGTTGGCTTCAATCATCAAAATCTCTACAACATGGAGTGGAAATCTACTTTAAGGTGATGTTTTGGTTCTTTATGGCCCTATTTTAATAAAAAATCTAAATTCACTAACACATATATAAATAGTGCATGTGGATCTTGTTGACAAAATTGACCAGATGACAATAACAATGAACATTAACAATAAGTTAATTGAAAAAATATTACCACATTTTAAATCAAGAAATAATGTATGCATCATATAATTTACAATAAAAAATATAATCCAATATGAAATAGGTGATGTTGATTGTTGCCTCGTATTGAAGACATATAACACTATATAAAACATTACAATAGTTTGTAGAGATTGTAGGTTTACTCCAAACACTATCATACATGATCTTGTGCAATCAAACAACATGTATTCAGTGGGATTAATTGGAACCATAGTCATTGGATACCAAAAATAATACAATCAATACCAGCTCTATCTCAAGGATGACAAAACTAAAAAAGACATGATAACAATAACTACTAATGCTCAAACATTTTACATCTCTTTATTCATCATCTGCAACATTTATTTATATAAATATATATTACTTTTTAAAACACTAATATTTCACAAATATTCTCTAGCTTACAATCAATGATACATGAAAACATATATATTCTAACTTACAATGACCATTCTCATCAGTAAATACATAGAGAATGCTTTTCAAAAACATTTTAAGAAATGGAACCAAAGGCACAACCTTATTGTGTGCAACTTAGTCCACTTTTCTAGACATATTAAATGACAAGTACACAAAATATCATTTAAAAAGTTTGGAAAAATAAAATTTTAAGGAAAGTATTTATATCAAATTCATTACTTCCATATACCAAAAAATGAGCTTGCATATTTTTTAGCATTTAAGTTATTCTAATGCATGGTAGATAATAATTTTGATTTTTAGGTCAGAGTTCTATTATAAAAATGTTCATGCATATCCTTTCCAACTATTTTTCAATGACTTTGGGCAACTTTTATTGACTCATGTTGCTTCAAAATATGGTTATGCACATTGTACAAACTATCAATAGTCTCAAATATTCTCATACCAACATGCACTACAATGTATCATACACACATAAAATGGACAAATTGAGTGCACTTTGAATCAAATACTCCTAGAAGAATATTTACTAGCATTAACTAAAGTCTCATTAAGTGAATAAAAAGAAGACATTTAATCCATAGTATTTTTATTGTGTCGCTAATAGCTACATAGAAATTTTACACTTGACATGAACAACATCATTATATCTATCAGGAAATACTAACCATTGCTTCAAAATTGGTATCTCTATATATTTTAAATGTGTGAGTATACATACATATAAATGTATGTATGTACATGCACGCACACATGCACACATGTGCACACACACATTATATATATATATATATATATATATATATATATATATATATATATATATATATATGTATGTATGTATGTATGTATGTATGTATGTATGTATGTATGTATGTATGTATGTATGTATGTATGTATGTATGTATGTATGTATGTATGTATGTATGTATGTATGTATGTATATATATATGTATGTATGTATATATATATGTATGTATATATATATACATATATATATGTGTATATATATATATGTGTGTGTGTGTATATATATATATATATATATATATATATATATATATATATATATATATATATATATATATATGTAAACTATACATATACATACATATGTGTGTGTTTATATGTGTATTTATATAAAATACATACATACACACACACACACATATATATGCATATGTCTGTGTGTGTGTGAGAGAGAGAGAGAAACAACATAAAATCATAATAACAATATTATGATACTTGTCTAAAAAGTATCTTATCTTTAACCAATTATTATTTCTTGTAACTTGTGTAGGTGATCATACAACAACATGCACTATGCTATGTCAGCAAAGCCAGACTTTTTTTTTAAGAATCTAAAAAAAACTCATATGGAATATGCTTTTTTCCCCCTTTCTATTATTCATTGCACAAATCTGATGTTTCAAAATAAGAATAACTAGTAATGTGTTGAATTGATTTTCACTTTAGTATTGTGTATTCACTTAGCATTTTCTTCAATTTCATATTTTCCTTTTTAGCGAACTATATGGATACTATGTGATTAATCTTTTCCATAATTTCCTCATCTCTATTTCAAACCTGAGATTGCACATGAACACTTTTTATTTTATATCTATGATTTTGAATTACTTCTTACTTTAGCATTGGTTTGGTTTCTCCTAGATATTAAATAGGGATTTAAGCTCCTTTATTCTAGATTCACAATTTCTTTGACACTATAATATTACATGTCCTCTATATTTCATTGAATGATCAGACCTTTTGTTTCAACAATTTTGAATTTTCATTTAGTATGTAATGCATCTATGACATTTCTCTATTGTTTTTCCATATTATAACAAAAAATCTCATTATTTCATCTTAAATTTAAAGCAATAGTGTATTGCTTAAAAATGATTCTAAAATTAATTACATGGAAACTAAAAGAGAATGCAATGATTTATAGATTCAAAAATTGTAAATAAACAATTATAATTTGAACAATAAAAATATAGTGTGTTTTTTAAAAATCAACATAATTTATATAAATTTGATACCCAATAACCTTGCCATGACTATCTACTTCAATTGGCTTGACACACAAAAGTCATATTTTGAATTGTAAGAAACGTTGTTAGTGTAATACATTCACAATAACACACTAGATTTCACATTTGAGCATCTTTGCTTTGTTTTAACAAGGAAAATCTAAACATGCTACTAATTGCATATCATATTTTATATTCTTTCACGACTCTTGTTTCTTTCTTCTTTTTTGATGTTTTTGAATGTTAAAAGGAATATAAAATATTGAAGGCTTTTGGTTTCCAACATATATTTTGCATTGTTTCCATATTTTTTGGCCTGACGCAATTGCTTTTAATGTTGTGTGTCTTTAATTGATATTAGATAGGTGTTACTATTTTTTGAAACTTTTTCATTGTCTTGTTTGGCTATATGTTTTTCTTTATTTTTGACTATGGATGTTTTGTTTTATAGAGTGTAACAATATTCAGTGATTTTTCTCAAATAGAGCTACACATGCAACATAAATATGGTTTGAATGATGTTTAATAGGTATAAAAGATATTGTTTTAGTTTTAAAACACTTCAAATTGTCAATATAATACTGCAATTGTAAATCTATTTTTATTTTTAGATTATTTTTCCTTGCATTCATATTTTGTCTAGTCTTAGATTAATAATGACTATTTGATTTTAGATTCAGGTTCGTAAATGTTCAAATATATAGTATGGTTGATGTCTAGACATAATTTTTTATCATATTTTTTAAATAAAAAGATAAAGTCTTCTACAATATAATGTTACATATTTTTAATGAATACTTACCACAATGTTCAAAGATACAATATAGTTTATGTCCAGACATAGCTTTTTATCACCTTTTTTAAAGCAAAAGATAAAGTCTTCTTAAAAAAAAATCTCCACTTGTTAAATACAATGTTTCAATGAAACAAATCTCATTCAATGAATACACAAAAGACATTTCAATGGTAGTGTTTTTGCTACGTCGCTTCCAACTACATGGTAGTTTTACACTTGTTATGAGCAACATCATTATATCTATTAGAAAATAGTAAATTTTTCTTCAAAATAGTTATCTCTACCATTCAAAGATTAAAAAATCATATAAAAGAACAAAACAAATACTTGATAACAATATTATGATACTTGTCTAAAAAGTCTCCTAATTTTAACATCCTTTGTTTGTTGCAACTTGTACAAGGAAAAAAAATCATAGGTATACATCGTCCAACAATATGGATTATGATTTGTCTATAAATCTAGACCTTTTTTGTAAAATAATTTAAAAAATACTCATTTCATAGAATTCATTTTTTTATAAAATAATTTTTGTACCGAAAAAACCATTTCTTCAATGTACAAAAATTATTCTTTTCTTTTTTTTTTTTATAAAAATCCAATTTATCAAATGTATAAAAATTATTGACACCCCATACATGTTTATGTTGTTTGAAAACAACTACATTTCAAACATAATATCAATTTTTTAATTAGGCTAAAAAAATACATTGCAATAATTAGTGGTAGATAGAAAAACCATGCGTAGTAAAAAAATGTGTTAATTACAATCGATCGTTAAAAATTGGAATGCTTGCTAGATTTTTGATATTTTCTTATTAACATATAATAGCTTCCTCAAAGCGTCACTTAACCCAAGTGACAGATCCATGTACTGAAAAATATTCCTAAACTTATATTTTTTCTTTTTCTTTGATGCATACATAGAATATTGGTATGTTATTGTCTTACATGCAACTGATTGAACACCAATTGAACATGTATCTAATTGATATATATCTCAAAATAAACACCTTTAAAAATTAAAAATCTCACTAGCATATGGCAAAAAACCCCAGGGACTTGGTATATGATGTCCTTTTTTATTTTGACATGGCTAAGGTTCTCATTTTACATCTTGTTTCTTTAACCCATATTAGGATAGATGAAACTAGGAAATAGTCATTGTTGTCTTTAGATTTTCCCTTCCTTAGTGTGGTTAAGATCACTAATGGAAGGCTAGGATTTTGAGTTATTAGTAGAAATTTTCCACCATGATCAGCGAAAATATTATGATCTCATGCACATCGGCCTTACATCAATGAACTATTTAAAGCTACATAATTTTGAGATTTTGGATAGCTTCTCCCATGTACTCATAGATTTGAGTCCCTTTAGGAACTTTTAATCATAATTTGGATAAAACTCTAGCCACAACACACAAGTATTAATTAGTTTAATTTCCCTTTTGTGTCTTGAAGTCATTATCAAAGGCTTAGGAGAAAACCAAATAATTAGTTGTGTGTTTGCTATCAACAATAGAATTTTTTTGTTCTTATTCTAATTCCATTTGTGTGCCATAGATATTTTTTAAATGTACATAATATTCTACATGAATAAAATCATTTTCATTGTACATTTTAGTTCCTTTTTTATTTTGAGTTCTTTGTTCATTTTGTATCTCTTTTATGTACATCACTTATAGATACTTACATCACTTATAGACACATAATGTGTTTTGGAATAATAAAAAATTTGCAAAAACATTACACTTCAAAGTAATGAGACATGTTTTAATTTTACTAGCAACACAAACCTTTTTTAAATAATGCATTAAGTTATGCAGAATGTAAATGCATGATTTACATTATCTTTAGTCATTCATTTTATATAATCTTCCTTCCAATCTTCTATAACATTTTTCACCTCATGTGTATCCTAGAAATCTTGAACTATCTTTCTATCATAAGGAATTGTAGACTTTTATAATTGAATAATTTTTTCCATTAAATTTCTTTGATAACTGCTACAACATACCCATTAATAAAATATATGGTGTCACTATTTACCAATAAATTTCAATGTATACCTTCAACCATGTCTGCATATAGAAATATCTTGAATGTGGCATCCACCTTGTGTAATTCTAACCTCCTAATTCTCAATGTTCATAGAATCACTGTCCAACCATAGTTTACCATATTTTCTACTTGATCATAAAGCTCATTAGAACTCTTGGTTATAATAATTAATTTTCATGAATTGAGCGTCCTTGAATATTTGGGATGGAACGAGAGGACACATAGTTTGTATTTCTTTTTGAGGTTTTACTCTACAAATCTTATTATCTTTGCATGCTCCTCATGAATTATCTCAAAACATCTTCCCTTTGGCATGTTATTAGTCCCTGCCAAGGTAGGGCACTAATTGTTTTACTTGGACAAATAACCCATATTTGTTCAGTCAATCAATTGTTTTAATATGCATATGGTTTTAATAAATATAAATTTTGTCTAAAGTTTTTCCATAAAAATATTAAAATGTTCTCAAAAGTGTTAATTTAAAACATTCTAATGTTGTCATCATAACAATCAATTACTATAACAACTCATATCATTATTAATTACTATATTCATTTTTTTATTATAATTATTTATATCTTTAATTATTTTTAATTGTAAATAATATTTAATTCAATTCTAATAAAAAAATATTTCAAAAAAAATTAAAACATTAATTAATTATTAAATATTTCAAATCTCATCATTAAAACAATGATATTGACAAATACATTGTCATAAAAAAAACTTAAGTCTTATAATAACACTACATTTTCAAACATAAATATAAAAAACACACTCTTTTATAAAAAAAAAGTTTAAAGCCCTATAATAACTCCACCTTTTTTAACATAAATATAAAAAATATATTACCCTATAAATAAGGTAAACTCTAAACTATATTTTATAATTAGTAAGTTCAAAACCGCAATTTTCCATTCAAATTTTTATGTTTTTTTAAATAATTAACAAACTAATGCAAAAAAAAAATTAAGGTTTTTTATCACCCAATACACATGCCTTCCTAAGATAAATTATTCCATCTTTTAATGATGTTTTTTCACTGTTAAGCATTTAATCTTGTTCATTGAAGGATGATACAATTATAATTGGATATGATCATGTAACATGTTTCTTATTAATTTAAATACATTTTTATTATAAAAGTTTTATAATTTATTATTTAAATTTATTTTATTTAATTAATTTGTTAAATTATTTTTAAAATATATTTTTATTATTTTTAAAAAAATATTTTAAATTTTAATATATTATTATATTTATAAAAATTATAAATCTTAATACTATTATATGTATTCTTAAATATTATTGTAAATGTTTTTTATATTAATAAAAGTATTAATTTATTTATTATTATAATTATTGTCAATTTTATATAAAATGAATATTATATGTATTTTTAAAATTTATCTTTTATATTTTTATTTAATTTGATTTGATGATTTGATTATTTAATTGAATGTACGTGATAAATTGACCTTGAAATATACAATAGATAAATAACATATTGATATCTTTCGAGATAGATTTATGTGATTAAGCAAAGAATATGAATCAAAATGTTAACACTTAATCTCCCATTAACTATACTAGTTACATCCTTTCGAAATGCGACTTCAGTGACTCCCACTTATATTTTGTACTCACATTTTTTTTTGTTTAGATTTTGTACTCACATTTTCCTTTCCTTTGTTTTCAATATTATTTTAGTTAAAAGATCTTAAATAATAATTTTATAGTTATTTGAAAAATAATTATAATTATTTGAAAAAATATAATTATATTTATAACATTTATAAACTAATACAAATGTCTTAAATTTGTAGAGGGATATTATTTTTAAGGTTTTTATTTTAAATTTTTTACATAGCATTTTTATTACCAAATTTATTACTTTTTCTTCGATTTTTCCATTCATTAGTAAAAAAATAAATCTATCTAGCTACATCAATGTGTTGGGATTGAAAAAAAATTCGAAAAAAAAATAAAAAATCATTGCCAAGATATATATCAAATTTTATGTTGAAATCTATCTATAATGATCAAATAAATATCAAATTTAAAATCTAACATAAAAATAAAAAAACACTCCATTACACTCCACCCTACTATTATAATTATAGAACAATTTTCAATATATTTAATAAGTTGTGAAATATATATATATATATATATATATATATATATATATATATATATATATATATATATATATATAAATTTTTATTTACTTTATTATTCCCCTATAACACACTTCTTAACTCATTTTTTGATAATTGAATTGAACACTCAATTGAATTTAATGCTTCCCTTAAAACATCAATTAAAGTGTTAAATCGATATATATATATATATATATATATATATATATATATATATATATATATATATATATATATATATAACTATATGACATAATTTATTAGTCCCTATCCAGATAGAGACCATAAGAATCACTTTGTAATTATCTACCTTTTTTTCCAGCCAATCAATTAACTAGAAACAATATCATGTTAGTAATTATAAAGTTTTGGTTAAAGTTTGGTGTAGTGTATTAATTTCAAAATATTATGAGGTTTTATTTGGAAATATTCCTCTGACTTTAGTGTACCTAAAAAATACAATATCCAAACTAAAAAATTGGTAAAGCAATGAGCACATTCAATAAATAAGCAACATCAAATATAGAAGTAACATCAAAGTGGGTACTTTGAGGTTGGCAACAAGGAAAATTTTAGGGGCTATTTATAGCCAAATGACTAAAAGTAGATTTTGAAAATGGCTAATTATATGAAAATATACATAAGTCAAATAGTCTTAATTTTATACAATTTCATAGTTTGGAACATATATTCACCTAATAGATTTTACTCGATCTTATTTTGGGACACAACTTTACCAAAGTTACTATAAACATATGGGTCTGATTTGCCATAAAATTATACAGGACTTGTATAGGTTAGTCTGGAATCACCAAGTATATATGTATGCATGTAAATAATAAGGACCACCTAGAACACAATAATCTTAAGGTAATAATCATATTTATTCAATGAAAATGTTTCAAATATTCTTTGGTGCCACATGCTCTTCCTTCTATATGGTTTTAATAACTAAAAAACTTAATAAAAAATAATTTTCAAACTTAATGTTTGTTTTATTTCTAGCATTGAATGTCGTCCAGGTGGAATTAAAGCTATAGGATTGAGGTTTAGATCTTACCCCACTTTTTAGTGAATTGTCACCAACATAATGAGGGGCTCAAGGCAAAATTTAATGTTGGTATAACACATCACCCACTAGATTAATGGAAGTTTCTTGAATACATATGTGATAATTTCTCAATTTTTCTTGTCATTTATGCAAGCTCTTGTCAGAAGTGAAGCTTTGGTAGTCAGAAGATTGAGATGAGAGGTTGGAAATGAAGGTACAACTAATTTCTAAGTTGATTTCCTTGTGATTACAACTACAAGGTATGGATTTATGTTTCTTTTATTCTAAAAATTGAGAGCAATTGTTTGCATACCCAGTCATATGTCTTAAAATGAATAAATATAATGATAAGTTCTTTGAAAAGTGTTTATTTGAATATATAAGATACAAAAGATAGCTTTCTTATGGTGGTATAATCTATTATAAATGCTACTCTCTACCCTTAATGTTATAGAAATAAACCAAAACTACATTTCATTTTATGTAGGGAAAACCATTGAAGCTTCACATTTTTCACAGAGGTTCTGAGTTCACACAACTTATGTCTCTTTTGTGAATTTGTAGGAGGACGTGTGACTAGAGTCAAAATGAACTTTGAACTTTGAGTTGTTGATATGTTTAAAAAGAGATAGAAGTAAGCAGAGATTTAAAATAAAAATGCCATTAATTTAATACAATATTTGAGCCTATATAACTTGTTGCCTTTGCCATGCATAATAAAAATACCAACAGTAACTAGAAACGTACTATTATCCTATATAAATAGGGATTGGTTTGTTTTTATATCCAAAGGATGCCACTAAGATGGACATTGGCTAACATTAGTTGTACTCATTTTTTGATTATTTCCTAGAATAGTTATTATGCAATACATTACATTCTATTTTTGTGAATTAGCAATTTTATAACACATTGAAATTTAGTTTTTCAAGCCTTACTAATCACATTTTGAAAGTGACCTTAACAAGCTAATCATGTTTTTCAGGGTTGGAACATTTGTGATGTGGGCTGATGGTTTAGAAATGAGTTTTTTTTAAGAAATACTTCATTTGAAAGACATATCAATCCAAAAAAAGAAGATGCTATGTTTACAAAGGAATCTAACCAAGATACTATTGGTATTTTGAAGTCTATGGAATCATCATATTATTATCCACTAAATAATATTGATGCTACAAAATGGTGGTTAAGGACATTAATTTGTCAACCATCTTCTTTTTTTTCCCCATTGAAGCCTATTCTTTATATTGATCTTTACCTTAACAAGACAATCAGAAGCTCAAACATCAAGTAATATTGAACTAAGATAGAATTAATTTATGCAGGGAAGGAAAAAACTCATAATGACAACCACCCTCTCATCTGATGTACCTCTTGGCTATTTTTCATGGGCAACATATGACATCATGGCATCGGTACAATCAAAGAGTGAAAATACATTAGTAGTTGCATTTATTTTTAATTGTGAACTGATTAATTTTTGGCTAGAGGCACTCAAGAAAATTTAGAGGCATGGTATTGAAGTTGATTCTTATGGATCTTATCTTCATAACATATAATAAAAAGGTATGCAAGCAGACTTTTTATAAGCTCTTAAAATTTTCATCTTGAACATGTTTGTAACTCAATACTACAAAGATGGTAAGATTGTAGGCATACAAAGATGTCATATTGAAAGTTCAATACTAAAAACTATATAGATATGTTGTTCATAAAATTTTGGAGACAATAAGGATATTAATATTAGCAATGCACATAGTTCCTATTCCATGTCACAAACTAAAGAAAAATTTAATATCGATTGAAATATACTATCATTTAATAGGAGTTGAAACATGGGTTACTCTATTATTTTTAGTTTTACTTGCACAATAAATTAAAGAATGAGTAAGATAATAGTAATAACATTGAAATATATTTGATGTGTTGGTGTACATCAGAGTTGTATGTACACACATATTGCATGTATGATTTTTCTCTAAATAGAGGGAAACCATTAGATTTTTAAGACTAGATAACCATTTTGTGAAAGTCTTGAATTGTACAATTTATCTTAATTTAAATACAAACTATAAAAATTAGAGAGGGAAATTATATGGTGATTGAACTATGGCATGTTTTGGATCAAATACAACTTTTTAAGGAAGTTGTGGCAATAACCATTTAAGAAGTAATGCTAATCAAGACTTAAAAAAGTAGTGGACTGATGGACATAGCAACATGTCAAGTATTATGTGGTTTGTTGTGACAAATTAAGAAAAAAGTTATACAAAGTAGTAAAAAGACAAAATTGCAAGCTCTTTAGTTCGTCTCATTTTTTGAAGAAGTTTAAGGTTATATTATATAAAAAGGATATTACAAAGTCTCTTCTCTTGAGGAAGACAAAATCATGAGTACAAGGATTTTTCACTACAAAATATAAATATAACAGCTTAATAATGTCGGTATTCAAGATCCAAGTCACTTAGGTGTTATCAAATTTTCAAAAGAAGGCACTATGTCTCCAAAGACTGATAGTAGCACTAGTTATAATATTGTTATAAACTTTTACATCACCAAACCCCTAAAATTTCTTTATTAACACCTTAGACAAAACTATATAGAGGCTACAACATTATAGAGTCTATACCATCATTCTGAAATACATATCAGCTAACATAATTTTCATTATACCAAAAAGGGATTCATAATGTTATTCTTTTGATTTATGGATCCTTATGAAGGAGATAAAATTTACTATCCTTCATGTTTAAATTGGATTTTTCGCCATTATTTCCCTATCTAATAAGTAATGACATGCAATATATTTCTTTTAAGCAATGCACAGAAAAAAATGAATTATATTATGTGGTTGGTATTTACCACATACTTATTTTAAACAAACAAAAAACTCATTTCCTCTGAGAAATAATGGCATGCAAGATACTTCTTTTAAACAAAATGAATAAACACAAAAGAGCCTCATGATCATTTCAACAATATTTCTGACTAACCTAAAAATACCTATTTCATAGATTTTATGAACATATCAACATGCAACAAGTAAAAAATAGTGCAATGAATAAATACAATGATAAGTTTCCTAAAAAGTGTTTATTTAAATATATTTACTTTTCATCCTCGCTTTTCATAGTTGTCTTGCCCTATGGCCCCATAGTTAATTTATACTCTATACTCTTATTTTTTGTCACAAGTTTTAATATACTTAGATTATTATATTATCTGATTGGTCTTTACCACATATGGATATGGGTAAGACATTTTGGTAGACCTTATTATATAGTTTGTAATTTTAAAACAATTAAAATGTTTTGAATATTTTTTGTCAGTTATGTCATCCTCTATTTTCATAGTAGTCTTGCCCTATGGCCCCATAGTTGATTTATACTCTATACTCTAATTTTTTGTCACTATTTTTGCTATACTTAGTTTATTATCTGGTTGGTCTTTACTACATGCTTATTTTAAACAAACAAGATATTGATTTCCTTTGAAAAATAATGACATGCAAAATATTTCTTTTAAACAATGCACAAAGAACAAACTAAATAAACATAACAAAGCCTCATGATCATACTCTATTTTGTTTTTAAGTGTTTAAGGTAATAATTATATTTTGGTTGGCATGGTTTGTTAATTGAAATAAAAAAATATTTGAAAGGCCAATATGGATGTGGTTAAGACATTTTAGCAGACATTATTATATAGTTTATAATTTTAAAATTATGAAAATGTTTTGAATATTTTTCTCAATTATGTCATCCTCACATTTCATATTTGTCTTGCCCTATGACCCCATATTCATTTATACTCTATACTCTGATTTTTTATCATAATTTTTCCTATGCTCAGTTTATTATATTATCTAGTTGGTCTTTTGAGAGAATTAGAGAGGTCTGTACTCAATTTATACATAATATGGCCATCAAATTTAGCACTTAAAAAAGATAAATTTAATCTTTAAAAATGAGGATAAATACAAGCCCTAGATGTCATGAGAATCATGAAACGAGCGATAATTAGAAGAGGAGACCAAGGAGGAATCTAAGTAGCCAACAATGAAGTAAATCTAAGTAAGAAATACAAGTCATACATATCTGCAAATATTTTCACACTTTTAACAAATTTTGCTTATCTTTTAAGGGATTTGAACTGTTGCTATGTTATTTACCCCATGAATGTGTTTGGGGAAAGTGGTTTAACTTGGATCTTTTTCCATTATTTATTGATTAGAATATGACATTTGATTCACCAGCTATTTATAAGTTTTTTGAAAGAGTTAATAGATATCATAAGTCAATTTATACTAGCATGGTAATTTTACCAAAGATTCACCAATGGAATTATACCTAAAATCTAGGATTCACTAGGATTTTATAGTAAGCTTTTAGGGGTCCCTTCTTAAAATTATCCCTGATTGGCAACAAAAGCAAACTATACTAGATACACCTAAGCGTTTTACTTTAAAAAGGTCATACAAAAGGAAACACATTGCTTTCACAATAAGAATCATCCCAAGCAATATCCATGATAGATGTATAGTTGTGATTGAGTTAGATAGTGGTAAACTGACAACTTTTCCATGTGAAATGCAATGCACATGGATTACGATAGACATAAAAAAGGCTTTGGGTACTTTTGAATGCTCGTGCTAAAATTGATTGGTTCTAACAAAATAATTAAACACATTGAAAATCTTGAAATACAATTATGAAAGGCAATGGATATTTAATTAACTAAAATACAAGTACCTGAGGTATCAAGATAGATGGTGAGTTTTACTTGTGTGAAAAGATGTGTAGTCTAGTTCCACGTGTCAAATATCCTAGCACATTTGGGCATTGAACTAGATTTTGTCTCACATGAGAGATCAGAGTTTGAATTGGCTGCAAAAATGACATTATCCAAAAACACTACCAACTTCAGAAGAATGCCCATGTTTTTAACACTTCGCTATGTTTAACTACCAATTTATCAATTACCTACCAACTTTATCATCCTATAGTGTATACATATTAACAATCATCAACCCACCTTTTTTTTTTGAAATATTTTTCTATAGCTTTGTATACAACAATAGGCTTATTAAAAAATATTAATTATTTTTCAATTTAAATATTTAACATAGTTTATTAAATTATAACAAAAGTTTTTATAATATTATATTTGTATTTTCAACTTCAAATTATTAAATCAAGTTTATTTTATAAACTTATATGCAAACTCAAGCATAAATAATTCATAATACAAACACAATGATTTTTAATAAATAATGCAATCTTTAAGAGCTATTTGATGTGATCTTGAGTGGTCAACATCGATCAAACATCATGTTGATGTGAGTGATCCGATCTTTTAGAAGACATCATCATTGACATTTTAGTAAAACCCATTGTGAGGGAAGAGCTCGTAAGGAGTTGGGGGCATCATGGGGGTTTGATGTAGGGCATCCATTTCTTGTGGCTATGGATACAAATTTCAAAGGATGGATGACTCCTCCATCTACCATAAAATATCCCTGATTCGAACCTTTAGAGGTGGACAAAAGTCCAAATGAGAAGAATGGCAACAAAAATTAATTGTATTGCAAGCAAGTGTTTTAGAAGTGATCAGTGGCATTATTTCATTTGTGTACATTTTTACAGATGGGGGTTTCCAAGTTCTATTTCATGTGGAGTGCATTTTTTTAGCCTTTTTATGAAGCAATAGAAAGAAGAATAGAACGGATTCTAAGGAATTTGCCAAGATTAACATTCTTTTAAGATAATATTTTTTTGATTTATTGTTGGATAACATCTGATTTGAATTGATTTTTTTAAGATAAGTTTTCGTTGATTTGTTGTTGTTGGAGTTTGATTTTAGGGGACATGGAATCCGATGTCAAAGTTCATGTGGATGTCTAGAAAGGTAAGCATGTTTCTTCCAATATCACTTATAGAGTACAACACAACATAAATGTAGATGGATTCTCTATTTAAAGTTTCTCTCATTTAAAGGAAAAATATTTGTAAGAAGAACATTTTTCCTACAAACTAAATACCCATTTGCAGGAAAAAAAATTTCCTTGAAGTTTTACCATTGGCATGTGCAAGGAGTAGTATTCCCCTCTTCCACATAGATTTTGTGTACTTTTGTTGTTTAGAAGTAAACCCTAAAATATATTATATATTTTATGTTTTCACAATCCATAAAATGTTAAGGGGAAGTTTGGATAAATTTTGTATAATTTTTTGATAAAAAACTTTTGCATGCATACACTTTATTTAAAACCTTCTTTATCTAAAATATATTTTATTATGTAGAAACTAGAAGTCATGTCTATGAAAAGAACTTCCATCATGTTTTTATTGTTAATTAGTTTATGGTTACCAATCTAGCTCCAATATGCCAATGGAAAACTATACTTCCAAGGCTACTTTCTTGAGTCAAAATTAATTTATTGTCATACAATTCCTTGAATACCTCTAGGATTTTGGCTACTATCATGCAGGGTTCCTGCCAAAGTGTAAATACTTATAACCCTATTTTATTTTATAAAAAATGTTTTAATTATAAATAAATTGTTATATTCGAATATATGATAGAATAGAAAAAAGAAACATGTGTTTTGTTTAAAATCATAACAAAATTGAAACTAGGAAGAATAATTTAAAAAGTTAGCGATAAGGTCCAGAGATAATTCTAGATGGGAAGTTTGACAAGAGTGGAACACTAAGGAAACCAAAATATTTACATCAATAGACATTTTTTCACTATGAGAAGGTTTGACTTGCTATTTTTTCTCACAGTGAAAAATCAATGGTAATGAAGCTTCTATATTACTTACAAATTGGTATCAAATTATAATTTTTTTGAATTTATTAATAACTAATTTATATTAAAGTTGCTCTTATTTATCTTCAAAGCTAGTTTCTATTTATCACACATAAAATAGCTCTAGAGTCTACACTTTTAGTGACATGTATACTTAATTTACTCTTGTCAATCAAATTTCACCTATTTATTACAACTTTTCATCACCAAAGTGCTAGATAAATAGATACCCTTCAATTTGAAATTAAGGCCAACCCTTCAAATTTGATCACTAGATGTGACCACTTGACCTTCACCATTACTCATCATTTTATCATTAATGTGGCACTCATAAAATTTGATGAATTCTCCCTTTTGACTATGTATTCACTCCAATTTTTTTTTAGGAGATTATATGTGTATCCAAAATAACAACTCTTCTTAAATTATGATGTCTCTATCAACCTCGTACTGTTCAATCTTATTTATGTCTTATGGATGCAAACTTTTCTCTAAGTTGTCATCCATATTCTATCGAGTCCATTCCATTTTCTTAGTGTCTTGTGTTATTTTTATTTTTGTGGAGGAATGATAACTATAAAAGATACAAAAATAGAAAATAGCCATTGTTCTCTTTAGAGTTTCCCTTTCTCACTGTGGTTGAGATCAATAATGAAGGTCAATATTTTGAATTCCTAGGATAAATTATCTACTATGCTAGGGGAAAATCCCA